>JAODJU010000002.1:17511501-17526419 GCA_026776725.1 Gnathonemus echidnorhynchus | reverse complement strand
GTCAAGGGGGGGGGGGGCGGGAGGTGCCGTTGGGGGGGGGGGGCGCCCCCCTAATAAAATGGTAGGGGAAACACTGATACTAAAAGGCTCCTGATAACTGACATGGCACTTAATGCAGCCCGAATCATGAGAAGTTGTTGGTCCTGACTAAATCATTTTTCTGAATGAAAATATTCAGTCGGGAAAAGTAAAGCTGTTCTTTAACTCAGAGAGGCCTCAACAGCAGAGCAAATGGAGAAATCACCGTTTGTACAATATGGTGCATAGGGGAACTTCATTAGTGTCTCCTAAGTTCTTCGAGGTCCAGGTTTCCTGTGTTTATGTATCCTGCAAAGCAAATGGCCTTTGCTGACAGAACTACGTATAGTTGCCAAGTTCTGAAAGTTCTCCCCTCCCCAGTATTTCGCCTGCTCTTTGAGTTATGTGCCCCCACAAACAAAATTCCCCTTTGCATAAAATGCCTTCCTCTGTGGTATGTGTCCCTCACCCTTTCTCTCCAGTGGAGGCCAGCCTTGCAGCAGTATCTCCCAGGAGGTTAAGCTTGGCTGCGTGCTCTTCGCAGAACCTCTTAATTTAGGGTAGCACCCCCCCATCGGCTGCCAGAGTTTCGCTTGTGTACCATGTGACAATATGCAGTCACACAGAATTAGGTGAGAGTTGCTGCTTCAGGTGCAGTTAATTATGTGGTTAGCTGAGGGAAATGTCACACCCAAGGACGTCATCTTCATTTTGCCGCCCGTCTTGTCCACAGAATGAGAAGAATGAGGAGATGACGACCAATGTGTTTATGAATCTGGTGAGCACATTTATCTTCAGCACACACTGTATCTTCTTTGGAATTGCCTTGTCACTTCCTCTAACAGACTTTGCTTCATCTTTACCTCCCTTATGAGCTCCCCCCTCCCCCCCCATATCCTCCATTCCAGTTTTCTCAAATGCTGATAAAATTCAAATATGCCTGCCTACAACTACATTATATACATATCCATAACATGATGGGGGGGGAGTTGGTTACAAGACAGACAGGAACCAACCTTCACTTGCCTCATTTGTACTCCCTGTCCAGGCCTGGAAGGATTACAGACTTTCCTGGAATCCTGAGGAATATGACAACATTCAGGTTCTGAGAATCCCTCCAAACAATGTGTGGCGTCCAGACATCTACCTCATCAACAAGTAAGTATGCCTTATTAACAGCTGAAGGGCAACATCAAGCAAGTGATTGCTAGTAACTTCTGTCAATTTCTTGTCAGTTGCTCAGCTTCTGTGAGTATTTGTCAGCCCATCTAGTCTTATCTCATGGTTTTCCTGCAGGATGATGTGATCTGTCTTGTTTCATAGGTCCAAACAAAACTGACAAACATCAATATGAGCCAGGCAGCATTATCATCTTTATTTGATAGTAATCATTATTTCTCCTGCAGCAACGACGGTCACTTTGATGTGGCCCTCTATGTCAACGTGTTGGTGTACAGTGACGGCACTGTGACCTGGCTCCCCCCAGCCATCTACCGCAGCACCTGCTCCATAGAGGTACCAGGGGCTCCCCATGTGCCCCCCATCCAAATTTCTGTCTTTCCTCTACTGTGGCCTCTCAGCCTTCTGAGTATCACACCTTCACCTCTATGTATTTGTCCTTCTCTATGGCTTAGGAATAACTTGGACTTGTAGTGTGACCTGGTCATAGCAACACACATATTTCAGGAGAATTTATAGAAAAAAATAAAAATAGACAAACTTTTATAAAAAAATTCATATAAACTCTTCCATATTAGCTGGAATAAAACCGGTGTGTTCTTAATTCATTATATCGTGTTTTTAAATGCTTAAAATGATGTGTTCTTACAACAATAGAATACAAATCTATACAGCCAGACCCCAGGTTACGAAAAAGTTCCGTTCCCTAAGTTTGCTTTTAAGTTGAATTTGTAGGTAAGCCAGAAAAGTAATAATATACTGCATAATAATAATAACAAAAAATATATTAATAATTATTATTATATTATTGTTAATAATAATAATACTAATAATAATGATAATAATAGTAGTAGTAGTAGTAGTAATTACCTACGATACTGTACAGTGCTTTGAGCTGAAGAACCCGCTGGTAACCAATGTTTTCATGAGCATCACAAAGTGCACACATGCAAACCATTGAATTTAACCCAATTTTTTTATATAATAGGCATTATGACAGTCTATGACACAAGTACTATTTTTCCGTAAGACAGACGTTCTTAACCTGGGGACTACCTGTAGTTGATTTCTCATCGGGATGTATAGGAACAGAACTCCCCCCAGTACTACGCTGGTTCAGGGCCGTCTTTGCCTAGGCGGCCCAGGGAGATGCAGAATTGTTCTTTGTTTTAATTGGACATGTCAGGGTTCCCCTCCCGCGTGACTCTCCACCTCTACAGCAGAGTGACAAGGAACAGGTGGGTGACAGCACACATATAGTAGCTGGTCTTCTTTCCTTGAAAGATAGGATGGACATCATGTGCTAAGACCCTTTTATGAAAACAAATGCAGTAACTCTCCTGTAACATAATACATTGATACCAACAACAGCCTACTGCTACTGTGACTGCAGACTGCTGTAAAAGTCACCCTCCATCTTCCAGGTGGCGTACTTCCCCTTTGACTGGCAAAATTGCTCCATGGTTTTCCGCTCATATACCTATGACTCTTCTGAGGTGGATCTTCAGTATGCTGTGGATGAGAATGGCCAGGAGATTCATGAAATTATAATCGATGAGAATGCCTTTACTGGTCAGTACATTGAAAATCACCATCTTCACCATTGCCCTCTCTGCGTTTTCCTGGCTTCTTCTTCTGTGCTTTTTGTTTATAGGGTTCAATGACTTAAATGTGGATATTCCATCAAAAATACATGCATATTTTCATGGCAAGGCATGGTGCGAGGACTTCCCCAGTGCGGTTTACACACAAAAGGGGATTTTATTAACAGAACTCACAGAACCTGAAAGCAAAAGGCATCACGACAGGTCTAAACAAAAGAGCTGGGGCCTGTTTCACAAAGCAGGATTACTTGCTTAGCCAGATAACTTGCCAGATTTAAGGTAGTCTGGGCTAAATGTAAGTTGATGAAAATAAGGTCTATTTCGCCCAGACTACCTTAAATCTGGCAAGTTATCTGGCTAAGCAAGTAATCCTGCTTTGTGAAACAGGCCCCAGGAAGGCAGAACGAGAATTAACAAAGACTCAAGTAAACAAGGAAATGCTGAGGGGACACAGATTCAGAACAGGGTACTAATCAGGGAACATCCAACAGCATCACATACAGGAAACGAAGGCACTGGCTAGTAACAAGCAACCACATATAAACTCCACAATGAGGATGGACAAGAAACAAGTATATAAAACATTAAAAACTAGGGGCAACAAGGCACAGGTGCGGGTCATTAACAACTCAAACACTAGGGCTTGGCCTAACCGCCTGGGCAAGGACTGATCCTGGCACATATATAATCTTATACTGAGATCATCAGACATTATTTTGTTTCTTAGCAGAATCTCTATTCAAAAACATTCCCATATCTTACTCATTTGCATGCTATCTATTTACATGCAGGTATTTTGGAGAGGTATTTCAGGGTAATTACATCTGACAAAAGTGGACCCCATGTAAATTAATCATGCAGACCTTTTGGTTATGAACTGTGCTCCGTCACCTCTTTCTGCCCAATGAAACATCATAAATTACGCATTTCGAGACCTAATGATGTGTTGGTTGTTGTGATCCTATCAGAGAACGGGGAATGGCAGATCTGTCACAAACCGTCCAGGAAGAATGTTCGGGAGGACCTGTATGAGGACATCACCTTCTACCTTATTATTGAAAGGAAGCCACTCTTCTACATCGTGAACATTATTGTGCCCTGCATTCTTACCAGCGTTTTGGCCATCTTTGTCTTCTATCTGCCTCCCGATGCAGGTGAAACCAGATCTCCTCAGTCTGGACTTTACTGAACCAGGATGGTGTACTCTGGTGCCCAGATCATCTCTCACTGCTCACAGTCATGTCTAATGGGGGACCTGAGTCTTGGATGAGACTCTTGCTTATAAAGGCATATTATTCCCTAGGAAAATAAATAAGTCAGTATTTTTAAACAATAGTTCTTTTATTCATGTTGAATGCTAGAAGTGCAATATGACAGACTAGCTAAGATGTGATAATATTTTCGACCAGTAGCTGCACCAACAATACTCTGAGCATGGTGCTCCAATTGTTTCACAGATTGAATGCTGGTGGTCAGTGCTTAGTGAGATGGACAGGGTGCAGGTTCTCTGCAGCTCTTGATGACACTACAGTTGCATTATCCACATGGACAGAGAGTTACTCAGCTGGATAAGGTGTCAGCAGCGATGTTAAGCATCTCCACTGTGTTGGCTATGCCTGTTTGAGGGGAAAACGTAGCTGAGGACGCTTGTAATATACCATATGGGATGTGGGTAGCTCAGGCTTTAAACCTTTATTGGCAGGTTTGAAAGTCATTGTGCAAAGTTATCTTAGAGGTCACTATTTGAACCAAAGTAAGTAAACTCTTAGCTTACTTTTAGCTGGTGAAGACACCTTCTAGAGCAGGGTTTGGGAACCTGATCCATAGAGAGCTGGTGTGGGTGCAGGTTTTTGGGATGGCCTGTCAGTCAGCCAATAATAACGCAGTGGTTCTCAACTCATCCCAAAAACCTGCACCCACACGGATCTACGTGGATCAGGTTCCCTACCCCTGTTCAAGAGTGAGAGGAAAGCGAACGACGGAACGTGGTGGGTAGTTCTGAGAAGAATCACATTCCGGTTGAGTTTTTATATGAGACTCGTGCTTGCTAGAAACCTTTGGGGGAGTCAGCAGATATGGCGAATTTAGAGGATAGAAGAAAAAAAGTGAAGGGGGTTCAAGAAGTATTAGGTACAGATGGAGAGGAGACCTGGTGGGAAGAGGGGTGAGAAATCTGGGTGGGAGGTTTCAGTGAGAAGAGATTTTGTGTGGTGTGTGTAGAGTGCATGTGTATACATGTATATCTATGTCTGTCGTACTAGGGGAGAAGATGACCCTGTCCATATCTGTCCTCATCGCTCTAACCGTCTTCATGCTCCTGCTGGCCGACAAGGTCCCTGAGACCTCTCTAGGCATCCCTATCATCGTCAACTATGTCATGTTCACCATGATCCTGGTCACCTTCTCGGTCATTCTCAGCGTGGTGGTGCTCAACCTCCACCATCGCTCGCCCAGCACTCACCACATGCCCTTGTGGGTGCGCAAGGTGGGTGCTCCCTCTCAGCCAGACTCTCCTATTTGACTGACGCTCACACCTGTCATGCTGGGCTCCTGGAGTAGCTCATACAACACTATGTTTTCACCCACAAGCTCCAGGAACCACAGATCCCCTCTATATGACCCGTTGAAGTATCCTTACACAGTAATGAGCATGTATAATAATCATAAGGTCTATGTTTGGCGTGGCGATTCACTGGGTAGCAATGTGGCCTCATACCGACAGGATTTGATCCCGGGCCCTGGTACGAGGGGTGGAGTTTGCATGTTTCCCCATGTTTGTGAGGTTTTCTCTGGGTACTCCATTTTCCTCCAGTTTGCCCTTGGAATTCGATGCCCCTAGCATGTGTGTCCTATGATAGAATGGTCTATAGAAGCCAATAGTGTAGTAACTGCCAATAACGTAATAATGTTTCCATACTTACTGCATTAAAAGTCAATATTACATATTACATAACTGGTCCATACCATAATATATTTTCTGAACCAATAATGTAATAACATTATTGGTGTGTTATTAAATTATTGGCTGCTACAGCCCTTATCTAGGGTTTCCTCTGTCTTGTGGTTCCAGGCTAACTCCACAACCCATTACTGGTTATTCAGAATGGGAAATGGATGAATTTTTGTGAAACTATTTGATGTGATATTCTTGTCTGTCACCCTATAAGCTGTTGATGCTTTAATTACCAACCCAGGTGTTCATCCAGTTCCTGCCCCCATACCTGGGGATGAAGCGGCCCCACGCAGAGGAACCCCTTGAGGAGGAGTGCGGGCAAGACACGCCCCTGTCCTGCCTGGATAGCCGGAGGCCCGGCGGCGAGTACATTGCCCGGAACATCAACCCAGAGCTCGTGCGCCCATGGAGAAGAAGGTAATGTCAAAGCTGGTTGTGGCACACATCACAACCATCGCTGGCAGCCGGGTGACAGAGCTACACACTGCTTCACGATACAGTGACCCCCCAATTATCCATGGGTGATACATTCCAAGACCTACTACGGATGGTCGAAACCACAGATAATAGCGGTCTGCCGGCTCCATGAACAGCATGGATTTCATGTACCTACATATGGAAAAGTTTAATTGATAGTGAGGGTTGGTTTATACTCTATGCATGCAATGCGTGCATTTATTGTTGCTCCACAAGCGGTGCTGCTCATACTTGCACATGTAGTTTATGTCAGTCTGGAGGATTAAAGGTCATGTCCACCAGGGGGCAGTGCAAGAAAACTCTCTTGGTCAGGTCCTTCATTTCCAGTCACACTTCTTTGTATGAGGTTGTGACATGAAATGAGCAGAGAGTAGAAACCAACCCTAAGACATTACCAGCACAAAATACAGCAATAATAAAGTACACTGTACATTATTAAACCATACTGTACTCTCTCAAATGAAAGGGATTCTGACTTTATAACCTAGCTCTCAAGAAATGATCAAGCAATGAAAAAAGATATGTCAAGGGGTGACAGAGCAATGTATATCATGCTTTTTATATAATTTCATGGCAATAAATGCAATCAGCAGGAACACTAGAGGCAGACAGGATGAGATTCCTGCAGGAAGGGTGGGTGTGGGGACAAAGGGAGATGAGTTATACTGGGCACAACTGGGCTGGCGGATTTCACCATCTTACAGCCTGTACTCACTTGGTTTGAAACTTATGAATCATTTATTTCTTCAATTTTATCGTTTTTTAATTCAAAATGTAGTGAACTGCGGATAACTGAACCCCCGAATACTGGGGATTCCAATGTATTAAAGTGCCCCTCCAAAGGAATGGGCGGGTGAAAGAAAATCTAAACAAAGCATTTAGAGATCGTGAGGTTAGTAGAAGCCTGTGGAGAGAAGCCATGATTGGGATTATATGAAAAAAAGAAATGTTTTGGGCTCCTTAATAATAATAATAATAAGTTTTATTTATATAGTGTCTTTCATATACTCAAGGATGCTTTATAATTCAACAAACACATTTAACAAGACCATACTAGTTACATTTAAGAAGATGAATAATACCCATTGAAGAGATGTGTTCTATCCTAGAGGATAGTAGATGTTTCCTCATGAAGATTGAGAGGAAGAGCGTTCCAGGTTTTATGGGCTCTTACACTAAAAGCTCTGTCACCCATAGTGGATAACCTATGCTTAGGTACAGTGAGTAAGTTAGCATCAGATGACCTTAGTATGTGGGCTGGAGTGTAAGGAAGCAGAGGCTCAGACAGATAATGAGGAGCTAAAGCATGAGTATCATTGCATGTTTGATTCTTGAAGAAACTGGCAGAAATCATAGAGGACAGGAGTGATGTGAGCAATTTTTTTAGTGTAAGTAAATGAGCAACAGAATTCTGAACATACTGTAATCTATTCATGTATTTTGTAGGGATCCCATACAATAATGCATTACAATAGACCCGACGGGTAGTGATGAAAGCATGAATTAGTGCTTCAGTATCTTTCACACTGAGGAAAGGGTGCAGAGGAGCAATGTTACGGAGATAAAAAATGCTGTCTGTACTATTGAGCTGATGTGTGTTTGAAAGTAAGCTGATGGCAGAGTAACGAACAGGATCAAAACAGAAAACAGTGAGAAGCGGCAGCGGAATCGCACACAGCACTCTCACGCGGAACTGGAAATGCAAATGGTCTTTTTATTGGAACGTCCTCCATACTGTCTGACGCTTAGAGGAATGAGCAAACATGCTTCTCAGTAGCTGGCTGGTGAGGAGGCCCCTTTTTTTCATCTGCCTGGGGGGGGGGGGGGGGGGGGGGGCCTATGACACGCACTACTGACAGTTCTATTTGCTGCCTCCTAATCCGTGGTGCCAGGGGGCTTCCCCTCCCACGGCGCGTGTGTAAATACTGCCCGACCGTCTCCACCGCAGGCATGTTCGGGCGGGGGCAACCCCGCCAGCGCAGTCCAAGGGCGTCCCTTTCAGCGCGCCGTACCCCAGCGCGCTTCTCACAGTCGCCAGCCTTTAAGCCTTTGTTTTGATTGGGTGTTAGAGAGTAAGCCGGCGCCTGGCAGGTGACTCCAGCGTTGCCCTGACGACGGACACAGCCTGGGCTGAGCCTCAGATTAAACACCACAAAGTCTCCGCCCCTCCGCCACGGACGGAGTCTTCTTGACAGGAAGCGTGTTCCTTTCCCTGGCGTGTGTCTCACAATACACGGCCGTCACAGTGCTCAGTCGTGAAAGGAGACAGTTACGGTCCCCCTCCCAGCTACACCACCCCCCACCCTCCCTGTCGGCATGGAGACGCTGGGTGCCTGCTGGCATTAGTCTGTCCAAGCAAACATGCAGATAAAAACGTGCTGTCGATTTTAATCCCGCTTGGAAACAGGATGCTTTGAATCGTTCCCTTTGATCTTCCCTGCAGACACATCTATATGGTTGGGGGGGGGTTACTGTCCACCTCTACTTAGAGGAATCCGGAGATGCTAATTCTTTTGTTTATTTTGCTTGCACCTGTGCCTCATCCCTGGTGTTTGTCTGGTGTTTGTCTGGTGTTTGTCTGCGTGTGCTGCTTTCTTGTGCAGTATTTGTTTTCTCTATTCGTCTTGCTGAAATATTACATTTGCTTGCCCTGAAGGCCTTTTGTTATCTTTCCGGAAATAAGTCAGAATAAAGCTGTGGTTTGTCAGAAATCCCTGTGTTATATTTTTCTGCCTCTTTTCCACACCAGCCTTCAACAGCTAACTCATAAATGTTTGGCAGAAGCAAAATGTTGCTGTAACAAATACAGGGAAAATATAAAGGACTTCTTAAAAATACAATAGGGATCCTGCAGCTAACGCTACTTGGACCCCTAATAATAAAAATATGGAGGCTGAGGCATGTTGGTTTTATACTGTGCTGCCTGAAATCATCCCAGTGCCATGATACCTCCTTCCCAAGATAAAGCAGTCATGCCAATGTGTCCTCTGCCTGTCTGCCTGCCTGTCCCATCCAGGATGTCCCCTACTTGTTCTGTCCAGGGTGTCCCCTGCCAGTCCCATCTAGTGTGTCCCCTGCCTGTCCCATCTAGTGTGTCCCCTGCCAGTCCCATCTAGGGTGTCCCCTGTCTGTCCCAATCCAGGTGTCCTCTGCCTTTTCCCCGATGGATAGGTTTCTTATACTATGAATAAGCTATATTATAAAGATGGATGGATATTTACAAGATGTCTTTCTGTGTGTAAGGATTTTCATGATTTCTTCCACTTCTTCACAGTCATCATGAGCGTGCTTCAGCAGAAGCATTTGACACAGTGTTCAAAGGCATTTTTTCCTCTGTCTGTGGCTCTCCAGCTGGCCGTTTTTAAATCAGGGAGTGCTGGTAAACCGTGGTGATGTCTGCCTCTGGGAGAGGTATTGCCATGGTGGTATGACAACTGCTCCATTATCAGTGTCCTGCAGACTGGTTTCGTGTCTGAATGTCCTTGCAAGTGGCTGTTTTAGAAACGGTGTGGCTGCAGGTCTCATGGCAGTGCTAAGTACCTCACTCAGGGGTCGTGCATGTGTCCCCCCAGGGGTGACAGTACTGTCCAGCTGCAGAGACACTTTGACAGTGATAACTACTGCCTGATCCTGCCCCCTGATCTCAAGTCAGCCATCGCCGCTGTCACCTACATGGCCGAACAACTAAAGAGGCAGGACACTGATGACACAGTAGGTCCCCTTTACCTGGTCTGAAGAACCAGCCTCTCATCTGGCCCTAACCCTAACCCCCCACTGTCCACTGTACTCTGCTCTTACAATCTCCCTCTTATTACTCTCCCACCCCCCCCCCCCCCCCCCCCCCCCCCGGCGATGCCCAACCGTCACGTTTACACGAGACGTGGTCAGGCCACGCAGAGACGGAGCCTAACGGAGACGGTCACGGTGTCGGCACTCTGCCATACTGGGAACAATGGGCCGCCCCGCGTTTCCTCGAACCGCCCACTGGTTTTTCCCACAAAGGTCCCCGGGAGGCCAAATGAATCGGCGGCGACGATAATTAGCGGTGAGCGACACAAAAGCGAGGCGCGACTGCAGTGCACTATTAACCGACTCCCCTAATTAAATCTACGGCATTTTCTCCGCGGGGCGGTAATGGCTAATGGCGGTGTTTATGGGGGGGTCAAGCATCCGGCCCCCTGACAAACCAGTAACACTACTGGTTTGCTCTTTCGCAAAAGAGGCTGTGTTTAAATACTTTAGCCCAAAGTCTTCAGGGGGTCGTCTGTCCTGCAGGCCGGGGGGGATTTTCTGACATGAGGTCTGACTTGGAAATCGCATCTAAAGTGTCGACCCACCTGACAACAGCAGCCTGCAGATAATCCCCCCAAGGGGGCACTTGGCGAAAATTAAACATTACAGTTTCATTTATCATGGTTCTGTAATTTTCATCTGCATCAAGCCGGTGTCTCACAGCGCAACAGTCCGACTCGGGGCCGGATAAATCACAGTGAGCGCTCTCCAGTGGCCAGAGAGTGATGGCGTTGGGTCGTGTGTGCTCATTGGTCAATTTGAGCACATGTGGAAGTCACAACTCACTCTGTGATTGGCTGTCCTGGAGCCGTGTGTTCCACCTGGTAGCCTTCCTGTCGCAGTATGTCCAGCACGCTGTGGTTCCCCAGGAAGTGGCCTGACAGCGAATGGAGGAGAAACACAGCGGGTCAAGCGGCAGTCATGGAGAACCTTCGTTTGGCAGACGCAGTGACATACAGCTGAGAAACCAGGGTCAGTCAGTCTCTGGAGAAACTGCAGTGATATCATGCTGCCAACCAGGGGATTTCGACCCAAAAACCTTCTGATCAGAGGTACAGGTTCTAATTCACTGGGCCACAGTGACCTGGAGAGTAGCGGGGAGGGTGAACGGGGGCAGAGAGCAGCGAATGGGGGGTGACGGGACAGCGTGTGCCTCCAGCTGCTGGGTGCTACACGTATGACGTGTGCTGCAGGTCACACACACACAGGCTTGTAATTATACCTTTGTGGGGACTCTCCATTCATTTCTATGGGGAAACCTCTAATCCCAACATGGCAACCTTAACCCTACCCAGCCCTAACTTTAACCATAAGCAACAAAATACAGGACTTTTGGCATTTTAAGTTTTTTGATTGCAGTCACAGATCTTGGTGGGGATCATTTTTCAGGTCCCCACAACGTCAAAACAACAGGGCCCGTATTCACAAAGCATTTTATCTTAGCACTACGAGTACTCCTAAATCGCATTAAAAGTTTGAAAGAGTTTTTTCCCTAAAACCAGTTCACAAAGTGGCTGAGAGGAACTTTTATTTCGGAAGCGAGCCAATTCCTAAGCTAAGCATAAGACTCCGCCAAGCTAAGATAAGCTAAGCTTGACTGTAGTAACCATGGGGACTGGTAGATGAGAGGCCAGTATGTGCTGGTGAAAATGTACGCATGACATCCCATAAACACAAGTACACTGGAAACCCCTTATAGTGATCACGGTTATAGTGATCGACGGCTTATATGGATCAAAAAGCTTGGGATAGAATCATTCCTGTACTAATACTGTATCAATAATTCGCTTACCAAGTATTCCACTTGCAGTGTTCATTTTGGGTCTTTTTATACACGACAACATATGTAAAAAATTAAAACTATGGCAATTCTTTTTTTACTGGCCTACTTTGCCTTGCAGTAACCCGTCTGCTTCTGGCTAGCTACCCGAGGCTAAGGCTGCATGCACAGAAAACATGATGGGGGGGAAAAGAAAGTAATTTTCTCTCAATGACGAATATAGACTCATCAAAGGTTATGATAAACTGCCAAACGTGAGCGAAGGAGATGCAGCAGCGAAACTACTATGCGGTATATTTCATGTACAGTTTTGTACTATATTATGGCGAATTTGAATTATACACAGATCAGTAATTTGAAAAGCGCCTGAAACAGCTGTACTGGGTTTTGAACGTGTCTATAAAATTCAGTAAATAATGACATTGTCCGTTTTCTTACGTTATATTCATATATTAAATAGGCTATACAAATGTCAATTAGATGGTAATCTGCCTGAGACAAAGTAAAAGAACAAAATGGTTATAATGATCACTGTAAGAGTTTTCCACTGTATACGATTGGGTTGATTTGGTTTGTTGATGTCACTGTATCCCTCACCAGCTCCACAACAATCCGCATTCCCTCCCGACTGAGGCGGCATCCTTTAAGTAATTCAGCATTCGTTTAATGTTTCCATGACGTTGTGATGTGGGTTGGCAGCAGTCGTTTTGCGACTCTTTGCGAGTTGGTCTTAGTGACTTAGTCCTCAACCACTCTTTAGTTCAGACTTAGGTGCGACTTTTAGCGCTAAGCGGCTCTGTGAATTGCTCTTCGTCGGAAAAACTAGGAGTCCTACATGTAGGACTGACATGCCCATAATTTTTAGGAGCTACTGTAGGCAAGTTAGGAGCTACTTTTAGCTTTAAGATGCTTCGTGAAAACGAGCCCAGGTTTTCATTATATTGTGGGGGGACATTTGGTCCCCACAATGTAATTTAAACCTAATCCACACACAGCAGAAGCACATCAAACACGAGGTCTCCCAGCGGACGCCCATGAAAGGCTTCCTATTTCCAACAGAATCCACGTCATTCGCTGCGTCACTCATCCCCGCAATAACCGCTAATGCCCCCCCCGCCCCCCCAGAACCTTATAAATGATGCTCTGAAGGTACTCAGGGCCGTCTTCTAAAATCAGGCTGGGAGGTGTCGGTCAGATCAGAAAGGCAGAAGGTGAGCGCCCCCCCCCCGCCCCATCGTTCCTCTCGCACCTTCGTCCCCGTGGCAGCGTGGGGGTGGGGCCAGGTAGAGAACAGGCACCCTATTGAGGGGTTTGACCTGGCAGACCTTGGGGGGGGGGGCAGTGCTAGCCAGCGAATCCAGCGGCTGCCTGAAAGCCCCTCACATTGGCCCCCACTCAGTGTTGCCCCCCCCCCCAACATATTTATTCCCCTAATAATTTATTCGTAACGCTCTTCTGTACACACACCACTCCACCGCAGTCGAGGGGAGCGAAATGAAGCAGGGCGTTCTGGGCAGGCGGTCAAGCCAGGTCAGCGGGGAAAGTGCTTAGCTGGCGGTTTGAGGCGCCGGGGGACGTGTGCGGTCAGCTGAGCGAGCCGCCCTAACCCACCTGTCACATCAGGGCTGAGGCGGAAGCAGCAACTCCTACTCCGAGCCGTAAAAATGTCAGCCAGTGAGACTCGCTGTTGGTGAGCCAACGGGCCAATTGGTTAGATACCTTCATACTCCGTGTTGATTTTCACACCACAGTTAGCTGGAAATATATGCTACACGATGAGTAAGTGTTTCTAGGGTCATTTGTATCACTGATCAACTGACCTAACAGGATATCCTACCTCCTAAAATAGCTATTTTAGTGATTTTAGCTATTTTAGTTCAGATTAACACATCTTCCTCTCAACATCCAAAATCATTATAGTAAAACATTGGAAATATAAAATTAAGAAGCACTGAGCATATGGGCTCGCGCGATGTAGCCTGTGGAAAAGCTAACGATAGGCACATTACAGCCCCCCGCCTGTGGAAACAGCAGTGCCTCCTTTCTGCTCAACTTTGGGATGGCAGTCTTCACCCCCCCCCTTCCCCCCCGAGCTTGTCCGGGAGTCTGGCGTAGGGGAGTGGCAACATAACAGGCGTTTTTCCTCCCCCCTGCTTTTAACAGGAGGCCTGGGTGTCAGTTGGCCAGTCCAGCGCTCCTGATGGCCCCCATCTCGCAGAGGCCTGCTAGGGAGAGTGGCCGTCCCTCCCTGGCAGGCCTCCGGCTCACCGTAACATAATGTCGCGAAGCTTTTAGCAAGTTTTAACAGGGCCCCTGACTTATAGGAACCATTTGAACTGTTTGAGGCTTATTGGAAATGACGTGTCAGGCACTGCCCTGGCCCCCCCACGGGGAAAAACCCCCCCAGTAACACCCTGACGTCACCCGGCATCCCTCCGCTCCACCCTTTCTCACCCTCCACTCCATGTAGTCAGCCAAGTCTCAGAGGAAGGATGCAGTAGGAAAAAAATGATGTGACCAGGCACTTTAGCGGCCCCTGGTGGTCACTGCTAAGAAAGGCGCTTGAAAGGACAGCAGGAGGTGGGATGTATGGGATGATAGAGGAGTATGGTAAAGTGTGCCCGGTGCTGTTGCTATGCTACAAACAAACAGAAGACCCTGTGTGGTGAGATGTGAGACACGGGACTCAGGCAGACTGCGCCAGGGAAGCACGCATTCCTCACCATAATTACAGGGTCCTCTTGGCTGCCGGGTTGGTGTGACGCGCCCCCGCTAATCCCGGCTCCTCACCCGCGCTCCAGGAGCCCAGCCCAGGGTATCATTAACAGCCGGCACCAGCTAACCGGCAGTGCTGTGTAGCCAGGATGCGAATCAAAAAACACAAAACGCTCCGGGCCCATAACACGACGACAAGCCCAGTCATTTCCGGGTCGCGATCCAGGCCCAGAGCTCCAGCACCTGGGATCGCATATCCGCTTAATCCGGCCTGGACGTCGAAAAAGAGCGCGGGTCTCGTGTGGCGTCAGGAAATCCCAGGCCTTTCGATGTTCCTGTCTGCTTTCATTAGCACATTAATGAGAGCAGAGCAGAACGTGCTCCCCCCCCCCCCCCCCAA
>JAODJU010000002.1:17464379-17489070 GCA_026776725.1 Gnathonemus echidnorhynchus | reverse complement strand
AGTACCGTCCCTTGAGGTGCCCCCGTGCTGCAGACTACCCCATCTGACACACAGTCACGCAACCTGACGAATTGTGGACTGTCAGTGAGGTAATGAAGGTAATGAAGTTATTTCACACTGTATAATAAAAATTCTGTATAAAATACCTACGCAATCAACTAATACTGCTGTACCAAAATGCCTCTTAAATAAAGGCAAAACTGCATCAGTAAATATTTTGGCACTTCAATTACACGACACAAATAACACTCTAGTTAGTAAATGGTGAAAAACCAAGAATATACTGAAATAAAACAATTAAATGTATTTCTTCACAAAACATCATTTTCATATCATTTTAAGGTACATATTAAAAATAATGAGCAACAAATGAGCTTGAATCAAAAGAACATATATTCTACAGATTAAGGTCCATATTTAAAAGTAGAAGCATTAAACATTTGACAGACAGTTTGAGTCAGCGACTGTGGTTTTTGCTATGGTGATAAAGCAAGAGATCAGTTGTGAGACAAAGCTTGAGGTTTAATCTGGTCAATCTACAACCCTGCCCTCACCTATGGTCATGAGATGTGGGTAATGACTAGAAGGTGAAGGTGGACTAAATGAGATTTCTCTCTAGAGTTGCTGGACTGAATTTCCTTGACATGGTGAGGAGTTTAAGAGATCCAGAGGAACCTTGAAATAGAAGAACTGCTCCTTTGGAGCAAGTGGAGGTTGGTCAGGCTTCTTATAAGAATGCCACTTAGACAGCTCTCATGGAAGCTGTTCTGAGCACATCTGACAGGGGAAAAGCCCTTTGGGAGACCCCGGACATGCGGGGGGATTAGGCCTCCGACCTGGGATGGAAATATCTATGGATGCCCCATAAGGAGCTGGAGTCTGTAGACTTGGAAAAGATGTCTGATGTGGTCTGCTTGGCAGACTGCCACTGTGACCCTCAGCAGGAGGAATGCTGGGAAAATGAGATGTGTCTATTAAACATGTAACCTTAAATAACATACAATAATGATTAACATGATTAATACCTACAATTAAATTAAAGATTACAAGTTTTTTTCCCAGTTTGTCTCCATCGTTGTGTTTTGAATGGGTGACTGCCTGTATTTGTATTTGGATTGGATGCAGCAATCAGCGAGAGTAAATCAGTTTTCTCAGCATTAATTGTTTACACTACATTGCATGTACAAACACAGCTCTTAAAATGTCCTTAAACTCTGGACAAAAATGAATTAGAGAAGTTAGTGGGGTCACGTCAAAAGCACACACACATTCCATTGCTCTGATGAAAAAGCATAATTAGAAGTAACCTATTAAAGAAGACATTTTATTGGCTGGCTGAGCCCACCTAATAGTCTCATTGTCTATCTTTTAATCATTTATGGAATGTGTGATCAGGGTCTGTCTCCCAAAGGCAACAAGTAGCAGTTCACTTGTGAACTTCCTGTAGTCTCTGGTGTCGATCTGGTTGTACAGTGATCTTCTGATGTTTACATCTTGCAAAAAAATAGATAACAAACCCAACCATAACAGTACCAATAACAAATCAATAGAAATAAGGATACATATCATAATAATAGATATTTTATTGATCCCTGTGGAAAAATTCTCTTTACGCCTCCCCCAACTTCCTCTCTGTAGGTGAGAGCAAGCTGACCGCAAAGGGCAGCAACCCAGAGAGCTGGGGGTTAAGGACCTTGCTCAAGGACCCGCAGATGTGATGAAGGCAGGTTTGAACCAAAAACCTTCCGATCACAGTTGCAGAGGTTTAACCCCCTGAGCCACACACTGCACCCAGTCTAGCTGTTTATCTTTTTTGCGGCAATGATTTGTAAAGAAAATGTTGTGTTCCGCATATAGTAACACAACTCTATAACCGATACTTGCTGCCACGTGAATAAGGTAAATTGAGTAAAATTTCAATTTGACAAATTTTTGAATCATTGTCAGATCAGACAACAGACCATCAATGGTCTCCACCTCACTAAGCTTACAGAATCGTGTGGCTGGAAAAAGCAAATAATGTCACAGGTCACTGAGCTCTGCTGGTAGATATCAAGACTGACCTTTATTTGTTTTGTGTGAGATTTTATTCTGCTTCCCAAGGGAATCAAACACGTGACCTTCCGGGCATATGCACAGATGGCTTATTGACTGAGATACATACTGCTTGTAAGACAATGATGCCATGCATTTCTCTCAGAAAACAGAATGATATGCCTCTGATGTGCTGCTATTTGCATTAGTACTGAATCCAGTCAAGGAGAAGAAACACTGATTCTCTTTCTACCTTAGTCACAGTCAAATGAAAGATTATGATTCAGTGGGAAAGTCTTAGGCCTCCAGAGCACTGCACGCCTCCTCCTAGCCATGCAGTGTGACTCTGCCTCTTGCAGCCTGTGGTGTTTCTCAGCCAGCTGGGCCGCCAAGTCGCCACACGCCTCCTTCTGGCCGAGCAGCAACGTCTCGCGGCCACACAGCGCCATCTCCACTGCCTCAGCCAGGTGCTTCTGGCAGTCGTGCTCCTTCTCCCAGCTGGCCAAGTCACTGCGCAGCTGCTCCAGCTCCTTCTGCTCCTGCTCCACGGCCTCCGGCAGCCGCTCCCGGTCTTGATGGTCCCGCTCCCGCTGCTCGTCAAGCTCACGGCGCTCTTCTGCGAGCTGGGGCTCCCAGCTGCGGCACGCCTTTTAAACGCTCCAACCACGCTGCCTCCACCCGCTGCCTCTGCCCGCTGCCTCTGCTTGTTGTGCTCGCAGCCGGAGTCACATCGTGGCTTCTCGTCGCTGACAAATGGGGAGCCCTTGACAACTGGTGAACAGCTGGAGTCCGCTGTGGTGCCCGCCCTTCTCGGTGGCTGACCTCTTCTCTGCCGAGGTTTTGGCGGGCGAGCAGGAGCGGCTTCAGGGCACACTGTGCAGGTCCAGTGTGTCCTGGATGGAGCGGAGGGTGCCTTCTTTTCCCCAGTGTCCCCTGCTCGTCTGCCAGAGGCTCTGATGTTAGCTTCTGGGCAGTGGCGAGCCCGGTGCCCTCTTCTCCTGCAGCACCAGCAGATGAGCTTCGTGTCTCCTGTGGGGCGCCATCGCTTCTCTGCCACTTCAAGATCCACCAAGCTGGAGCAAGCTTGCCAGATGACGGTGATCAGTGCCCGCTCCAGCTGTGCCAATGTGATTGTTTCCAGGATCCCAATTCTGACACCAGTGTGGCACCAGGCGGACCGAGGCATCGCAGGAGCAGAGAGAGACATGGAGACTTGCTTGCCAGAGAAAACATGCTCTTTATTAGCATTCCTTAAATGGACTGCAACAGGCACCCAATAAGCACCGAACCAATCACACAGAGCAGAAACACAAGGTTGACAGACACCGACCTGTAAGGTGTACAGTACACACGGTGGGAGATTTACGCAAGCTAAATACATGCGAGGATCGGACAGGGTACACACAAGACACGGGCAAACACATGCGCAACAATAGGGACATACAACCATTAACATTGTGGGATTTAATAAGGAGAACAGCAAGGCACACGGGGCAAAGCAGGGAGCAACATCACTAAACTTCAGTGACAGGACTGGGGAAAGACTAACAGGGAAGCACTTAAATGCAGAAACTTAATCAGACAGGACTAGGAATAGCTGGTAACTGGGGATTGATTCCACGTGTGGTTAACGAGGGGGTGTGCCACACAGGAGGTGCGACATGATCGGGACGTGACACATTAACAACTACAATACAACATGGGCTATTTAGAACTGCACACGGGCCATGCTGGGACATGCGCCCCACCGGCGTTACAGTATGAATTAAAGCTGTATTTTCACTGGTATTTTCATGTGAATTTATATACGAATTTTATGTCTCCATGTAATGAAAATAGTGGAATTGCTCAGGCATAATGTGATATTTCTTTCATAACAGTAAAGTGGCCGCGTGACACTTTCAGCAATTGTAGACTTTGATTTGAATAAGAAGCCACATTTCCAAGTGGAATGTGGAAGTCATACTGAAATACATAGAAGACAGCAGGCACACCACCAGGACACTGAAATTAGCCTGGGCGAGATTAGCTTTTATAGGCTACCCAGCTGGGAAGATGGCAGTCTGGGGATTTTTCCATACAACGGCATACCTGCATAACCTTCCTATGGTGTTGGGGTCGGCGCTGACCTGTTTGTAAGTTTAAAAGCATCGCATACATTTGTTTACTGCATCAAGGCTTTCTGACTTTGTCAGGAATCTCCATTTAAACAAAATTTTAAAAAAATCACTAAATTATAAATGCTCTGGTCAAGATTATAACAGCTCTGGTGTTGGGGTCCGCACCGAGCCTTTTGTAAGTTTAAGATGCATAAAAGCACCACATAAATTTGTGTACTGTATCAGGAACCTCTATTTAGAGTAAAAAAAAATAAAAATAAAAAAAAAATTCCCTAGGCAAGGCATGTCCATACATGTAAGGCAAGATAAGTCCAATTCAGTTAATTCTCTTGAGGTTTATTTTACCATTTTTTAAAATTGAAAATGAGAGGTATGCTGTCAAAAGAAAGGTCCAGAAAGCCACACCAAAAATATTAAAACCAATTTTTCATGGATAAGGAAGCTTAACAAGGTAACCAAGAGGTAAGAAACAAATTGGATGATAAATTATTGCTTTGAGAGTGATGATTATGGCTGATTTAATACACCGACCCATCTAGCATAAGAAATAGGAACTGAAAACTAACACAGGACAAAGGATAAATGTATGTGCTACTGCTTAATCGGAAGCTGCAAATAAGTAGCTAAGCCGCGTGTGACTTTGGCATTAGTTTGGGCGACACGGGTGACCATGTACAAGAAACATAAGAACAACGAAATCCACAAGCTGACTGAGAAAACACAGCTGTGATCCACAGCTCTGCCCCCTTCCCGCTCCAATTAACACATACTTGCATGTTGTGAACTTGAAAATGAAAAGTAGGAAATTAAAAGTTTGGTTAGGAAATGAAAAGAGAAA
The DNA here is from genome assembly GCA_026776725.1 of Gnathonemus echidnorhynchus. NCBI lineage: Eukaryota > Metazoa > Chordata > Actinopteri > Osteoglossiformes > Mormyridae > Gnathonemus > Gnathonemus echidnorhynchus. Next base: position 17,484,078 of record JAODJU010000002.1, on the reverse strand, counting down.
AAGGCTTTCTGATTTTATTTTTAATTTTTTCACAAATGACGCATAGACTTTGAAAACTAAATGGCAAAGTGGAGACTGTATTTTCATTTTATCATTTTCATAATATTTTTTGCAGAAAATACCTCCCATAGAATCTACATTTGCTCAGAAAAAATATATTTAACTTTCTAAAAATAAACCTCTCCCTGAGGCATCTCAGCAATTCCAAGTATTTTCCAAGTTAATTTTCACCATCAACTCACTTAACTTTATTATTTAAATAACAATGAGGTATTGATGAGCGAAACAAGGTGTTCTGGTGGTTAAATTCGACAAATGCATGGTTATATAAGATGCTAACTATAAATACTGGGTCAGAAACATCATTGTTTTAAACCAATATAATTTAAACATAATTTTCTTACATGGCACACAGTACCATACATACCAAGTAAAAACATGTTTGTTTCAGAATCTAAGCAGTTTAATTTATTGTTTAATCTGTAGAGAAGACACTCCTGGGAGTGTTCTTTGTACGTGGATTAACAGATTATCTGAATTTAATTGGCTTGCCACCCCATGCTGGGTTGTACCCTGCCTTGCGCCCGTAGGCTCTGGGATCGGCTCCGGACCCCCCATGACCCTGAGCAGGACAAGTGGTTTCAGAAAATGGATGGATGGATTAATTCAATTGTTGAGGATTTGACTAGATCCCAGATTTCTTGGGCTGTGTTTGAAATGTCCACTTGCTCACTATATAGTGAGTCAGCCATTTTGTTGTTCTGTTCCAATTCTCAGCTGTACATTTCATTAGAAGCTGTACCCTACATTGCTTGACCTAGACCATTATGCATTACGGTCTGTCACATGAGTTAACTAGCTTGCTTATGATATACTTGCACGCAGGGGTACTGTAAAGCGGGGGGAAATTATCCAGGGGCCCCTGAGTGACCGTGGCCCTAAAAAATCTGATGGATTTAGGTTAGGGGCCCGATATGCTTTCATGGGGTCAAAATTCTTTAGCGGCACCCCTGTTTGCATGTGAGCTATAACAGTAACAGGGCTACTGATGCTTTAAAAACAAACTGCGATTTTAATGTATTTCACTGCTTTATGTTGGTAATTTTAATTCACAATTAATACAGTATACTGAAGATCAGTATAAAACATCACAGTTACAGCTGCAGTCCCCATCATGCTTGCGTAGGTGGATACAGTACAGTAAAGTATGTTGTAAATAAAGTTACATATGCACAGAATATTGTTTTATTTTAACGTTGTGAAGACGTACATATATCAGTTACAATGTGTACTATTCCAAAAATAGCAATGTTGGCATCCATGTTCTGGAATATTTTTTTATTTATTACAATAATGGACAAGTACATTAACACAAAATATGAAATTAAGAAAAAAGTACATTTTTAACATTATAGTTTAATGCTGGGGGGGATGCTCTGGTATTTGTTTATGCAACAGAAATAACAATTAGGAATATCAGGCGTATAATTATGTAGCAGCGGTAAACCTGCCAGCATCTGAAATGTATCAACCGCTGTCTGCCTTTATCTATGGTGTACCTGAAAACCAAGAACACGTCATCATTAACACTGCAAAAAACATTTGAACACAGAAGTCGATTCCTGACACTCCCTTTTGGTCTCTCGGACACCAAATAATCTGGAGCTCCTTGAAACAGGAAGAATAATCTGGAAAAGGACAATGGGTGAATCCCAATGCCAAAAGCGCAAAGTCCATACTTGCGGTTTTGGCAAGACTGGTCTTGCTAATTTGCCTTCCAAGAATGAACATAGGGCACAATGATTCATGAGATTGGTCTCATTTGGTGAGGATGCAACTGATGTATCTTTGATATCTGGGGAAGAGCAAGACCAACATCCGGGGATTTTTACAGTCCTTGTGTACTTGTGTTCTTAGAATTGGAACTGGTCTTTGGTACACATACACATGTACACAAGCAGTTCGGTGACATATCACAAGTGCCACCTTATTTTAAAGCTATGCTTCATGCTACCGTGGGAAATGCAGACCAAACGCCACGGTTGCGAAATTAATCCAGATAAGATTTGTATCGATTCTTTCCATGGGTCAGAGCTTACCAAACAAGTTGTTTGACTCTGTGCAGAAGTCTCCAAAATGCTTACAATGCCAAGAGAACTGCGGGGTAGTATGTCTCTGAGTTTTAAGCATTTTATTTCAGGAAGGTCCAATCCCTTGTACTATTTTCAGATAGGAGGCGCAGAAGTACCACTTTTGCAATAAGGCTCCCTTTTGCCGCTTGTAAATGGCAGTAACTCATTAATAAAAAGATAACTGTGTTATAACTTGTTTAAAATTGTCTATTAATAATTTACAAAGTGTTACAACCTAATTAATAACCAGATTGTAAACCATTCATAAGCTCTTTATATGGGCAGCCTTATTGTAAAGTGGCACCAACACAGGCTGAAGGGCTACATTTTACATCCCAGGAACTGAAGTCAGAGTCTTTCTCAGTTATTATGGCAAATTGCTCTGTGAAGCTGAACTACTCGGGGACGATTACTTGAAAAAACACATATTTATTTGTCAGAGCACGGACAGAACTTGCACTTATTGATAAGTTGTCCAACATGGGATGTACTTTCCTTGAGGGTTTGACATGGAAGCTTAAATCATCTGCAGACTTTTCTAGCAGGAGCGGGTGATTATACCCCTGAATTAGATGTTGTCAGTCCTTGATGGTAATAAACGTTACTGTTTTTCAATGCGGTGAATTATTATTTGAATAACATGCTTCAGCGTCAAATTTCAAAAACTACGTACTGTATTATGTATTCTCGCCTTCACCTAATACCTTATACATTACCCTTGAATTACCCTTGTTTTTTGCCAATTGTAGCTTCTCAATGGATCCTCAGCCAGCCTCAGATAAAACACTGGACACATTAATTGTGTCTTTGCATTTGTGTGTAAAATGGGGAAGGGTACACAGAAATGTACATTTCCGTGAAGTGAGTGGGTGTATCATGGGGGAAACCAGTATAGATGTGGGAAGGCATTTTGAGCTGAAAGTCAGAATGACCAGCAGCCTTTACTGACGTTCGTTTCGATAATCGGTAGCTACCTACAGCTAATAATGGTAGTGTTTTTTGAGAAATAATCATGCAGTCTATGTCATTGTGAGGTAAATGCTATGTTTTTGTTCCAGCACTACTGGATACTTGCATCATGTAGGATAGTGGTGTTTTTTGACAGGGCCCCCCGTAGGATTGATATGTTTGGTCTGATGCCCTCCCAGCCACATACACTCACAAAGACACACACACACACACACACACACACTAAATCCAAAAAAACTTCAAGTGGGGAAAAACAGGTGCTGGTACTCCCCTTTTTTATTCAGCATTGATAGGTGCCAATACTCTGAAAAGAAAAACAAAGAGGTGGTGGTACTGTGTGCCGTTGAGTATCATGCCAGTACTCTGAAAAGAAAAACAAAGAGGTGCTGGTACTGTGTGCCGTTGAGTACTGTGCCAATACTCTGAAAAGAAAAACATAGAGGTGCTGGTACTGTGTGCCGTTGAGTACTGTGCCAATACTCTGAAAAGAAAAACAAAGAGGTGCTGGTACTGTGTGCCGTGCAGTATCGTGCCAGTATTCAGAAAAGAAAAGGTGAGTACTGGCCCACTTCAAACACTGGTCTCTGTTGATTTTTATTTTTCCCGTTCCTTGTGCCCCCCTGCAATTCCTTTGTGGCCCAACAGGGGGTGCCTCTCTTTTGTATGGTATTCTAGCTTACCATGCTCTTTGAAATTCATTTTCTGAAAAAAAAGGCATATTCGCTTCTGCAGTGATCCACCTGCCAGCAACTATCATCAGAACAGTAAATATAAACAAAACAAATGTATTTATTTTGAGCTTAAATTAGGATTTGGTGTGCATTGTTGTTTGTTTTTGTGTGCTTGTGGGGGGTATTTATTCACTTCTGTTTAATCAGTGCTGTTCTATTTTAATTTATTTCAGATGTTATAAATGAATAAATTAAAAAATGCAAAATCAAACATATTCATTTCTGCCTGACACTTTCCATGTGTTCCTTCACAATACTAGTATTCCCACATCAGAGAGTCTCTAATCTCAACATTTATAATATTATGTTTGTAGTGCCTGGCAATTTTTATAGTAGATGAGATTAAAAATTGAGAATTTTCAATAGGAGCTGGTAATTTTTCCTGATAAAAGCGATTCTCGACCGTCCTAAAAAGAAAAACATAATGCATATGTGACTTTTTTGTGTACATAAGCCTAAAATCATGGGTAGGGTTCAAAGGGTTAAGTCTTGTAGCGCAGGACTGTCATGCCTCCAGGTCGGGGTAAACCAGTCACCAGCCATTCTGTTAGCATCGCTGGCCAACAGTGAGGAAACCGCAGTTACCATTGCTCATGTGGTGCTGATCGCCCTCTGATGGTACATGATAGGTTTGCAGCAAGCTACCTTGTCACACTAGTTTTCTCCTATATTATTACACTGTACTGTACGTCTTGGAAAAAATACCACCTACTTCTCTAAAACACACACAGCACAGATTGATTCAAACCCCAAACCCTGGAGGTGTCAAGTAACAAAACGATCATGTTACCCACAAAATGATGATAATAATTTAACACACTAGAGTTTCACTGTGGTGTCATTTGAATCTTGAAAAAAAAAAAAACTAGATTTGATTTTCTTTATGGTCTAATGAATAGTTTCTCAATTCAAAGGTAAACACAGGCCATATCAAATATCACAGTGGAAATGGAATGCGTGTAAGATTGGGTATCTCTAAACTTGTCAAGACTTATTTGTTTAGCCCCGAGCCTCTATGATGGACATGATTTCACCCCATGTTAAAAGGGTGTGAGGAGGAGGGGGGGGGGGGTGGAAAGGTTTATATGAAGGCTGGGGCAGTTGCAGTGATCATTGGTGAAAAGAGAGGCAGTGCACGACTTGTCACCATGACCAGAGTTCTCTGTGTGAGCGTGATCCTCGTGCTTCTGGCTGTTCTGTGGTGTGACCATACAGGTAGGAGCTGCATCTCAGCCGCTTTCCAGGTCCACTGTATGATTCTTGATGCCACCTGGCTGCTTTTGTATTACTAACACTGATTATACAGATATATTGAGTTATTGAATGTGAATGGTCCAAGTTAACCTCCTCTGTGCTCCACAGCCCAGTCTCAAAGATCGTCGCTGAAGGGCACATGGCTGTCCCCATGCAAATGCCATTGTAAGTGTGGCTCTTCAGGGCTTACTTGGTGTGCGTGCATGTGTGTGTGTGTGTATGTGTGTGTGTGTGTACGTGTGTTTGTCAGTCTTTGGGGTCGAGCTTAACCTATCCGCCTTTAAAACACGTCATTTAAGATGTCTCCATGCAAACTGGACTGTTTCCTTGTAAATTAAGTAGCTGGCAAGATATATAAGACAATGAGTAATGTTTTTTTTTTTTTTTTTTTTACTGGTGTAGTGGTTTTCACAAGTAATGCTCTCTCTCTCTCTCTCTCTCTGTTGATATGTTCATACAGTAACCCCCAAAATGAAAATGATCTGCAAAAAGCGGTTTTCTCCAGAAGAACAAAAGGACTTAACACACTGCTTGTGCAATCAGCGGCACAATAGTGAGTTGCTGCATTAATAATATGGTTGGAGGGATGGTGCTTTTTTTGTAAATGTAGTGATTAATCTGAGCTATTTTAATCCTGTACTGAACGACTAAATGCACTTTAAAAACTGTTTTGTGTAAGGTGGTACGAAAAGTAATATAAGGAAATTTCAGTGAATCCCAGGCTCTCTTTCCAGTGAATCTTCAACATACTGAACATTTATTCCAATGAGTTTTGGATTCAATTAAAATATTTTGCAGCCAGAATACATTTCACGCTGCCTTATAAAGGCTACAGTGCAAAATTTCTGCTTCCTGAAATACTAGACCAAGAAATCAGCCATTAGCAGATTCACTTTATTTTAATGTCCTGTGTCACTGGCTGAAGTCTGGACTCAGTATTAATGATGGTCTGTAATGTGCTACCCTAAAAATATTGACATGGGTGTGCTTTTATTGTATTAACCTCTTTTAACCTTGTTTTAAGATAAGCCAGTAATTTACAGTCAATGTGTTCTGTCTGTCTCTTGCAGATAAGTTAATCAATCACAGCCTTCAGAAATTTTGCCAAAAAGTCAAATTTTCCATCCCACTCCCCCTGGCCTGATGTAGTGGGGGGAAGGGCATCTGAAGAAGGAGGCTGCAGGAAAGGGCTGGAATCCTTAGTACCCAGCATGCCTTTTCATTCCCACATGCTATAGTGTCCATCTTAATTACTGTTGTCTCATACTCCAGTGTGTATCTCAAAGGGTAGGTTGTCGTAACATATTAGCATGTAAGTGGTGAAGCCAGCCTTTCCTGTAAGACTGGCACCTAAAGGCAGCATATTGCAGATTCGTTTATCAGATGCTATAGAATGGATTGTCTTTTTTTGCACTTCAGCAGTTTAACCAATGTGAAAATATCATAGTATGAGCACCACTTATATTGCTAGAAATTATACAGATAATTATATTTTTGTTAGTGATTTCTAACTCTTCAGATAATGGCATTATGAAAATGAAGCATTTGAATGTACTCTGAATAAGCCTGTAGCCAAATAAGTCTGTATCTTTTATGTTTTTTATAGGAGCATTTTGAGTTAATAAAGTCTTTTTATACTGATAATTGAGCATTAATGAATTGACCCAAATGATTACTCTGTACACCTGTCCACACATGAGCTTGTTTTTGTCACATACCTGGAGTATTCTCATACTGTACACATGGAACTCTGTCATTCAAATGTATACTTGAGTAAAAACAATGAACACCTAACAAATTATATACTTACCCACACAAACCAGTAAAATCAGTATGTCAGTAAAAGTCAATAGAGATCTTATCAGTCTTGATTATCCTCAGAGAATTGAGTTTAAAGTGGTTGGGGTCTCCATCTCAAATGGCAGGAGACCTGGGAGGCTCCATTCTTATTCACTTCTTATTTTCCCCTGAAAATCCCATTTCCATTCTGCTCTGTCCCATTGCTGCTTGGGCGCTGGATTCTGCATTTGTGTTCTAGAACCGACACGTGGTCCATGGCTGAATGGCCACGGGCGTCACGGCAACAGAGAGAGGTAAAGAACTTGCAGTACAGTGAGTACCAAGCAGCTGGCTCCATAGCAACGAGCCCTGCCACGCCCTTCTGGAAAATGGACAGTTTACAGTAAACAGCAGTACCTCAGCAAACTTGACTGACTGGTAAGAGTGTCATAAACATATAGGTGTGGGAACAGACAAGACCTGGGTGTCTTTCTCTCCATCTTAAAACTCTGCTATTTATAAACTATAATAGGTAAGATTAGCTTGCAATTATGCGTTCCCCACTTTTATAGCTGTTCTAGTGGACTCGTTTATGTAGCTGATTTAAAAACCTTTTTTGTATGTTTGTATGAAGCCTTGTGTACCTGGCAGAATCGCCGCCTGTTTTTTCTCCTAAAGGTCCTACCAACAGTGGTCTGACTCAGATATGAGCAGACTGTGACTTTCAGTGTGCTCCCATTTCCATCAGGATGGAGGCTACTGTAGTCCTTGTGCAGCCCCCGGTGACTGAGGCAGGAACAGCTGCGCAGCTAGGGCAGTGGAGCACAGGTCTGTGCGACTGCTGGGAGGACATAGGCGACTGTAAGTCTGCGCTGCTTCAGATGTCTGTCTGCTTCTGTCACACACTGTCCATCTGTCTGTCTCTAAATGCACGTGCATGTCTGTAAGACTCGCTGGACATTGGAAGAAATTCATGGAGAGATGCCCTCTCTTGTGCTCACGTGTGTGTGTGTGTGTGTTATTTTAAATACTAGCTTACATAGTTGTTCAAATAATTGAGAAAAATCAGTTAATTGGTTACATCCTAACCTGCACAGCAACATCCAGTCACATCCCATAATATTAAATGTTAACAGGAAACCAGTCTCCACTTCCAAAGCCACTTCCACCAGAATCCCTAAGTTATGAGCTGCGGTACTGGGTGCCGGTTAATGTTGGACAATTGCAAATTCTGTGAGCAGGAATAGCGGTACCACTTCACAAAAAGGCTCCCTTTTGCCACATTCAATAAAAAGAAAACTGTCTTAAAATTAATCTATTAATGATTTACAAAGTGTTATAACCTAGTTAATAGCCGGATTATAAACCATGCATAAGCCCTTTATAAGAATAGATTTATTGGAATGTGGTACCAGGATACTGAAGGCTCTGTCTATTGTAGATGAATTTAAGCTGTGAAAAGCACTGTGTAGTTCCCTGTACTGAGGTACTGTGTAAGGTACATGTTGCCTTTCTGTTTCTCCCATGCTATGTCTGTCTGCCCCCATCACCCCGTGGCCCCCTGTCCCTAAGTGCCTGTTAAATGCGTAAGGTACATGTTGCCTTTCTGTTTCTCCCATGCTATGTCTGTCTGCCCCCATCACCCCGTGGCCACCTCTCCCTAAGTGCTGGCATCTCTCGTCAGGCTGCTTCGCCACATGGTGCCTCCCGCTGTTTGCCTGTAGGACTGCCGGCGCTGCTGGCCTGTGTCCCTGCCTCCCCCTGCTCGACTGTATGGGCTGTGTGCCCCCAGCCTCCCTGGCCGTACGCGCCTCTGTGCGGGAGCGCTATGGTATCAAGGTACGCCAGCACCACGGTATCCCACGTAGGCATATTGATTCCAGGGAGGCAGATGAGGGACAATCGGCAGGGAGGAGGTACTGACTGGGCTTAGAGATATTATGGTAATACCATATTCTACAGTATTTTTGATCAAAAATATCCCAGCGTTTCCCCCACACAAATTTTACAGGAAATGTCGAAACATTCATGAAATTAAGTCATGATTTCATAATTTCAAAATACTGTATACTGTGGCACAATGTCTGAATGGTATGACGGTCTTAAAAATTAGATAATGCCCAAGCATAGTGGAATGGACATAAAAATTTAAGGTAAACTGTTTTTGTTTCAAGACAAGATGGCCTAAAACTTGCAAAATTATCTGCCGGTGCAGTAAGAAAATTGCACTTGGTAAAATTTCCTAAAATAAGACAATATGCCTGAATGCAAGCAAATTAATCTTATTCGTAAGACATGTTGTTAGTAAGTTTATTAATAAAATTTGAATTTTGTCTAAATATAAGGAAATTATACTCGCTTAGATATTCATTTTTTGCACTGTATAGCTTCTTGCTAGCTAATTGTACCACTGCTGAATAGCGGGATGACACTGTGCATCATTCATACTGTAGCTGTCAGAAAGCTGACCTTCCAGAACTGTGAGGAGAGGTGGCATGTCTGTGGTACCACCCACATGGAACAATGCTATGGTGATGTGACACTGATTTATGGGTAAAGAAAGGAGACAACTTCATGTATCAATGGATAAATATTTTTATCCTTGTATATTTTTAACATCATTCCATAGCAGCCAAAAATGTGCCTAGAATAGGATATTGCATAATATTGATATATGATATAATATATGATATAATATAAAGCACACCTAAGCCTTGCAAGGCTGGGAGAAGCTGCGATGGCTTCGGCTTACCAAGGGTGTCATTTTTCCAAGGGTTTCCATCCCCCACCCCCCGGCCTGATGTCATGGAGTTTGGTTTTCTGTGAATCCCAGTGAATCCCAGGTCCCTTAAGCCCAAGCGCTCCAGGAACTGGCTGACCCTGTTGCCTGATCCTCACATGTTGGTTTGGATCTGTTAAGATTAGTAAATGTAAGTAAAATTAGCAGCATGCTAATATGCTTTTAGTTGCTCTGCACCCCTTCTCTGGAACTTACTTCCACCCACGATTAGGAATACAGATTCACTTCCCTTATTCAAGAGTAAACTCAAAACCCATCTTTTCAGACAGGCTTACTCACTTTAGTATACAGTACATCTCTCATCTCAGTCGCTGCTTTATTTTACTCATGTGATTTAATTATTTTTGTATTTTTAATTTGTTTTTACTGTATATGTTCTGTAAGGCGACCTTGGGTTTTTGAAAGGCGCCCACAAATAAAATGTATTATTATTATTATGCATGTCAGTTAATAAAGAGGCCTGGCAGTCAAAGTAACAGGAGGCATTAAGGCTAAAAGATGATTTCATGTGTCAAGTCAAGGAAACAGCCTTAAAATCGACGAACAAACGGGCCAAACATAGATAAACTGCACTGACAAAGAGCAACATCCTGGTTGCTCATCTTGACAAAGCCATATCTCATCTGGCTGACGACTGATACTCATCAGTTCATGCCTCACTTTCTTTTAATGTAGGTCAGTTGGGAATTCCCAACAGCACTGCCAGCAAATTTACTTCAGAACTCCACTGAAGTGTTAAAATAAGATTTTAAATTACCGTTTCTGAGGCACATTTTATAAAGCAGTACATTCCCCAGCAGTGAAGGGAGAGATAAGGTTGAAAGCAGGGGTGGCCAATCTTATCCGCAAAGGGCCGGTGTGTATGTAGGTTTTTGGGATAACCTGTAGGTCAGCTGTTCAAACCCAGGTGTGAGGGTTCCTCAACCAATCAGTTCTCTAATTAGTAATCATAACTAATTAGTACATACACACCGGCCCTTTGCAGATAAGATTGGCCACCCCTGATATAAAAGACACGCAAAGATCCACTCGTGCACGCACCTGCACATCCATATGCAATCAATCGCTGTGCAGTTTAACTCCAAGGAAACCAATAAAGTGACCAGTGAGAGGGGTGCTAAACCTGCTGGTAACCACTGCAGCTTCAAAACTTCATTTTTTGGTAACATTTTATTTGACAGGGCACAAATATTTAGTAATATCCCAGTTACTACTGAAGTACAAATCATGAACAAATAGTCGCTACTTGAGATAAAATGTATAATGATTCATTAATGATGAACAAACTTGAGATCAGTATTTCATTCCTATTATTCATTAGTAATTCACAAAGGTTTTCAGAATTAATTGATACTGTATACTAACAAACAGCGACTGCTTGGCATAAAAGATGCATCACGATTCATTAATGATGAATAAACATGAGATCCGTATTTCACTTGTGTTTTTAATAACTTGTTCCCTTAGTAGTTTCTTCAGTAATTCACAAAGGTTTACAGAATTAACAGATATGGTAATAGTAACTACTTGAGACAAAAAGATGCATCATGATTCATCACTGAGACAAGTATGTAAGTAAAACTTTTGTTTGTGGTTACATAATACATAAGTAACAGCATAATACTATATTATTTGTGCCCCATCAAGTAAAGTGTTACCTTTTTCTTCACTTGTGCCATACAGATACACACATAAAATTACTAACAGGATTAATATATTCATTTTAGCACAATCAGAACTTGAATGTCAACTAACTTATGATTTTATTTTCTGTTTTCTAATTTTTTTTTCCTAGAAATTGATCAAAGGGTAAGTGTATAGTGGGCAAAGGCTCTTAAAATGCTGGTTAAACACTCAGGTACAAAAAAAGTGAAGCACCCAGACAGTGGTGAGAATTAAATGAATCTGCACGTGGTGAAAGGCAATGATTATAATATCAGATCAAAAAGACAACAGAGTTGGTGGTATGGGCACACTGCTGGTCCCATGTCAGTATGGGCACACTGCTGGTCCCATGTCAGTATGGGCACACTGCTGGTCCCAGGTCAGTATGGGCACACTGCTGGTCCCGTGTCAGTATGGGCACACTGCTGGTCCCATGTCAGTACTCCTCCCCCCTCCCCGGGCCTGGATACCTGTGGCGATACGGTGTGGAAGGGAGTCGTACAGCCGTTGTATCCTCTCCTGCAGCAAGTCAGCCCACAACTTTCCCTCGAAATCCTGCAGATTAGCATTGGGTCTGAGCTGATCCCATACATATTCGATTGGGGAAAGGGAGGACCTCAACATGACGCAGGCAGACCATAGACACACGTGTCGTGTGTGGATGGGCATTATCTTGTTGAAAGACTATACCAGATCAAGTGACATTTGTTCCCTTCCATTTTTTAGTCACTAAGTGTATATTAGATGATATAATACTCAGACAAAAAATACAGCTAATCTGGCAGCCTTTTCCCAGCTGAGATTGTGATCAGACCTGCATATCTAAACTATGTACCCTTATTCTTGGAAGTACAGCAGTGATAGCAAGATGAAATATAGATTGTCATATGTGGAATGCAAAACTTGAGTCTGTAGGAGGTAGCCAAAAGTGAAGAGATAAAACTTGCATATGATGGGATCCTGTTGTCTGGTGTCTCATCTTATCTCTTGGTGCCCACTCCCTGGCAAAAAGGTGTGTTTGCTGCCAGAAACCAGTGCGTTGGCTAGAGACATGTTAAACCCTATCGTGAATCCTCTAAGATCTCGACTACAGGCCTAACTGCTCCTAACTGCCATGCTGAAGTGACTCAAATTGGATTTTTCGCCTTAATGTGACACAGATCTGATCCTTTCAGGGCTGTGTGGACATGCAAGTCTGATCTTTTCAAATCAGATTTGTGTCACTTTCATATGTGGTACTAAATCGGATATGTATCCGATTTGCAGCCATGCGACCTGAATGTGAACGCTCAGATCGGAATTCATGTGGCTTTTTGCTTATACACATGCGCTGACATCAGCCTGCACCGGCAGCGCAGGAGGGTAAAAATGGAGGAGAGCTGCAATAACAGTCAGTGGAAGGATGGAGAAGTTGATTTAAAATTAATTGATATTTGGGGAAATGAATCTGTTCAAGCTAAACCGGAAGGAACCTACCGTAATAGAGTAGTAGTTGAAATAATTGCCAAAGAAATGGCACAGCGCAGACACGAACGTGGCTACAATGCCTCCTGTGAGAGGCAAAGTATCCTGTGGGATATTCTGTTCTTGTTCTGGGCTCATCAATCAGTTAAGGCTCCAGTTAGAGTCATAGCATGCTCAAGACTGCAGAAATCGTGATCCTGAATGGTCAGTCTCCATAGAGCTCCTTCTGCTTGATCCTGAAAGGTCACAATGTTGTCAGGGCTCCTACAGTGTACGTTATATTATTGTTATTATTATTATCAACAACAACAACAAAACAACAACAACAATAATAAGAACAACAATAATACATTGTATTTCTATAGCGCTTTCCAGAAAACTCAAAAACATAGCTTTGGCCTTAATTCTGAAAAGTTTCCATAACTATGGTCATGTACCTGAACCAGCACTCTAAGGGACAAGAGGACCCACATAAACACCAAGGATACATGCAGGCTGTACAAACAATATACTCTATGTCCCAGAAAAGGAAAACTGGCTGCTGGTATAATGTAATATTCACACGTCAATGAGTTTATGAAAATGATGAATGCCAAAAGAAACAGCCAATTACACCACAGCATCTCAAGCTGGGAAAGTGCAGTCGGTTTGCTGTGAAAGTATTCAGAGTGCATTCAGGAACTGCATGCAGGAACCACTCAGTGTTCCGTAACGTATACGTCATAAATACATCTTTTACTCTTTTCATACTGCTTGATGTTTATTCCTCCTAGAGGTGGGATTTGCAGTCCAAGGCTCAACCAATGATAAAATTGTAGATGAAGGCACAGTGGAACATATCCAAAAGAAACGTACTGTCTTTTAGTTTTTCTGGAACAAAATCATGTGATCTCTCAGTTGTCCACTGTGTGTGTTGCTTGTGATGTACTGCTACTCTGTTTAGGGCAGAGATGGGCAATCTTATCTGCAAGGCACCAGTGTATACGCAGGTTTTTTGGCTAACCCTTAAGTCAGCTGTTCAAACCCAGGTGTAAGAACTCTTCAGACAATCGTCTAATTAATAATCTAATTAGAGAGTCCTCGGTCCTTTCTGGATAAGATTGCCCACCCCTGATCTAGTGTGTGCCCCTGCATTGTGCCTTAATTGTGCTGTCTGGAGAGGTGGAATGTGTGCCTGTATTAAACAATACTACAGACTTACAAACAGTTTAGTCCATATGAAGAAGGCACCATGGTACTGCTGCCTCAAATCTCATGGGATGTGGGTTCAAATCACACCCCTGTTCTGTCTGTGTGGAGTGAGAATGTTCTCCCCAGATACTCCAGAACGTAAGTGAACAAATATGAAGTCCATTTAAACTGTGGTACGTTAAGTTACCCCGATAAGCCAGTAACCCCGCTTCATAGAACAGGCCACTGGCTTAACCCCTGGAATGAACACACATTCCTCCACTTTTTGGACACACTCACAATTCACAAAGGTCTGGTTTTTTTTTCACTATTTGGGGTCTTCAGCTGATAAGCAAGTGATGTCTGCATTTATAAAGTATAAGTCGGCAGGCTGAGAGAAGGATAGATGGTCAGTTGTGTTCCACTTTACACCACTGACTGGTGACCCAGCCCCGTCACTGGGTAACAGACAGGCCCAGCACTGATCTTGCTTCTGTGTCTGTGCTCGCCAGGGTGATGTTTGGAGTGACTGCTTCTACAGCTGCTGCTGTTACCCCCTGTCTTGGTGCCAGATTTCCAGGGAGATAAAGAGACGGGCTGCCATAGCCTCCAGATTCCGGATCAGTGATTCGCCCACCAGCGGCCGCCCCGTCCTCTACTCCTGCCTGCGAAGTGCACAGACGGCCCACCTCTGCTAAACCTCTGGATCCTGGTCTCAAAGAGCCACCTGCCATCTTCAGCGCACCATGTTTTGAAGACACAACCCCATGAGGTTTCATTTTCGCTCTTCATCATATAACCATTTCCATTGGAGATATTCCTGCATAAAAGTCTTCTTTTGAAATTAGGATTAATAAAATTGGCTGTTTGAAATGTTTTAAAATGAAAACATTTGTTGTAAAATGTGAGAGGGGAGCGTATAGGTTTGGGACAAGCCCCTTTACTCACATTTAGGCCTAATCACGCATATCTGGAGTTTTTTTTTGTTTGTTTGTTTTGCAATGTTCTTCTGTAAGAATTTGTGGATGCTATGCATTTATGTTTCTAATTATTCTTTCAAAATATAATGATAAAAAAATCAGCATGTTCAAAAGTGTTCAGAGTGTTCAAAATGTACTGGGAACCATTAGCATTTTAAAAGTACCAGATCTCTCTGAAGATGTTACACAAAAGTCTTACTGTAATGAAATTAGCAGAAAGGTATGACTAGGGCAACCAGATAATCCATGTCAGGGAGGACACTTGGAGCTAGGACAGGAATTGTAAACTACCATTTCCATTAAATGGACCTGAGTTTCACTTAAGCAATGAGTTCTTCCTGTATGATGATTGGTCAATCTACTATAATGATGCATGTGTCACTATAATTTTAATGTGAAACAGCTGGACGAGTCTTTCAGTCAAGGAAATAGCCAATCAAAGCACAAGGAGAAGTGAGCCTTTCAGTTTTAAAGTATGTTGTAAATCCTGAAGTAGCTCAAAGTGACATGGAATATCTGGTCACCCTAGTTATGACTGATGGCTCAGGAAGTGACACTGTGTCCTCATATCTCCAGGGTTGTAGGTTTGATTCCTGTCCCAGCTTTCTGCAAGTAAAGCCTATATGTTTCCCCAGCGGCTTCTCTAGGTTGGCTGTGTGTGTGAATTTGCAGCCTGCCATGGAATCCCATCCTGTACTCTGTGCTTCCTGGAATTAGTTTAATGGATAAATGTAAGACTTTTGACTGCTGTGTTAGCAGCTTAAATAAAACAGTGGTACCTGGTCAACCAGATAGAGGTCACATGTTGCCTACACATGCTTTTAAGGCTCATACCTGCAATAGTGAGGGAAAGTTAAAAAGTAAGAGCTTATACATTGTCAGAAACCAACAAAGGAAACAACTGGAAACAGCAACAAGAAATTCTATACTGAGACATGAATCCACAAATACCAGGTTGGAAACTATCTGTGTTTATCATGCTTGCTGGGTTTTATAGATAATATAAGTTTTGTTAATAGTAACACAGGGCTCTCAAGTTTCATCAAAAGTTTGGAATGAGATTACATCTGTTATCAGAGGAGTGTGTATCTCATGGCCAATGCATGAGACTTGAAAGCCCTGTCTACTGCATTCATCAGATCTTGCTCTTCCACTTCTACGCTGTCTGTACTCAGTGTATGTGCGCATCCATGTAATAATGTGCTTGCAGTGGGGTCACATGTAATTTATTTTGGAATTTCCCTGTAAACAACAAATTCTATATTCTGATAGGCTGGTAGGTGGCTATTAACTTTGTATAATTCAGGACAGCTATGAACTCGGCCGAAAACTCCACTCTATATGCATGTGCCTCGTCTATTAATTCTACATAACGGGACACCTTGGTGAGCGTTGACACTTCTCAGCGTGAGAAACACAAGGTGTAGCGTATGAGCGTGTGAACTGGTTGAAATGGGTGTATCTCACGGTCAATGCGTGAATCTCGAGAACCCTTTTAACAGTATCAAATGCTCTATACAGTACATATGTTTAAGTAAGCTGCAAGTTACATAGTAAATATCTATAAGCCTTTGGTACTTGGGTCTTGTAATTTTGCATCATTGTACCATCTTTACGGGAAAGACACACAAATGAGTAAATAACTCTGATAACAATGGTGACGCCAGTGGTTCAACAGACCCTGACTGTTACCCTGATTCTTTTTATCTGTGGTGCAACTGACTTACATGATGCTGCAGTTCAGATAGAATTCTGCTGGTCAGCCCTCAGGATGTTCTGGCAGTGGGGGCAGCATGACAGCAATGGCTGGTGGAAGGAATGATGGTAGGAAACAGTCACACAAATAAATATTTGAAAATGAGGCACTTATTTTACAGATGGCACACTGTAGTGCAGTGGGTGGCAGTATTGCCTCGTGCCTCCACCATTGGGTACTTGAAATCTGCTGGCACTCTCTGTGTTCCAAGCATACCCCAGAGATGCCAGTTTATTGCTACAATCCAAAGTTAGCATTTAGGTGAACTGGTATCTCTGAATTGCCCCCTGTCATGCCCCACTCATCCGATCCTCCCCTGTGCCACGCCCCCTCATCACCTCGTGTGGAATCCCTGTGTGATCAGCTGTTTTGAGTTGCTGACAATAGTCCTATGTATTTAAGTCTGTGTTTAAGTACGTATCTCCAGCCCGGTCATTAATGTTTTGTGGTAGTTCTTTGTTCCTGAGTGTTTTACCCTTATTAAATCCCGTGTTCATCCGGCTCCCTGGCTCCTGCTCGTGTTTCCCCGCTCCATGTGCCAAGACGTCCCCAATGTGTGACTAAGTGGAGGAGTTTGTGCATGTATGTCGCCCAGCTATGGACTGGCATCCCGTCCAGCACATACCTCTGCCTTGTGCTCTGTGCCCCTGAGATCCTGTATAGGATAAGCACTTGGAATACAAATGAGATAAATAATGTTTCCAGGCTTTTTTAAATCTGAATGAACAAATTTGTTTCACGTATCCATGTGTAGGTAATTGTAGTAATAATTGGATTAAAATTGTTTAATACTTACTATGCCTGCATTTCCGTAGTGTAGTGGTTATCACGTTCACCTAACATGCGAAATGTAGTATATCACTCTTAAATAATTCGGAACTGTTTAAGCAAGTAACTGAAACAAACACACGGCAGACTTAAGTAACCGGCAAAAACAAGAACTGGCTTTTTTTTTATTTTTCTGGACAGCGAGTACACTCTACGCACTTCACTTTTTATATTTCTTTTTACTTGCCAACTCGCCAGGGGACCCCCAGTGGCCAAAACTGAAATAACATTATTCATTAACCTTTTTTCTTTTGTGTTAGGAACACCACACGAAAGGTCCCCAGTTACTGCTGGCCAACCCATTTGGTGTTGCCCTAGGCCTAGGGTGTTTTTCTGGTACGCGGCTGTATTAGGACGGATTTCCGGACAACTATGGTGCCTAGAATTAATCATTGTCCTGTTACTGTCATACATATGAGGTGATTGAGGTGTGTATTGATTCTGATCGTATATGGACTGATCATCCTGACATTCTGATACGTCGTCCATGATTCACCTATAATATTATTGTGTCAAGCTTAGACTGCAAAAGCATGTTTTTTCCCTCTCTAATCACTTATATAACTTGTTTTTCACAAATGACTCGTTTCAGAGTATCCTTATCTTATGTGAAAGAATCCTAGTTTTGGAATGCTTACCCTATCCAAGGACGCTTACCAGGTGTTCCTGGGTTCTGGAGGGGTTCACCCAGTATGTTTTGCACACCATTGGTCGGTATATGAGACTCCTGCCTTGTCCGCTCTTTTGAAGAGTCTTCAGAAGAGAAGAGAAAGCTCTGCTCATTCCTAAGTCGTGCCTAATGGCAGGAAGAGGGGAAAGCTTAGGTCAAGGATACTTATCTAATTATCTTTGATTGAAACCACACCTAGCGGTCAGTGTGTGTAGGACGCTCACCCCATCCTCAGGAGGTGATTATAGAAACTTGTCTTATCACTTCTGATTGAAATTGCAAGCTGCTTACTCGGACCAAATTGGAAAATAGACAACACCTTGCCTGAGGGGAGGGGTGAGCCTGACCAGTTCGTCCCCTGCTCACATGCAGCGCCTAAATTTAGTATAAAGGACGGGGGAGATCCCAGTACTGACCGGAGCTCCGCCGTGGGATAGAGCGCATCGCCCGGCACTTTCTCGGGACTCACGTGTTGGTCTCCTGCCAGGACTGAAAGGGCTCCCCAGTCTAAGAGTGAGGGTAGGTGATGATGGCACGTCCCAGTGTGAATAGCTTTGCAGTGATAATGTGTTGATTCAATCAATTATCGCAATAACTATAATATCCATTTGCACTGTCTATGTATGCATGTTTTTGTTGTCACTTTTTTTATATATGCCTATAATCTCTTGTATTGGCGGTTTTATTATTGTTAATGATATATAATATTATTGGATATCACTTGTGATATAGGATTATTTTGCATTGCCTTTGAGCCAATATTTTGGTATTGATTTTAATGCAAGGTTATTTTGTATTACTTGTAATAAATAGTTTTTAGAAGGGAACCTAAGTGTGCCTGTTTGTTCCTTCAAGAGCCCTATATCCCCCTCACATCATCCTAAAA
Source organism: Gnathonemus echidnorhynchus (assembly GCA_026776725.1). Taxonomy (NCBI): domain Eukaryota; kingdom Metazoa; phylum Chordata; class Actinopteri; order Osteoglossiformes; family Mormyridae; genus Gnathonemus; species Gnathonemus echidnorhynchus. The sequence continues at coordinate 17,464,994 of JAODJU010000002.1, read as the reverse complement.
CAGTGGCCCACTGTGTAGCTCAATGGACTGCGCGTCCGGCTTAGAGGCAGACATCACTTCTCTCATGAGTTTGAGGCTGGCCTGAATCCAGTCTCAACTTTTTGTTTATTATTTTGATTTTATTTTATCCCCTAGTTTCTGATATGGTCAATATATGGCTTTGCTTTTGTGCCCATCTGCCTTGTTTAGTTATGTTTTACTTGTGTTCCCTGATCTCTCCTGGAGGGTATTTTCCGTACGTCACTTAAATCATCCGAGATCAGATGCCTCATCTTGGATGAGTTAATGCCGGTGAAATTCATCCGGGATTAGTCGGTTTTTCAAACGCAGCTGTGTAATAGATTAGTCTAGCTGGATCCATTCACCCGAGATGATTGCGCGCGTCCGCGCTGCTTGAAAAGCCCATATATATCGAGTCTACAAACTCATTGGCTTCCACAAAATGTCAAAAAACAGGGCACAATTTTTCACGCAATCCAAGCAGGGTATGATAAATTCAAAGATTTAATATGTACTAAAGTAAACCCATCAAAAACGACCCAAACCAGAAAAGACGGCTGGCAAAAAGTGTCCGACAAATTAAATGTGTAAGTAGTTTTTAGTTATTGTATTTAT
>JAODJU010000002.1:17448651-17459525 GCA_026776725.1 Gnathonemus echidnorhynchus | reverse complement strand
GCATGCAGTTCCCCAGCTGCAATATCTTTCTATCTTTGTAATATGTTTCAATGTTTCTTGTGCACTTTACGCTCAATAGCTCAGCTGTCTTGCTTAAAGTCACTGGTGGTGAATGGACACTGCAATTATTAATAAATAATAAGAAAACACATAATATTAAAGTTGCATGGTGTACATCGTTCCCCATAGTTTAATGCTTAAATCACACAATACAGAACCTGTCTGTATTATTTAGGTTTATTCTTGCCGTCACGTTTCAGCAAACAGTAGGTGGGATCGCAAAATTATCGTGAGGGACCGCAAAACTATTTAAAAAAATATTTCTCACCCAGACTTCTTGGGGGCGCTGTAGAATTCAACAAACACAAGACCTTTATTTTCACTTCTGTGAAAAACATAACACAGAGATAAAACAGACTTGACCTTGCAATGTGTACTATGTAGCCTATATTGGCCGCCCGTAAATCGGGATGTAAATTTCAACATTAGTGGTGCAGGTGACGGACTGTGCTGAGTGTGTCGACTGTGCATGTGCAAGGAGATACTTGAGAACCAGCCAAATGTCCTCAGTGCCTCTTTTTGATCACACAAATTTTATTGAGGTGGGACTTTGCGATAGTCGATGACCGAAATGGGATATTGGGTAAAATTTATCAAGTGCCCCTTTTTGATTACAAACAATCATGCAAATTTGACCAATCGTGCAAATTTCACTGAGAACGCCATTTGTAGCCTGAAGTGAATACTCCCAAATTTAATTCAAATTACGTGAGAATGTTATTTTGTGGACTCTCTTTTTCGACCTAGATTATGCAAGAACAGTTTGTGTGCATTTTTTTTCTTGATCTGGGTTAAATGACAGCGTTTTGAGTGGACTCTCTTTTGATTCTTATTATATTACGATGTTTTGTTTGCACTGTCCATCTTTTATCCAGGTTGCGCTGCTTACTGGTGCTTTCCCTGCTTCACCTGCAAAACAGCGGCAGACTTTGGAGAGTGTTTATGTCTTCCTCTTGTGGACATCATGAACATTTCCCTTCAGATGTCAGGCATTCCCTGCGTTCCCCCTGTCTCTCTGGCCCTGAGAGTTGGGGCGCGAAATCGATTCGGCATCCGGGTACGAAAAATAAAGCATCAGTTGGGTGTGGGCTCTTGTCCTAATATATGGAATTATGGGATATATAAATTTGAATCATGTATGCGACATGCTTTTGTACCAAAAAAAGAAGGTTGACTTTTCAAAACAAAGATGATGCAGAGCTCTGCAGTCTTAGCTCTGTTATCTATACTGTAAGTGACCTTTTCTATTTCTCTATAGGGGGATATCTGCTCTGACTGCATGTACGTGACCTTTTGTAATATGTGTTCCTGGTGCCAAATAGCCCGTGAGATGAAGATACGACAACAGCCAGTCACCATAATTAATTCCAACCCCACTGTGGTCTCAGCCCAACCCACCATGATCTCAGCCACAAGCATGGAGGTCTCACCCCACCTCACTGTTGTTAATACTTAGCCAGCTGTTCTCACTTCACGATAGTGACCAGGCACACCAATCACAGAGAGTGCCTGTGGGTGATGCTTCAAGCAGTACAATTATCCCCCATATCAACACTGGGTCAAACATACATTTCATTGTAATTCAGTGCAGGCTGGTACATTTTGGCAAAACATGTAATTATATGTATAACAACAATACAGTTTGACTGTAAGATGTGTCCCTTGTTCCAACGTGGTTGTTATTGTTGTTATGTAATGATATATACTTTAGTGCCGGTGGGGCGCATGTCCCAGCATGCCCTGTGTGCAGTTGTAAATAGCCCTTGTTGTGTTGTTGTTAATGTTAATGGTTACATTTCCCTATTGTCGCACATGTGTTTGCCCATGTCTTGTGTGTACCCTGTCCGATCCTTGCGTATATTTAGTTTGTGTAAATCTCCCACTGTCTGTGCATCTTACAGTTCAGCATCAATTCAGAAACTTGTGTTTCCTGTCTCTAATTGGTTCAGTGCTTGTTGGGTGCCTGATATAGTCCTTTTAAGGACTGCAAATAAAGAGAGTTCTTCCCTGACAAGCAAGTCTCCATCTCTTTCTGTGCTCCTGCGATGCCTCAGTCCACCCGACACCACAATATTTTTTATTGGTGGTGATAAAAAGAACTATATTAGCAAAGAGTGGCTCAGGATCGCATACGATGGTCATACAGTGACAGATGATCCCATATGGATGGAACAGTAACACATTACCCTCGATGAAAATGAGTTTGATGTGCAAAAGCTGTGTTCATTTTTTTGTGCTTTGCCTATAGTACATTTAGTGATACAGTAATCATGGCCCCTAAGTGAGCAGTGATAGCAGCAAACCAAAGAGGAAAGCAGCGAGAGTAACTGTAGAGCTTAGCTCTGACACCTACCCCTGACTCCAAAGGCACATGTCAGGTGACTTCTCATATTAACATATGAAGGCGAGAAATTATAGTGAGAAGCTGGTGCACGTGTGTCTGCTCTAGCTTTGGAGTATTGGATTGTTAATTTCATGTTAATCACTTTTGTATGTGTGCTTTTTCATGTGGTATTACTTTTATGTTGATTGTTAATGCTTTTTATCATTAAGTAGGTAGATAAGTTTAAAAAGGCAAATATTTGGGGATTAAATTCATTTACATTATTCCTTTTGGGGAAATCAACCAGCTTTCTGTAACGAATTAAGTTCGTGTTCCAAAGTACCACTGTATAATTATTGTTACTATGTACCATATTGTTTTTTCAACTTACCTACAAAATTCGACTTGGGGACCAGGGGGGTATTTGGTGAAAGTAGCTAAAGAAAGCCAGGCATTCCCAAAAAAGTCAGACTCAAACTAGCGCCATCTCTAAACTTAGCATCACATGGTTCCACTAACACAGTTCCGCTTTAATTAATCAAGGCTCATACAAGACAGACTTGCATATTCTCACTTAGCGTGCACACCTGATATACCATGTTTCCCCGAAAATAAGCCCTAGTTACTATACCATGGACTGTACGGTAACTAGAATGAGTTCCAATTATATGCACTACAAGCAGGCTATTTGGACAAGAGGTGTTCATTTAAGGACAGCGCTATTGCTGGACATGAGAGATTGGGGCCACTGGTTCTAAAGGAAATTGAGTTGCGAGATGGAATTTGGAGCTTGGACATTTACGATGATGTTCCAGAAGATGAAATGACAACTATATTTGAATAAATGTATACACAATAGATTTTTGTTCATGAATATATGTACCTTTAGATTGTTTACATGGAATGATACAGTTAGAAGATGACATGATGTCTGTATTTGAATAAATGTGGATTTTTGTTCATGAATACTGTAGTTTGTTGTACATGGGAAAATAAGACATCCCCTGAAAATAAGCCCTAACGTGTCTTTTGGAGCAAAAATTAATATAAGACCCTGTCTTTCTTTTGGGGAAACATGGTATTTAAGAAGCCCAAATGAATGGATGAACGATAGATTGATCAAATGAGTCGGGAAGCCTATAAAATGACAGCGGTGTTTTTTTTTCCACTGCAGAACAAACGCTGATGATGGAGCTGTATGAAAAATACAAAGTTGTACTTTGTTGCTAAAAAAGGCAATACTGTCGCCATAAACAAAGCCAGGGAGTTGGCTTGGCAATGAATTGCATAAAGACTAAATGCACAAGTTACGTAAATGTTACAAGTGCTTAGTACAATGGCATGGTGGTATAGTGGCTTATGCTGATGCCTTACATCGCGAAAGTTTCTGGTTCGATCCCCATAGCCAAATAGGTTGAGCTCACGTGTCATTCTTACTGTATAATGTTATTCTGTATTATTTGATCTCCGTAAAATACTTTAAATTGCATCCGTGTATAACCATAAAGTTTACGAATAAACTTTCAAAGTAGACAGTGACTAAACAAAATATAAAAATATCTTCCTGTTCATATTATTTAAACTGATTTTTTTTTTTTTCAATTTCAGTCATTGCATTTCATGTTTGACCTTTGTAATATGGGTACACTTTTATCTGAATATTTTGAATTTTGGGAATCTGTTCCCACACGTCGGACATTTTTTTGAGACTTGTTACATTGGTAGCTCAGCGGGGATTAATGTAAGAAACATTGATAGAACGGAACTCCTACTTAAATGGGCTAGACATGTCAAAATAAGTCAGACTTTTCCTTAATCCTGTTTCATGGAATACCCCCTTGATCTTGTTCATAATTTGGGAACTGCTTGTATAGGCAATTGAGAATAGTGTCATAGTCAGATCAGACCATGCTTTCAAGTACCGGTGAAAGACTAGGGTTGTTCACAGTCAAGCTCGAGGACTGTGCCCGGCGGGGCTACCCTCACGAGCTGGCCCTCCATGCATTCCTGCGGGTCCGCTATTGACCGAAAAACATAAAAATGCCAGAGTGGAATTTGCCAAAATGCATGTTGACAAGCCCCAAAGTTTCTGGGATAATGTCATTTGGACTGATGAGACAAAACTTGTGCTTTTTGGCCAGTCACATCAGCTCTATGTTTACAGAAGGAGGTTGGTGGTTGGTGGCGGGATTGGCACTCCAGCCACCATAAAACAACTCAGAAGTGCTTGATTAAAACAAGCTAGATACTTTTATGCTCTCCGTGGGAGTAGCTCTGCTGCAGCCGCCCGCAGGAAGGCTGCACGCACCATGAAGGGGATGGGGGAAAGCCTTTGGGAGCCCCATCTCTGGACAAGTCGAAACTGTCGTAAGAGCAATAGGGTCAGTCCTGTTGGGGATTGGGCCTGGTGTGGTGCTGAGGCGTCGCCTGCTGCATGGTGGCACTCGGGTCCCAGTTTGAGGCGATCCATCCGGGTAGGCGCATGGAAAGTCTTGTCTCTCTGGCAAGATGACCATCTTCATCTGCTGTCAGGGGAGCTTTGTAAACTTTTCATTTCAGTGGCAGCACTCTCTGAGGTACACAGACTGGGAGCGGTTAGATCTGTGTAGGTGGGTATACCTACTTTTGGTCTGGTCGGTCTGATGGCTGCCATACTCAGGGAGTTGCTGTTACTGTAGAGGATTGGCTCCTTCCAATGGTGTGTGATGTCACTCCTTTCAACAAGCGTATCATGAGACTCAGGCTAAGGTATTCCTTGGGTGTCTTGTCTGTTGTCTCAGGGTACGCTCTGACCGCGATGAGTGATGTCTCGTTGAGGGAGACATTTTACTCACAACTATACTTGGTGGTTGAAGGGTGCCCACGTGGTTGAAGGTGACACTCCTCTGGTCATGGGTGACTTCAATTCAACCACTGGTACTGACAGGGCTGGCTATGAAGATTGTGTTGGTCCCCATGGGTCTGGAGACCGGGTTGAAAGTGGCTCCATGTTCCTTGACTTTGCGAAAGGTCAGGGGCTGCGGGTAGCTGGATCCAACACCATGAGCTGCATCGTTGGACTTGGTACTCCAATACTGGTGGTGCGGCAAGGAGATTAGCTTAGATCCAGTAGGCTACCATCTACTAGAAGGATGAGGCTGGACTCCAAGATCAAGCTGTTTCTGATGAGTTTGCATGCAGTTTGTGTGAGGAACTTGCAGACTTGGCTGCGACTGCTGACTCTAATGTGATGTGGGAGACCTTCCGTGATAAGACCCTGAAGGTTGCCGAGGGCTGAGTTGGGGTTACCAGTGTTCCAAGAAGGAGGTGTTTCATGTCTCAGGGCACCCTATTACGGAACCAAGGCTCGTTTTGGCTTGGCAATATAAAGGGAAACCAAAATGCGGGTAAAGTTTACCAAAAGTAATTTATTAAAGTCCACAACAATCAATTCATGAGGTCTGGAGAGAGGGAACACCAAACCCCAGGTAGTTCCTTATATGCACAGATGACTTGATTAGATGACTAACATCACCTGCGCCAATGCTCCACCCTGCAAGACAAAACATGACAGGAAAGAGCCCAACAGGAAGCAATAATGGACAGGCTCATAACACCTCCCCCCTTAAATACAGAGGCCCTATAAGGACCTCTGTACATGCAGAACATCAAAGCTGAGAAATATACAGACAACTAATTCCCTACCTACCTCTGGAACAAAAATCCTAAAGCAGCTAACCTGGATCACCAGGAACAGGAGACAATGCATCAGCTAATACATTGTCACTGCCCCAGATGTGCTTGATCCCCAGGTTATATGGCTGGAGAAACAATGTCCAACGCATAAGGCGCTGGCTAGGACTTTATAACGAATGTAAGACAGTGAGGGGGTTATGGTCCGAATAGACCACAAGCAGAACACCTCGCCCCACATACACATCAAAGTGTTGCAGCGCCCAAATAAGGGCCAGTGGTTCCTTTTCAATCGTAGAATAGTTAGCTTGATGTTTGTTAAACTTCCGAGAAAAGAAAGACACCGGCCGATCTACCCCCAACATCATCCGTCTGCAACAAAACTGCACCGGCACCTACCTGGCTAGCATCCACCTGGACCTGAAAAGGCCGATCTAAACGTGGTGCAGCCAGGATAGGGGCTATGCTTAACAATAATTTGATATTTTCAAAGGACTTTTGGCAGGCTGAAGACCACTCAAAGTTTGCTTTAGCTTTTAAAAGGTCAGTCAGTGGGGACACCACGGTTGAGAAATTGACACAAAAATTCCAGTAATAGCCCACCATTCCCAGGAACCTCATCAGTTCCTTCTTGGAGGTGGGAGGTGGAAAAGAATCGATGGCTTGAACCTTGGCTTGCACAGGCTGTACTCGTCCTTGCCCGACCACCTTACCCAAATATGTGACGGTGGCCCTCGCAAATTCACATTTAGCTAAATTGACCGTAAAACGGGCCTCCAATAATCTCAGGAATAGCGCACGGATGTGAGCTATGTGTTTTTCCCACGTATTGCTGTACACCACTACGTCATCCAAATATACTGCGCAACCCTCCAGCCCTGAAACCACATGGTTCATAAGAAAAGTTGCGGGCGCATTTCTAAGACCAAAACTCATAACGTTGTAAGAATACAACCCAGACGGGATAACAAAAGCAGAAATCTTTTGAGCATGACAAGAGGAACTTGATAATAACTAGGGCTGTCAAAATTAACGGGTTAACGCGGATTAATCCATCATCATGATTAATCTGATTAAAAATTTTAACGCAATTAACCCATCTGCAGCGCAGAATGACTGAAAATCCCTGAAATCTCTCTGTCAACCCATTTCAGGCAGTTTTGGTGTGTTCCATTTGCCCTCGGAACTCGTAATGTACGAGTCGTATTCCGGAGTTTTGAAGCTGGAAGTGATGGCATGCGCGCTTCCGTTTCTCGGAGATCCAAGAAATATCTCGGAGCAGCACAGAGGATCCCGAGTTCAGAATCCAAGATGGCTGCACCCTTTATCATGTGGGGGAAAGTTGTAGTTTTATACGGTTTAAGCACTACTTCTCATTTGTGGCTCATTAAATCGGTCACACACACACTATACCGTCCAACTTATCTGTGGACGTGTTGCTACAGAGTTTTATATGTAAAGCACGGCGCGTAATGTGTTATCAACTGATATTGCTAACAATGGCAATTAACCGGGCTAGAATTGGATTTCATGATTAGTCAGATTATTTGTCGGATTTATGGTAGTTCGGGCTAATTGTAAGTGAACAATGATAAAAACCATTTAAACTGAGGTACCTTAAATCCAACAAGTTGTCCGGCTAAGCAAAAAATCTTTCTTTCTGATATGGGTTCATAGCAGATGGAATGCATCCAACATGTTAAGTGTATATATATTTCCTTTTTTCTTGAGTCTGTTTGCTCATGCAAAATGAAATGTGATTAATATACATTAAAATTGAATGATATTTAATCATGATTAATCAAAATTAATCCACAGCAACCCTGTGATTAATCTGATTAAAAATTTTAATCGTTCAACAGCACTAATAATTACACAAAAACTCACAAAAAAAAATCACAAAAACTAGATGCACTAGAGAAAAACTAAACACAGATTTGAAATTTGCATGAAAAACATTAGAAACCCGCATAAATTATCTCTAATGAAAACGACCTGTTCACCAGTGTTAATATTAGGCTGCGTAATAGCTTTGTTTCTCCCAGTTGTAACTACATTGTTTAGACAGCAGAGGGCCTTGCCCTACAAATTACAAAAGTAACAATATGAAACTGCGAGTACATATAGGCTAGTTGACAAATTGTTGTTTTATGTTTAAGCCTAACTCCAGCTTTCACAAATGTTTATAAATGGGTAAAACTATATTTGCTATGAACTCTTTCATTTTTAATAAAAGGAATATTAGTTAAGGGGCGGCATGGTGGTGCAGTGGTTAGCACTGTTGCCTCACACCTCTGGGACGCGGGTTCGAGTCTCTGCCTGGGTCACATGTGTGTGGCGTTTGTATGTTCTCCCTGTGTCGTCATGGGGTTTCCGCCGGGTACTCCGGTTTCCCCCCACAGTCCAAAGACATGCAGAGGCTGATTGGAGTTCCTAAATTGCCCATAGGTGTGCATGTGTGAGTGAATGGTGTGTGAGTGTGCTCCACTCTGCGATGGGCTAGCCCCCTGTCCAGGGTTGTTCCCTGCCTCATGCCCGTTGCCTCCGGGATATGCTCCGGACCCCCCGCAACCCAGTAGGATAAGCGGCTTGGAAAATGGATGGATGGAATATTAGTTAATACAGTACAATACTTTACTCCTACATTTACAAATGTTTGTGTTTCTTTATTGAGAAAATGAAACAAAGGTGTTTTTTCTAATTTAAAAAATATTAAATTGATAGAGAACTGGAAAATAAACTTTGCATTTTTTTGTAATTTTCTGCATCCATTTATGTCTATTTTCAAAAAATATATATCGAATTGTGACCCCCCAATGTTATGTATTGAACAGAATCGTGAACTGGGCAAATCGTTACACGACTACTGGGAACTCTGAATTGCTGTTTGGTGAATACACAGTTTTATTTTACGTGAGGGCAGTCACGTAGAAGCACGTCACAATGCAGCAAGGCGCAGGCGGGGAAAACACGAATCACAGAGCGACTCCGAGACAAAGGGGTTTACTAAACAAACTGAGCACTCTGGGGAAAACACAAAATAAAGGGACCATGAGGGGTCAAAACTAAACACAACTAACAGAACTAAAAATAGACCTACAAAGGTAACCAGGTAGTAATGGGACAGATGACACCCAGACCTTGGAGGTCAACTTGCCAAAGTAAAGCCCAGTGACTGGAAGCGGAACAATCAGAATCTTCTGCTTCAGAATCAGAGCTTGCTTCATGCAGTATCACGTGACTGATGACTTCCGTTTCGTCCTGAGGCGTCAGAGTTTTCGAAACCGGTCGGCTTTTCGGAACTCTTACAAAAGCGAGATGAAACCTTTGGGCGTCATTTGTTCTCTTCTTTGTTTGCAGCTGGAGAGATTGCTACATGGTTTGTATTACATAAGACACCCCATTCCATTCATTATGTAAAGTGGCTCGTAGAATGACAAAAGGTGATGCTCTGATGTTTTGGAACTTTTTGAATAGATGTGTCCTAATAAGGTGAATGAATATTCATACGGAAAAATATGTAATGTTTTATTAATTATTATTATTATTATTAATGATAAGGTTAATAATATTTTTTATGTTATTATTATTAGTTCCATTGCTGGTTAATTGGGCCAATTCTCACTTGCCATGGGGGAGGCTGGGATTCCATTTCCTTGTAAATTGCTATGAGTAAAAGCATCTGCCAAATGAATAAACATAAATTAGTATATTTACAGTCATTATTGTACTGGCCAGGTTTGCATTGCTCCAAACATCTGTGATATGGCAATACCACATCTATGATTCATCCATCCATCTTCTGTACTCACTTGTCCTATTCAGGGTCGCAGGGGGTCCGGAGCCTATTCTGGAAGCCACGGGCGCAAGGGCCATCACAATATTTTACTGAAAACATAATCACTGAGAATATATAGAAGTAAACTGAAACACCTATAGTATTTTTAAAGTTTACATTTAGCACAACATAATCAAACTGTGCTGTCATGCCAGTAACATTATTCATTAAATGCAAACGCAGATTGTTCCAATTGTTCAAATTCTCAGATTGTTCCAACCGTTGCTGAAATCCACTCGGTGTCTCCCTATGTTTGAAAAAGAGGTTTGAAGACTCAAAAAACATTCCCGCACAATATGGGGAACACCTGAAAGCTTCACAATCTTAATGAAAGGCTTCATCTGCCTGTCACTATAACCAGGGAACAGAACTAGGTAAATAGGTAAAAAAAACTGGGGAAACACAGGTATAAATCATACTCAGTTAACGAATCAAGGGAGGAACAGGGACAAAGTGAAATGGGTGGAAGCAGTTACACTAAATGGACATAGAACTAAGAGGCACAGTAAACACCAGGGTGACAACGCCAGGAAAGGCTATAACCATTAGAATATACAGAAATAATAAAACACAGCATAAGCAGGAAAAACCTAAAATAGGGAAACACAGTAAGTAATAAATACAGAATAACAGGTGAGGCCAGCCTCGAACCCATGACCAGAGATACAGCCTCAGAGCCAAACACTTAACCCGTTGAGCTGTGCAGTGGCCCGGAAAATAGGAACACACACGAGGGCTGAGGTCTACAAGAGGGAGAGGGAAAACAGAATGAGCAGCGACACATGCTGGCTAATAACAGGACACATAGGACAGGGTGGTAAGGGCGCTGACCCCGACATAGGCAACCCCTCAGAGTGTACACTATGCATGGAATTAAGGCTGATAATACTTAATCTCCAAGCATGTTGTCTTAAAATGGATGAGAGAGGGATATAGGGCTCTCGAAGGAACAAACAGGCACGCTTAGGTTCACTCAAAAAC
>JAODJU010000002.1:17401394-17414506 GCA_026776725.1 Gnathonemus echidnorhynchus | reverse complement strand
TCATCAGAAGCCAGGTAGGATAGAAAACCTACTGGATAGTAGCTCTCCAGGACCGGAGTTGGAGACCCCTGCCCTAGTGTGTCTCCAAAATCACATCCTGTGCAAACAACTAGGGTGACTTCTGGGAAATGGCAGGATTTTACAGAGAGCTGATTTGAACACTAATTGGATGAGATCATTAGTATTATCACATAAAATGGCAAACAAATTTCCCGCCTGATTACTCACAGCCCTCCAGCCGTGCAAGCTTGAATTATAAACAAAATATTCTCTGTCCTCATTGTGCCTGGTTCCAGGAATCTATGCATTGTGGAACCTTGTAAATTCCACAATCATACAGAAGTAAATACAGAAATTAATGCAGAAATGACCACAACTAGACCTAAATTAGAATGCAGGCACTAGGCATCCTTGGGTTACTAATTTGATTTCATAGCATTAAAATCAAATTCAAAGATACCTGAGGTTATATAACCCACACACAGAAAGATGAGGTTGATGCACAGATACCAAATGTTTCACCAGCCACTCCAATCAGTTGTGCTATTTGTATATCTTTAGTTTAACACCTGAATGACACATCTATACTCTTAGTCTACACACCCCTATATTATAGATGATCTTAGGCATTATTTAAGCAGTAATATTGGCTGTAAAACTATCATTTACAGGCAGTCCCTGGGTTAAGAACATCTGACTTACGGACCATTCGTACTTATGGACTGCCATAAAGCCTATTATATTAAAAATTTGGGTCAAATACACTGGTCCGTTGTTATATTCTCAGGGCTCTCAAGTTTTGAAGACAGGCAACAGTGACATTCCACAGGATGCCTTTTCATTGGTTATTGTGTTGCATTTTACCCAGATCCAATACTACTATTTTCTGATTAGCTATTGTGTAGGCCCTTTCTTTTTTTTTTGATTGGCTCCAGCGGAGACACGTTTGTATCATAGTGAGGCGCTACTGTGCCGCGATCTAAGAAATATTGGGCGCTGCGGTATATTAGCATACAAATTATTTTTCCATGTGAGAAATACAATGTGTGGCGGGAGTGCGTGACAAAAGACTGAAAAGAGTGACTGTCACGCTTAATGCGTGACACTTGAGAGCCCTGTATTCTGTCTGTCACATATCTGTCTGCCCCTCGCCAGCTTGTTAAGTTTGTGTGTTTAAAATACCCACTTGTCTTGTGCTCCCCATTCCAGTCATTGTCCTCCTCCAGGCTGTGGCTGGTGCTTCGTCCACCTGTTGCTGTGTTGCTGATCTTATTCCCTGCCAGCCCTGGTCTCCCTTTTGTTTCACCCCTTGAGTTCATTTAGTTTTTGTTATGTTGCAGATTATCAATAAACCTCCAATGGTTTCACTTACAGCTGTATCTGTGACATCGTAATGATGAATGCATGCACTGCTTTGTGACGCTCATGAAAGCATTGTGGTGTGTCGACTCGAGGTACAGTACTGTATGTACTGCTTGTATTATTAGTATTATTATTATTGTTGTTATTATTTATTACTGTTCTGACTTACCTACAAATTTGACTTGAAGACAGACTTAGAGAACAAATCTCATTCGTAGCCTGGTGGCTACTTGTAAATAAAACACAACGATACAAGCAGTTCCTTGTTGCTCCTTGAATTTGTAAGGTTCTAGAAACCTGGCTGATCCATCATATCCCAGGTTTATTGTACCAGGACATTTGACATGTTATTGCTTTTCTTACATATACAATAAATAGACAAAAGTATTGAGACACACCTCTTAATCATTGAATTCAGATGCTCCATTCAGACCCATCGCCACAGGTGTATAAAATCAAGCACCTAACCATGCAGTCAGGTTTGAAAACATTTGTGAAAGAATGGGTCGTTCTGAAGAGCTTAATGAATTCAAGTGTGGTACTGTCATACTGTAGGATGCCATCTTTGCAATACGTCAGTTCCTGAAATTTCTTCCATGCTAGATATATCATGCTCAACTGTAAGTTGTATTATTGCAAATTGGAAGTGTTTAGTAATAACCTAAGCTTGGCTATGAAGTGGTAGACCATGTAAAGTAACAGAGAGGGGTTGCCAAGTGCTGAGGTGCATGAGGTGCGAACAAGTTGCTGACGCTGTGTTAACTGAATAATTGCAGAGTTCCAAACTTCCTCTGGCATTAACCCCAGCACAAAAACTGTGTGTCGGAAGCTTCATGGAATGGGCTTCCAAGGCCGAGCAGCTGCATGCAAGCCTCACATCAGCAAGTGAAATGCCAAGCCTCGACTGGAGTGGTGTAAAACACGCCACCATGGGACTCTGGAGCCAGTAAAAATATGTTCTCTGGAGTGACGAATCAAGCTTCTCTGTCTGGAAGCCTGATGGACGAGTCTGGGTTTAGCGGATGTCAGGAGAACGATTCCTGCCTGACTGCATTTTGCCAACTGTAAAGTTTGGTGGAGGAGGGACAATGCTATGGGGTTGTTTTTCAGGGGTTGAGCTAGACCCCTTAGTTCTAGTGAAGGAAACACTTACTGCTTAATGCTTTGGGGTAGGACCCAACAGTTTAGTGTAGGCCCTTTTCTGTTCCAGCATTACTGTGCCCCAGTGCACAAAGCAAGGTCCATAAAGACATGGTTGGGAGAGTTTGTTGTGGAAGAACTTGACTGGCCCACACAGAGCCCTGACCTCAACCCCATTAAACATCTTTGGGTATTATGGCGGGGCATGACAAAGGAGGGACAACCCAAGTAGTGGCTCTCAACAAACATTGTTTTATTACACATAACAGAACACAAAGGAAGAACAAGAAAAGAAAAGGATTGCCAAGAGTCAAAAACAAATCTGGTAAAACAAGAACTAACTATAATTAAACACAATGAAAACTAACAGTAAAAGCACAAGAAAGATGACAGGGGGCACAAGCAAGGAGCAGAACATTAAAAATGCAGGAACTAATACACAGTAACAACCACACAATGACCAACTAAGCAAACAGGGGAAGGACAGGAATATATATACACATAATGTGGGCTAACAAGAGGCAGGTGTGGGTGTTACAAACAGACTAGGGACAATGAAGAGCAGGTGGGGTCAATCAACAGATACATAAAGGTCCAAATATCTAGAAAATCTAAAACAAGGAAAACTGAACATAGTACAAAGAGGAAACATGAAGCAAAAACAAAGGACTGTAACTGAAATACAGAAACACAGGATAAACCAAGAAAAACACAAAATAAATGTTAAATAATTGCCTCAAGCCCACAACAAAAGGGGAGCCTGGACAGCAATCAACTGTTTAGCCCATTAAGCCAGTGGCCAGAGGAACAGAGAAACACTAGGAGGACATGGGATGGCCAGCGACACCTGCTGGCCAAACAGGGAACAAACATAACGAAGGGGAAGGACAGAAGAAGGAAGGAGATTAAGAGCATCAGTGCCTGACCTCACAATGCTCTTCTGGATGACTGGGCAAAAATTCACACAGACTCAACCCAAAATCTTGTGAAATGCCCTGCCAGAAGAGTGGCAGCTGTTATGGCTACAAAGGGGGCAGCAACTCCATATTGATTCCTATGGATTTAGAATGGGATGTGATAAAAGTTTCTGTATGTGTAATGACCATGTGTCCCAGTACTTTTGTCCACATATTATACAATTGGGAAAGCAGGGTTAGCCAGTCCTTGGAGCAATTGGGGTTAAGGGCCTTGCTCAAGGACCCGACGCAGAAACTACTTCACCAACCATGGGATTTTGAACTGGAAACCTTTTAGTCACAGGCTCAGCCTCTTAACTCAGAGCCACGCACTGCCCCAGCAAGGTAAGTGGCTGCTTGTCTAACAGAAAGACTTGTAAGTGGGACAGTTTTTACCATTTATCCCTTTCCAATTGAGTTCTGGTTAAATTATTTACTGATATAATTTATTTTCAGCGAGATGAAAAGAATGGGGACCCACAGAATTAAACACTGAACTCTGGCTAAGCATGAATATCAGCAGAAAACAGTGGATCATACAGGGACCTGATGGCCCGCAACAACAGACCTCATACCCCATACTCTAGGAGTACCCCCCACAGGACATGGTCATATGCCTTTTCCAAGTCCACAAAACACGTTTACTGGTTGGGCAAACTGATGAACCATCCAGTATCCTTGTGAGGATGAAGAGTTGGTCCAGGGTTCTGCAACCAGGACGGAATCGCATTGTGGCCTTTGTGTTTCCTGTATTATAAGTTATTTGTAGTTATAGAAACTGCTGATATGAACAACATTTGAAAGGGACAAGGTATTTGTAATTAATGTGGATTACTTTGGAACCAATACATGTTCATCCCTGACCATATGCTAATGGAAATTCCAGCTTTCCCAGCTCTTAGAGTACTTGTCTGTTTTCATCCCATAGTCTTATATAAATTGGAGCCCGATCTGGGAAATACCAATACAGCAATATTTTCCAGCTATACAGATGACCAGCATAAATCAACAATCATTTAATCAAACTGTTACACACTCCCTGGTCTAGGGCAGGGAGGTGAACATGAGTGTGTGGGACCAATTTACCAAATGTGCAAAGGCAGCAATTAACAAGCTCAAGCACCTCACAGGATACGAAAGGTTGTATACATACAATATTGTTTTATTCTGTTTACAGAATAAAACTGAAATCAATCGCTTCCTATAACCATCAACAAGCTTGTTACACCTCTCAACTGGAATTTTCTACCACTCTTCTTTTGCAAACTGCTCAAGGTCTCTCAGATTTAAAGGGTGCCTTCTCCCAACAGCAATTTTGAGATCTTGCCATAATTGTTCAATCGGATTTAGATCCGAAGTCATTGCTGGCCACTTCAGAACTCTCCAGCGCTTTGTCGTCAACCATTTCTGGGCGCTTTGAGAGCTATGTTTGGGGTCATTGTCCTGTTGGAACACCCATGACCTCTGACGCAGACCCAGCTTTCTGACGCTGGGCCCTATATTGTGCCCCAAAATCTTTTGGTAGTCTTCATATTTCATGATTCCTTGCACGCAGTCAAGGCATCCACTGCCAGAGGCAGCAAAACATCCCCAAAACATCTTAGAACTTCCAACATGTTTGACTGTAGGTACTGTGTTCTTTTCTTTGTAGGCCTCATTCCATTTTCTGTAAACAGTAGAATGATGAGCTTTACCAAAAAGCTCTACCTTGGTCTCACCTGTCCACAAGATGTTCTCCCGTAAGGATTTTGGCTTCCTCAAGTACATTTTGGCAAACTCCAGTCTATCATTTTATGTTTCTGAGTCAGCAGGGGGGTTTCATTTTGTTCAGATGTCGATGGATAGTTTGAGTTGACACTGTTGCACCTTGAGTCTGCAGAATAGCTTGAATTTGTTTAGAAGTTCATTGGGGCTGTTTATCCACCATTCAAACTTCCCTTCGTTGCAGTCTTTTATCAATTTTTCTCTTCCGTCCACGTCCAGGGAGATTAGCTATAGTGCCATGTGTTGTGAACTTCTTGATTATGTTGCAAACAGTGGACAAAGGAACATGAAGATCTCTGGAAATGGACTTTGATTTTTTCCAGAATATTTGTTCTCAAGTCCTCAGACAATTCTCTGCTCTTCTTTCTGTTCTCCATGCTTAGTGTGGCACACACAGACACAACAGAAAGGTTGAATCAACTTTTTTCCATTTTAACTGGCTTCAGGTGTGATTGCTATATTGCCAGCACCTGTTTCTTGCCACAGGTGAGTTCAAATGAGCATCATATGTGTTATGTCCTCAGTCATTTAATTCCTATTTTGATTACTGGGCTTTGGAAAAAAAGGGAAAATGTATAATGTAGTGTTGATTGTTTTTTTTTTCCGTTCCTTACTATTAGATTATTTGTTGTAAGTGGTCATGGTGCTCCACCTTGTGGCCGGTTGTTGTAGTAAGCATTTGCTTGTTGTCTTCTTTACTTGATACGTGATCGTTTATATATGCTAATTTTGGTCACGTTATCCCTGGAAGCTCTGCGAATGTGACGCGTGGGGAGAGATATGCCGCGCTGAATTGCCTGGGTTTCGGGTCGATTGTTCAGTGTTTTTTCCTATGTCTACGACAGGAACGTCTGTGAGTGTATATGTTTTTTTTAATTATTTTAATTGATTTGTGTATTTGCTGTGGTTATGATATCGGCGGATGGTGATATTTGTAAAACAGCGTTATTTCGGTTTGCCTCAGTATGTGAGTAAACTAATTCTTTGTATTTCTGTGTTGTTTAGATGGTATTAAATTAAAGTTGACGTTATTGGTATGTGTGAATTAGTGATGTACTATATTGAAGAAGATACTCTAAGTTTTTTCTTATTGTTTCTGTTTATTACAGTTTTACTCGATTTTCACTTGTCTTAGTGAATAGAAGAGAAAATAAAGGAGCAAAGCGCTCGCATCTCCTGACTTGTGGAAAACGAGTTTGGCTTACTGTTTAATCTGTGTTGACGCACTGGCATAACACACAGAGAGACCAGTACAATATGCTTGAAATAAAAAGATTTATCCACAATTTTGAAAAGGTGCCAATAAGTTTGTCCGGCTCATTTTTGGAGTTCTGCGTGAAATTATGTCAAAATTTTTCTCTGTTTTTTTGTCTTGATCCAATACACATAAAAGAAATAAACACATGTATACCAAAACATTCTAATTACAACAATTTTCTGGGAGAAATGGTGCATTTTCTGAAAAAAATCTAGGGGTGCCGATCATTTCAGCCATGACTGTAAATCCACCACAAGTACAAACGAACAATCTCAACCCAAACAAATACATATATCTTGCTGAAAGGCAACAGCATGGAAACTGATCACGCCATTTTGCCGCTCCAGTGCAGTCATAACTGCTAAAGCACCGCCCAGTACAATTTTTGGTTTGACAAGGAGGGTGTCAGTCCTTATTCTCCTGACTTCACCAAAGACACGTGCTCTCCAGAGGCACGTAACAAAACAGTCAGTCAATTGTTAATTTTTATAAATTAAACTATTGGGACCCCAAACTAATATTTTATGGCTCATGGTGGCAATAACAGCAATCAAATGCTTTCTCTAGCTCTGAATGAGACTTCTCAGCTGGTAGTTTGCCCCACATGTCCTGAGCAAACTGCTTCGGTTCTCTTAGTTTCATGGACTCCTTCTACCAACTGTGACTTTCAGCTCTTTCTGTAGATATTCAATTGGATTCAGAACAGGATACTTCACACCAGTCCAATGTTTCCTTTTCAACCATTCTTGGGTGCTCAGATATTTTGGGTCATTAGCCTGCTGGAGGACCAATGACATGTGACAGAGACAGAGCTTTCTAACCCTGGGCAGGATTTTTAAATCCAGTATGCCTTGACAATTTTTTGATTTAATTGTGGCACCCAATGCCAAAGGCAACACAGCAGCCCCATAACATTACTGAGCCTCCATCCAGTTTCACATGGATGGTACTGTTATCTTTGAAAGCTTTGTTACATCTTCTGTGAACAAACAGAGGATCTGCTTGTGAGTTACCATAAATCTCACATTTTGTTTCAGCTGTCCAAAGGACATTTCCCCAGGACTGTGTCTTATCAGTATATATTTTAAGAAATACCTGTTGGGTCTTTCTGGGTCTTCTACCATGGAACCAACATTGAAACAGATGGATGATGTGACATTATAACCTTCATCTTGACTATGCATGGCTATTACCGTCTTCCTTTCCTCCTCAGACAGCTCTCTGCATTTCCTTCTCTTGTCCATGTTCAGTATGATGCACACCATGACAGAAATTCTCATAATGCCAGGACAAAGGATGCAGGAACAGGCAAGGTTATAAAGCAAATGGGGTTTTTATTAAACTCAAAAGAACAACAGCTAGAAACAAACACAATCTCAGGGGATTAAAATAGGAGGAAAAAAGGAAGACTGGGCATAGGCAACACAAGAATACAACCTCAATGACAGAACTGGAAAACACAGCACTGGGAAGCACTTTTATTTTTTATTTTAAGACTGATGAGGGAGCAAACGAGAGGCAGCTGGAGTGATTAACACAAGGGTAGGAAGGAGAGGAAAGACAAATGAGGAACATGTGTGGCTCATTGGGGCCATACTAGGGGGAAACAGGAGCATCAAATGGCCAGGAAACAGGAGCGTCAGATGGGCAGGGTGTGACCAACAGCTGAGTAAGCACTTTTCTCCATTCAGATAGGCTGAATCACTAATTGTAAGGTTGAAGCCAACCTGGCCTGCTAATGAAAGTGATTATACACACACAGACACACACACACACACACACGTAAACAGGTAACAGGGCACATATGTATGTGTATATATGTATGTATGTGTGTGGAAAAAAAAAAATCTGTTTTTTGGTCTGCAGTTTGATTATTTCCTTGTGTGGTTTCCTCTTGCAGTTCAAAAACATACTGTACAGTTAGCTGGATCTGTATCTCAAAAGTGTCCATGGTGTCTGTGAATGTGTGTCCTGTAATGGACTGACAATTGTCCTTTGGAAATATGGTATTTATATACATAAATGAATATATACACACTCACACAAATACACACACACACATTCATGTTAATTTTAAGTGAGAAATTTCATACCAAAGTCCTGTTTAGGGTATCCCTTTTATATTTAATTTTATACTAGTTGTAAATACAGTATACAGTAAAACCTCGGATTGCGAGCATAATTCGGTCCAGAACCGTGCTCATAATTCAAAGCGCTCGTATATCAAAGCGAATTTTCCTATTAGAAATAATGGAAACTCAGATGATTCGTTCAACAACCCAAAATATCCATATAAAATGGTTAATACTAAATATAAAGTAAAATACATAAAAGAAATTAACCTGCACTATACCTTTGAAAAGAATCGTGGATGGTATGAGGGAGACGAGAGAGGAGAAGAGGGTTATTTTGTAGGACGACTTTCACTATAACTAACGGAATCACTGCTATCTGTTGGCTTACTGGAATCTTTTTCTTTTTGTGCGTCTTTAACAAGGACCCTGTACAATGACCTCCTTTTCCATTTCATGGAAATGTGGACATCGCATTGTCGTTAAACAGATTCATCGCTCGCATCGCTACGCCATTATTCGGGCAACTTTCTACTAAGTTCTTACTTTACGAGTCAGGGATGCCAACTGAGACCGAGCATGGGAGACGATTACCCACAATCCCGCAGCGAGAGAGATGAATCATCGGCTCAGTTGTGATCACGTGACGCTCGGCAGGCAAAGTGTATACATAATACTCGTATTGCAAGACCTCGCTTGTTTATCAAGTTAAAATTTATTTAAAAATTTTGCTCGTCTTGCAAAACACTCTCAAACCAAGTTACTCGCAATCCGAGGTTTGACTGTATTTATAAGATGTATAAAATCAATGTGTAAAAACCATTTGGCAAAGTACTAGACACATTAACAAACACATCACATGAAGTTGAAGTACAAAAGTGTGATGTAGTTCACCTTGGTTATGCACCTGAAAAGATTACTTGGCTTTTTTATTTGATTATTCTTCTACAAGTAGTTGACAGACGCACAGAGCACAGCACAGAAACCTACACATGGAATGCAAACTGCATAATACTATAATCTTTAATACTATTACTTCAACTGCTATCACACTGGACTCCTTCAGCACAACCATGGAGGTACTAGCATAATCATCAGAGAGGAACTGTATGTAAACAGGCATAGAGGCAAGGCAAGTGTCAAACAGGTAAAGCCTAAGCAAAGTGAAGAGGAGACCATCACAGCATCAGCACAGGTGTCTTCCTAGACCAGTCAGTCCATTAATGGGTGGCAAACCCTGATAACAGTCTCTCCTAAACTAGTTCCCCCATACAGTCCATGCTTTTGCTTACTGGGAGCTGAGAGAGAGCAAAAATGTGGACTGTCTGAAAGGGAGCAAAAATGTGGACTGTCTGAAAGGGAGCAAAAATGTGGACTATCTGGGGGTCCTTGAGCACTGGGTCGGGAAACACTGCCTTAGAAAACAGAGGGATCCTCATCTTGTCCAACGCTGTTGTTGTGGCTGGGGGCTGAGCATAACCGTTGTCCTCGCTGCAGGAGCTCGCTGACAGAGGAGCGGGTGGTGCTACGCCGGCGACACACGTCATCCAGGTCCTCCACCAGCACGGATTCCATCACCTTGCTCAGAGACTGCCGGATCTTGGCCATGAAGTCGGGGCAGCTGAACACATAGAGCACGGGATTGAGCACGCTGTTGATGAAGGCTAGGCTGGCCGCGACGGGCATCCCCCGGGCCACGAATTGCCGCAGCTCTGGCCGGTAATGAGCTATTGCCTCCAACAGGCAGAAAAGGTGGTAGGGTGCCCAGCAGAGCACGAAGCTCACCACTACTGCCACCACTAGGCGGAAGAAGCGGTAGGTCCGGCGCCGGCCACGCCGAGTGATACTGGAACTGACAGCCACATAACTCCCCACAATGGCCACCAAAGGAAGCAGGAAGGCAATGAGGAATTTGCTGCTGGCTGTGGCATCCTGCCAGATTCCACAATCCTCTGTGGAATTTTCTTCCCTTGCGAACTGCATGAAGTTGTAATAACACATGATTCGGCCATCCTGCCGATTAACGGTATCTCGGAACAGGTAATAGGGCACAGTGTTGAGGAATGCCAAGATCCAGAGGCTAATGCACACCACCACTGCCATCCGCACATCCCGGAAATTCTGAGCCCAGACAGGTCGCAGGCACACCAGGCAGCGGTCCAGGCTGATGGTGGCCAGCAGAAAGCCGCTGACAAACATGTTCAGGAAGAAGATGGTAGAATGGATTTTGCAGAAGATGGGTCCCATATTCCAGGTGCTGCCCTGGGCTAAGTAGTAGGTGAAGATGGGCAGGGAGGCAGTGGCAAGCAGGTCAGACGCAGCCAAGTTGAGGATCCAGATGCTAAGGACTGAATATGGAACATGGAAGCCGATGACCCATAGAATGAGAAGGTTCTCAAAAATTCCGAATGCTGAGACCAGGCCATGGATACTCACTGTAACCATGTTAACCTGCTTCACTGTTTCATTGGACTTCACCATATCTTGGATGAGTGGACAATATGTGTCTAACATTTTGCTTCTATAATACCCTTGGCACTGCTGGCACTTCAGCCTTTAACCTGGAGGCATAGGGAGAAATCAGCTATAATCAGAAATTATGAAACACACACACACACAGCTCTGGAAAACATTGTTATATGCACAAATTTCAATTTCTTTCTACCAAAATAAATTCTTACTAACATGTTATAAGATGTATGAATAAGAGCTGACTTGATACATTAGGAAGGAGAAGACATCAGTGTGAAGAGAGCCTCCATCAGAGCAACATGCCTTCTGCTAAAGTAAAAAAAACACCCAGGAAACCTTCACCAAAGAGTCCTCCTCCACCACGAGAACGCTCTTGCTCACTCCTCTCATCAAATGAGGACAGTTTTGTGAGAGTTATCATGGGAAATCATTAGGCATCCACCTTACTGGATGAGCTTTACTTGACAGGGCACAATGGTATTACTCATGTATTAATTCACCACAAACTAAGTCTTAGTTAAATGCTGATCTCATGTTAATTCCTTGTCAATGAATCATGATGCATGCTTTATCTTAAGCAGTTGTTATATTTGTTACTATATCTGTTAATATTGTAAACCTTTGTGAACTACCGAAGGAACTACTGAAGGAACAAGTCAAGAATAACACAAGTTTGTGTTATTCATGACTTGTGTTATTGATCTCATATTTGCTCATCATTAACGAATCATAATGCAGCTGTCATGCCAAGCAGTTACTGTTACTATATCTAATTCTGTAAATCTTAGTGAACTACTGAAGGAACTACTAAGGAACTATGGAAGGAACAAGTAATCCATCCATCCATCCATCCATTTACTTTGGAGGTCGGGTTGGGGGGGCAGCAGTCTCAGCAGGGAAACCCAGACTTCCCTCTTCCTGGCCACATCCAGGAGGCATCCTAAGCAGATGCCCGAGCCACCTCATCTGGCTCCTCTCAATGCGGAGGAGCAGTGGCTCTACTCTAAGTCCCTCCCGAATGACTGAGCTCCTCACCCTAAGGAACAAGTAATGAATAACACAAGTTAAATATGGATGTTATGTTTGTTCATCATTAATGAATCATGACACATCTTTCATCTTAAGTAGTAACTATATTTGTTCATGATTTGTACTTCAGTAGTAACTGAGTTACTACTAAGTATTATCCCCTCAAGTACAGTGTTACCTCATGTTCTTGCTGTTTTTCTATGTATTGTATATATTTTCTACGATGCTGACTTGATTCTGGGCATATACTGCCAGCTCAGTCTGGCTGCACTTATGCCTAGCAATATACTTGTAGCATGTACGTCACCTTGGCTAAAAGCATCTGCTAAATAAATTTAGAATTTGGTGATCAGTGGTCATCGTTAACACACCACAGCGCGCAACAATGAAATTTGTCCTCTGCATTTAACCCATATGTGACTTTCGTGACATAGCAGGGGGCAGCTAATTCAGCCCCGGGGAGCAGTGCTTGGGGACGGTACCTTGCTCAGGGTACCTCAGTGGTGACTTGCTGGTGGGGAATTCAAACCTGCAATCTTTCGATTACAAGTGCGCTTCCCTAACCATCAAGCCACCACTGCCCTAAAATGGATATTGACTTGCCCCGTGTGAGAATCGAACTCACGACCTTCAGATTATGAGACTGACGCGCTACCTACTGCGCTAACGAGGCAGACACATATAAATAAGCTGTAATGGAAATATAATGTTTTTTTGTCATGCAAAATTTTATCTCACACAAGGAACATAATGTAGATAAAATATGACCTACCCTCCTGGTGCTAAATTAACACATACAGTGGTACCTCGGTTCTCGAACTCACTAGAACTCGAATTTCTTGAAAGTCGAACAAACCAGTATCACCTGGAACTCGATCTTTATATCAGAAGTCGAACCTTGAACGCTGACCTAATATAAATTGTACGCGCTAGGAAACGAGTCATACTACAATGCAATTCTTACTTGAATGCCTTCTTCACAAGACTGGACGATTAACCAAATAAAGCAGCGCAACATTACAGTAACTAACAATAAATAAACCACTAACTTACGTGTAC
>JAODJU010000002.1:17283758-17297600 GCA_026776725.1 Gnathonemus echidnorhynchus | reverse complement strand
TTTATGTATGCCTGTACGGTGACCTTGAGTGTCAGAAAGGCGCCTTTTAAATAAAATGTATTATTATTATTATTATTTTAGAGACCTTGCTTTGTGCACTGGGCCACAGACATGCTGGAACAGGAATGGGCCATCCCCAATCTGCACTCACAAAGTTGTAAGCATACAGTTCTCCAAAATGTCTTGGTATGCTGCAGCATTAAGAGTTTCCTTCACTGGAACTAAGGTGCCTAGCCAAAACCCTGGAAAACAACTCCATACCATTATCAATCCTCCACGAAACTTTACAGTTGGCACAGTGCAGTCAGGCAGGTAACATTCTCTTGACGTCTGGTAAATCCAGACTTGTCCATCAGAATTCCAGACAGAGAAGTGTGATTTGTCTCCACAGAACATATTTCTACTGCTCCAGAGACCAATGGCAGCGTGCTTTTCACCACTCTATCTGAAGCTTGGTATAGCACTTGGTGATGTGAGGCTGGCTGGTCGGCCATGGAAATTCATCCATTCCATGAAGCTCTTTTCACACAGTTTTTGTGCTGGGGTTAATCCCAGAGAAAATTTGGAACTCTGCATTTATTGAGTCAGCAGACAGTTGGTGACTTTTATGCAGTACATGTATGTGCCTCAGCACTCAGAGACCCCACTCTGTTACTTTACAAGGTCTGCCACTTTGTACCTGAGTTTCTGTTATTCTTAAACACTTCCACTTTCCAATAATACCACTTCCAGTTGACCGTGGAATATCTAGCAGGGAAGAAATTTCACAAACTGACATATTGCAAAGGTGGCATCCTCTGACCATACCACAATTAAATTCACTGAGCTCTTCAGAACAACCTACCCTTTCACAAATGTTTTAAGCATGGCTGCATGGCTAGGTGATTTACTTTATACATCACTGGCAATGGGTCTGAATGAAACACCTGATTTCAATGGTTGAGAGGTGTGTCCCTATACTTTTGTCCATATACTGTATGTATGATGTAAGTGTAGGTTAGAATGCCTTTTCACTATTATTTAAATTCCCATGTGAACAGCCAATCAGATCAGCCTGATGTGTATCTTGTACCTCTCTATTTCCTGTCCTTTTATCCCAACCACGACCATGACCTCTCACTTAGCAGCAGAGCAGCTTATTCTAAACAAGTGGAACCACAAAGATGTTCAGAATCTTTGGTCTTCTCATTTTAATTAGTAAGGTCCTAAAGTGTAAAATTATCATTTAAAATTTTTTAAATATTTTCATAGATCCTGTATGATGTGTATAAACACATCAGTGTAATAAGTACTTTGGCATTTTATTGTCATAATAACTTAATAGTTATTTTGCTTACTATTATGATGTATGTCACATTTATTTGTGTATTTATGTTTTTCCAGACACTGCACTGGCTGTGGATGTTGTTCAGCCCAGTCTCCTGATGAGGGTTCAGCTTGGAGACAATGTGACCCTGACATGCTTCTACTCAGTAGATGCTTCATATGCTGCTTGGTTTAAGCAAGCTGTTGGTCAGAAGCCCCAGCTCATGGCGAAAAGAAATGGCTACTCACCTGGTGAATTTTACAGTGAATTTAAAAACATGAAACGTTATTCTTTACAGGATGCAAAGGGGAGTTTTAACATCTCTATTTCCAACGTGGAGCCGTCAGATTCTGCAGTGTATTACTGTGTTGTCTGGTTCTATGATGAAATCTCATTTGGAAATGGGACCTTTGTCATACTCACAGGTAAATGAGACCTGTTTTATACAAGTATTTTCATATTTGCTTTTTTATAGTGTCAGTAAGATTGTCCCCTGTCAAACATTTTTGACAGTTGAACTGTGTTATATATTACTGTGCAAAAGTCTTGGGCGACAAAGGAAATACATTCTTAAAGTTACTTAACTGAGCAGTCAGTGTATATTGGCCCAGAAAGAAACATACTATAACATAAGAGTCAGGGATGTGCACCATTCAGAACTGATTTGAGAATGGCCCTTAAGTTGAATTGCTGTTGAAAACTGGATGCAGAATTACAATTCATTTCTGAATTTATTCAAATAAATTCATATACATACTGTATGTGTAACTTATAACTATACAGTCTATTATTTAAATACAAATTACATAAACATATTAACATTGTTAAGTATCATTGCTATAAAAATGTCATTTTGTTCAGAATGAAATAAAGTTATGAAAGCTTTACATAATGTCACTGTTACCGGAGTCAACCATGTTTATCAGAGGATGCCAACCCTTTGGACGCAGCTTTCTCTGCACATGCTGAGAGAGTCTTCAGTGTAGTAGGAAAAGATTTCAGGCCAGAACGTTGCAAATTAAATCATGAAACCTTTGAAGATTTTATGCTGACTAAATGTAACAATATTGAAAAAATAGTGATGCATATTAGAATAAAGCATAATATTTGCTATGGTTTTTGCTTTGGTTGAAAGTAAAAACGTACTTTTCTACACCTTAGAAAATAGGAGCAACTACCTGAAATTCCTTTTGCTGTGTATACTTTTTCATTAATCCTCAAAAAAATAGACAAACTATTAATCAGCAAGCAGTAACAAGTAAAGTCAAATAATGCAGGTACTACAACAGCATCCTCAAAAATACTAATACATATCAAG
Source organism: Gnathonemus echidnorhynchus (assembly GCA_026776725.1). Classification (NCBI taxonomy): domain Eukaryota; kingdom Metazoa; phylum Chordata; class Actinopteri; order Osteoglossiformes; family Mormyridae; genus Gnathonemus; species Gnathonemus echidnorhynchus. The sequence goes on along the minus strand of JAODJU010000002.1, from coordinate 17,294,976 downwards.
AGCTAAATATGAAAAAACAATATCTTCTTGTGGAAAAGGGGCAACATAAACCAAACGTAAATTGAATGACGAAAATCATGAAAATATAAAGTACACTTTACACACTTAATTTCTTTGACTTGAAATTAATTAATCTACCTTCATACATTAATAAACATAATATTATTATTAATGTTTGTTATCATATAATTTTTGTTTTTAAAGTATATTAAAGTTGTTAAGGTATGTTGGGATATTAAGGTATACTTACATGCTGCTTATGAATGTTTTACGAGTGCATTATTAAGGTATTATGTGTGTAGTTAATGTAAAGCGTTACCGAATATATACTAATAAACATTAATAGAATATAAAGAGACAAGAATTTCAACTGTTCTCCAAGAATTTATGTATTTTTTGGATGGCTAGAAGAACACCGCTTTAGTTCCCAAACCTCTCCAAAATTTGTAAGAAACATCTTTGAGGATCTATATTTTCCATTTTTTGTGTCGAAGGTTTGACATCATGAACATTTTGCTTTATAGGTAAAGACTCCAACAGCAGGACTGTGGTACAGCAGCCTGTGTCTGACACAGTGCAGTCAGGAGACTCTGTGAGCCTGCAGTGTACAATAGAGACTGGGAGCTGTGCAGGACAACACAGTGTTTACTGGTTTAGACATGGATCAGGAGAATCCCTTCCAGGAGTCATTTACAGCCACGGAAACAGGAGTGATGAGTGTGAGAAGAGCCCTGAGGCTGGATCTCCTACACAGAGCTGTGTCTACAGCCTCCCCAAGAGGAACCTCAGCCTCTCTGATGCTGGGACTTACTACTGCGCTGTGGCCATGTGTGGGGAGATGCTGTTTGGGAACGGCACACAGCTGGATATAGATGGTAACACCTACTGTAGTTTGGGGAGTATATCTGCTTCTGTTGTGCTTTTATTGCTATTAAGACGTGAACTTATTTATTTTGCTTTTTTAATGTAATGTAATTTTTAATTTAAGTGCATATGCACTTAATTACACAAATGGCAATTTAATTATTATTTAAAGCATTACATAATAATAAACAATAAAATGCAAAATATCAAAAATGTGTGTTAAAAATGGACTACTCACAAAAAACTACTTTAGAGTTTAACTTTAACTAATGTGACCTAACCAAAGAGGATATGTGTTTTTATATCATTATGCTGAAATCTATTTCTTTGTTATAGGCTATCAGAACCTGCTGGATCCTCTTCACTCTGGCTTGCTGATAGTTTTATCTTGCAGCATTATTCTGAACGTTGCCCTCATTTGTATAAGATGTAAAATGACCCGTAGACACTGCGCAGGTACGCTGCCCGGCTTTATGCACTCAGAAGGACAAAATGTAGTTTTTAACAAAGACTGATGTCTTTATAGCAATATATAGCAATATAATTGTTTAATGCTAGATATATTTTTCATATTAAAATCACTCTTGCAGGTAACCCAATTTTAAAATCTCTTATTGAATCTCACATTACTTACACAAACATTTTTGTAAGATCTTTACATTTTTGTATTATATCTTTCATATTTTGCTAAATCTATTGAAATATACATGTTGCAATAAGTTGCATATCAATAACTTTCATTACCAAACTTCTCTCAAAATCTCCTTTTATAGCAATGTATGGTATATGAGAACAACCAACATATATCCAAACATGCACACTTAAATTGACATCTTTAATTATTTTTACTAAAGGATGTTGATTGCTTGAAAAATAGGAATTTTATCTGAACACTGAATTGTGATACTGTGTGAAATTAAATAATATGTTGATGTATTATATATTTTAAACAGATGAAAAGAACAGTGATATATCAAACGTGGAATGGTCACGCAAGCAGGTATGTAATTTATTTCAAACCATAAATTGTCATAAAAAAACAAAACAAACCTCAAACTGATTTCTATCCTGGGATCAGCATGTTAAGTGCTATTTGTGTAAATAAGTAATAGCAAACCAATTTTTATCCATCGAATTCTGCAATCTTTGTCTTAACAGTGCCATGAAGAGGACACACTCGTCAGTTATGCTGCCCTGAACCTTAAGAACCCAAAACCCAGGAGACCGAAGAAAGATGGGAATAATGACCTCCGCTACAGAGATTATGAATAAAAATGCTTCTCATTCATGTTAATTATACAGAGTGTTCAGGGTGTAGCTTTAATAATGTTCAGAAGGAGGGCAGGGGAGCCAGTGCTTCTGAGACTGGATCACAGGATTTTACGGAGCAGCAGTGCTGAGTTTGGTGTCAGTGTGTTTGAGGTGCATTTTTACTGGGAGTGCAAGGGTTCAAGCCAGACTAGGGTCTGAGGGAGGGGGAGAGGGGAGCCACAGAGATTATTTCTTCATGGCATGGGGGGAATAAGTGGCTTTAATGTTGTGGAAAGGCTGAGTTGCTACAATCAGTTCTTTGATGTCACACATGCTTACTTGTCTCCCTTATATACCATGGTGAATGGTTTGGGGCAAACACACAGGGACAGATCGATGATATTAAACAGACAAAAGAAACTGAATGAAAATTTAAAGTATTATCAAATTACATTTTCCATTTAATTACGTGTACTCTATGTATGTATTTTTGGAGTGTATATATAACATATATATGTTTGTATGTAAGTGTATATATGTATATATATGTGTGTATATATATATATATATATATATATATATATATATATATCTGTGTCATTAATAATGATGTGGAAAATTAAGAAAGAGGAGTTTTGTTTTTTGATCCCTGTACTTTTATTTGGCCTAATTTGCCGCTTGAATCTTATCTTCTTATCTGATACCTATGACCATTACAGCGGGGATCAGATGGGATTAGGAATGAAAAACAAAATGAGTGAGAGAGCAACATTTCTGACTGAAAATGTCAGTGCAAATATTTCATTGAATTCATTCTTGTTTCTTGTATGTAAAAAATCTCCCCATTTTATCTCCTTCACTTTTTAGACCCTCTGGTCCCTCACACAAAATCACACACTGTGGGTAATTCAGGGACAGAAATGCAGCTAATCTCTCTTTTCTAGGAGCCTTACAGAAACACGGGGGAACATGATAATTATACCTCCAAGTGGTAGGTGTGAGATCACAGTGCTGTCCATCGAGTCGCTATGTGGAAAAAGGTTGTGAATATGCCACTCCTGTTTTAGTTAGGGTTAGGGTTTGTAAGGGAGGAATTTAGACTAACAGAATCCATACTTCAGTTTGATTACAGCATCCCAGCTCTATCCCATCTCTACCTCTATTGCACCCTGGGCAGCTCAGTCAGATACCAGTCTGAGCCTGTCCAAGGCTGCACAGGGCACAAGGCTGGGCTCCACATGGGGGGGCGGGGGGTTGGGGTGCCAGTGTGTCACAGGACGCGTATGTACACACAGTCACTGACATAAGAGTGACTACCTACTCAGCCACTGTGCTGCCCCCACAATAAACACGAAAAGTAGGAGCATAATTCCCCTTACTGCAGCGTGTGGCTCAGTGGGCGAAGCCTGTGTCCTTGTAATCACAAGGTCGCCGCTTCAAACCCAGCCTCAGCACGTCTGTGGGTCCTTGAGCAAGGTCCTTAACCCCCAGCTCCCTGGGTGCCTCTACGGGTGGCTGCCCTTCGTGGACAGCTTGCTTACAAAGAGCAACTTGAGGGAGGTGTAAAGACAATTTCCCCATGGGGATTAATAAAGTGATGATTATTATTATTACTCATTTAACAAGACTACTTACTCTACAGTCTGTTTCCAACATGCTGTTCAGAACCAGGGCTGGACAGTAATGAAGTACATTTACCTGAGCACTGTACTTAAGAACATTTTGTAAGTATTTCTGTTTTACTTGAGTATAATTTTTTTTAGAAATTATTAAGTTAAACTTCACTACATTTGAAAGACAAATATTGTAGTTCTTACTCCACTACATTTCGATGAAGGTTATTCTTACTCATTACTTTGAAGCACAACTTTGAAGTTAGAGGACAAATATTCTTTTTCAAAATGTGAGAGGCCATATTGTGGTCATCACAGGAGAAAAAACCAATCACAGTAAACTACTCCTACGCTGTCAGTCAAGCTACTGTTGGGCAGTAATAGAGCTACAGGTGTGTAACTGGGTTGGTCATTCTATTTATTTATTTATTTTATTTTATTTTCTGAGGAAGTTGTATCTACAGTAATTCCACTGTCTGCTGGATGCATGCTGAAAAATGGTACATTTGGTCCCCACAATGTAATATGAACATGATCCACACACACACATGCACGGACACACACACACACTGATAGAGCTGTGTAAGAACACTAGCATGCTCTTTTGTGAGGGTAGGGTGGGTGGCTGTTAAATAATAAAATGAAAATGACAATTGCTGTACTTTTGTTAAGTCATTTGTGTTTCCATAGTCATTGTATCATATTTCACAAGCTTTTTATTGTACTGGATCTACAAGCCATTCAGTGGGGTGTTCAGGAGTCATTAGGTTCTGAAAAATGTGTTGCATTAAAAACAAAATGTACTTTTCAATACTTGTTTTTAGATCCAAGTATTCCAGTACTTTAACTGAAGTAAAAAATTAATTGAAAAACTTTCACTTGAAATCGGAGTATTATTTGACAAGGAGTATCTATACTCAAGTAATGAAGTTCAAACGTGACATATAGATCTAGGCTATTTTCATTTATTTGTCTGCTGAGTGCTTCTCTGCAGTGCTGCATATGTTTCCACTGGTTAGATGCAGCACAGGAAGACTGACCCACTGACTGCACTGTGCTGGGCTCACTTTTGCAAAGAGTAAAAACCACACAGAGAGAACAATACCTGCTTCATGTAAGACCCTGTTTCCTCTCTAGCTTACCCAGATCATGCTTTGAAGTATTCAGCCTAAGATATTTTATCCAAACAAGCCACCAGTAGTATTCATACAATTGGACATTTGACTGGAGCACATGATTGCTACATATCACTACCCTGTACATGGAACAGAATGTACAGCTTTCACAACAGAACTTTGGAAAAGCAAAATTCTAATCAGTCCACATCTCTAGCCGCCACACATCCTAGGGTTCTCATTTATAATGGTACATTTTTGTTTTATTCACATTCTTTTTCTTCACACTGAAAAACTCCATCCAGGAATCTTCCAGCATGTACTGTATCCTGGTCAGAGTGATAGGGACGACACCACCTATATCGAGTGTGATTTAAGGCCAAGACCTTGAAGGGGAGAGTCAGAGTCAAGACTGAGGCTTGTTACAGCAGCAGTGGGGCACAACACAACAAACAACATCATTCTGAATGTAAAAGAAATGTGTATATATAAATATAGGGTAATAATAAAAACACAAAAATAAAAATATTACATATAGCGGAATATTATAGGAATATTAAAATGACTGTACTTATACACAATCCTATTGCACGTAACATTATTGCTCATGTGCCAGATTTTAGCCTCCCAAGGGAAGCTACCACACAGGGAATAATGCACTGGGTCAATGCAATGTAATACTGCACATCAGTAAATAAGGAGGAACAATATTGCAGATCAACAGCCGATAGCAACTGTATCAGACGACAATGAACAGGGGAAAAGTTCAATGAGCAGAGTGCAGATTATAAAGCCTGACTGCTGTGGGGCCCAATGACCTGCGGTAACGTTTCGTCACACACTCTGGGTGTCTGAGTCTGTTACTGAAGGAGCTGCCCCGGGCCTCCATAGTCTCCTGGGGGGAGAGAGGTGTCACGTAAAATCACTGACAGCCTTGTTATCATCCTGCTCTCGCCCATCTACTCTACAGTGCCAAGGGGCGCCCCCCAGCTAGGTGGAGGTGTTTTAGCTAACAGCAACTGACAAAACACAATAGTTTGTAGTAACAAATGCAAACGCAACTTTGTGACACTTATGAAAACACTGCATGGCTTAAGTGGTTCATCAGCTCAAGGTACAGTAAGAAATGTAAGTACTTTTTTATTACATTGTTATTATTATTATTATTATTATTATTATTATTATTCTGATTTACAAATAATCTTTTTCAATTTAAAGACAGAATTAGGGAATGAATCTCATTTGTAACCTGGAAACTGCCTGTACTGGTTCTCTGTTGAATAGGCTTACCCCAAAACATGCAGGTATTAGTTCATTCTATAAGTCATTATGTATACAGTATTAACTCGTATTTCCATTGTAGGGCCATACAACACGGAGCATCTCCACACCTTCTTAGACACCCTCTGCAGGGATCTCCTCCCTGATGATGAGAGGGGTCTAATCATGTGGACATTTGGGATAATGTGAGTTTAGAACTAGATGGTCAGTTCTACGACTTCCAGTCTTTAGTCATAATGGTAAACACAGTAGTGTCACCTGCAAAGTTCAGGATCTTCATGGACTGATCTCTGGAGCAGCAGTGATTTGTGTAGAGACTGAAGAGAAGGAGGAGAGCACACAGCCTGGAGGAGCGCAGTGCTGAGGTTTAACGTATCTGATGTGTGCTGTAAGCATACAGATTTCTTGCATTTGTGGAACATTTTCTTTTGCTGCTGTTTAAATGTGTTGTTGACACTACAGTCAGTAATTTTCCACTAGCAGTCTCACCTCTGCATTTTACAGGAAGACTGACCGACTGAAAGCAGGGTGTTCGTGTCACACGTCTCAGTGAGCAAAAACCACACAACCATCAGGTCCTCAGCTCAGTCCCTCTGCTTCACTAGAAAAACCACAAAGGGTATTTTTTTAATCTAAAGGGGGGTGAGAAAGTGAGATGTTATTGACAGCATGAATCTATTTAATAACAATTCAAATTCAAAGCTAAAAAGCAGCATGTCCTGGATGTCAATAACACTTAGGTAATATAAACACATTTAGGGTGCAATACTATTACACAGAATTTTGCATAATTCAGTTAGTATCTGCAAGATACTAGTCATTAACATTATAAGGTCATGTTTCTGAATCTTATTGTTAATTTTAATTGAATATATGTATTTTTATACAGACAAGACTGTGCTTACTTCATCTTTCAGGTAAAATCACACAGTCAGGCAAATCTGAGAATCTGAATTGTGTTTGTTTGTGTGGAATGGCATCCCATGCAGGTTGGTCTCTGCCTGTGCTCTGTGCTTCCTGGGACAGGCCCCACCCTCTCCAGACCCCGACAAGAATTAGCAGTTGCTGGATAAATGAATGACAAAAGATAAAAATACAAAAGTCATTCTTGCTGTCTAAGCTCTGATTACTGCATCAAAACTCTGATATCTGATAAGTGATGAGGAAAATATGTTTAGTCTGTTGCTTGGTGGTGAGATGTTTCCAAGAGGTGAACCACAAAGAGCACAGACATTTTCAAGGTTATTTCTCATTGGTCAGTGTGAAAGGCTGTGTCATCACCATAACACCAGGCTCAGCACAGTGACTGCACCTGCACTGCACTGTAGATCACAAGCCAGGCTGCAGAGCGTCAGCCCTGAAAGCTAAAACAGGACATGTGTATGTGTCATGTGTTGTTTAATAAAAATTTACAGGACAGAAGAGAGTGGATTCAGTTTTCCTTGCACTTACACTTACACTACTTACACTTATACTACAACACTTACACTACCAATCCAGAGTCTGAACACACCTGATTTTATGCATAGAAAGAAAACTGGACATCCATAGACTCAAGGAGGGAGGCATATTGGGTCTGTAATGTCTTAGGCCTTGGGCAAGAAGACATTGTTTTGAAAACTGTGTTAACAGGCCCTGAAAGCCTTAGAGAGATGGGCAGCAGAAATTGGGGGGGGGGGGGGAGATTGGGTTTGTTATACATTTGAACTTGGTTGTTGGTGTTTTGTAACCAATGATGACTTAGAAGTCCTTATAGGGAACTAGGTGTTATGGTTTATCAACTGGTTGCTCTTTGTGCTCGGGGTACCTGGTGCCAGAGTGTGACTGGAGCACTGTGATGGATTGCTTGAATAAAGGAGAAAACTTTGCTCACCAACTGAGAGGTCTGGAGTTTTATTCGAAGTAGCTTAACTAGAGTTATTAGAGAGGTTGATTTATGATATTTCTTCCACACTTTTAATGCATCTGTCTTTATTTTCACTATGTCATTCACCTTATACCAAAAGCCCCCAAAGCAATAGAGTAATGCATATCAAATATTGCAACTACTATGAAGTCTTCAACATCTCAAAATGTTCCCAAATTTTAGACTGTCTCCATTTCATTAATTGACCTCAAGATGGCTCAACAACTGTCTTTTACAATATGTAAAATTAGGCAAGGTGATTTTGTCAGGAGCCCAGAATTTCTAGCTACGCTGCTGTGTTACTGTGTTATTTTGTTCTAGCCATCATCGACTCAGGAGTTGCTATATCGCCACCTGGTGGTGAATACATTATACAAAATATATGAAACCAATGGTTGTAATATATGTAACCATTGGTGTAACCAATGGTTTGAAAATCGAGTGCAGAGTTAGCAGGTTTAATTAATTGTACCCACGGATGCCAGTCATGAAATCTATTCAAGGGCCCCTGTAAAGTGCTGGACCCCCTGAATCTGCCAGGGTGCCCATGCCCTACTACCAACTTGAGTCCAGAATTTGTGGAAAGTCCTTCAGTACTGTGGGAGAAGCATTCCAGGTGGCTACATCTAGAAGCTGGTTGAAAGAATGCCAAGAGTCTGCAATGCTGCCATCCAAGTATAAAGGGGCTTTTTTTTTTGCCCGCCCTCACCAGCCAACAAATATATTGGGATTATTTTGGTGAAAACATCGAATCTCTGGTCTGGCATGCCCCAGCACAAGGACCTACAGGGTGATTCAAGGTTATTATGTTGTGGTTTTTTTCATTCCCCCAAAATCAGGAGTCAGAAGGCGCGTGTGCAGATCCAGATTCAGTCTTTATTGTAATAAGGTTACAACCAAGGCTAGACACTTGCAAGTGTGTCCAATACTTTTTTAGACTAAGTTTTATACATTTTCTTATCGTTTAACAATATCTTGTCAATTAAGCACCATTATTCCTTCAACCATTCACCATCATTGTTTTCTCCCTTCATCCACACCCCTAAGTGATAAGATTGTCAATAATTTCTTTTACTGTTTGCCCCCTTGGCTGAACATAATTGTGGCATGACCATCTCTATTCTTCAGTAGCAAATCTTGGCAGCTTCAGCTTCTTAAACATTGCTGAGCTACATTGTTCATGATATGTTTGATCTTCAACAGAGTGATAAGCTGCTTATATAATTATATAGTGGTAAATAATATTCCATTCTTTTCACAGTTTCATTTACCTACAAAAGACTAACACATAACGCTCTAGCAACATATAGTGCATAATGAGCAAAAACTGTGCAAACATTGCAGGACAGTGCAAAAACACAGGACAACTGACACCAACGAACACAAACAGCACAGTAATACTGATAAGGTGCAGTTTGGTTGTGCAATGAGGTAGCAATAAAAATAAATAAAAGTAATTGTAAACATGGTTACAATAAGATAATAAATTGTAGTTAAAAATTAAATAGTGTTCATAAGTGTGTGGCTGTGTATGTGTGTGGGTATGTGTGCGTTGGTTTTTATGATTTATCAGGACTTTTCACCTGATTACGTACCAACACTATGAGGACATTAGGTATTCTGAGGACAGGGGTGGTGTCCTCATAATTCCTGTAATACAGATGCACTTATCTAAGTTAGAGAACCCCTCCTGCAAACTTTGGCGTCAAGGCCTCTTACATCACAAAACCACGAAAATCAGTAAACACAGTGTAAACTCTGTATTCGGCAGAGAACAAACTCTTGTTTTGGATTCATGGTTCGGTGCAATTTTGGTACAGCAGGAAAAACAGAATCCCTTGTCTCCTACTGCCGAGTATAGCCGCATATCTGTAGCGATAATTTTTCTGGCTGGTTAGAATTTTCTAGCAAAGCGGCTTAAATGCCATACAGAGAATAACTCGCAGAGGCTGTTTTTGCCTCTCTCTGGTCGTACATACACTTGTATGACATCGTAGCATTTCGGATATGTTTCCAGCAACCGAGTTGGGTATAACAGAGCCGAGAGATTTACCGAACTCTACGTGACGAATACGTGCACCGGTGTTCTGTCTTGTCTACTTTGTCTAGTTACTCTTACCCTAACCCTAACCCCCCAAAAACCCCTAAAACCTTTACCTTAACCCAAAACCTAACCCTAATCCAAAGACGGTGGAACTGCACATGCGCAGAAAGGCTTGATAGCACGTCTCGATAGGTAGCTCAACTCATCAGAACACCGGCACTGGCTACAAGTTCCTAATTCCTGTTACAGTTTTTCTCAGTTGCTTTGATGCATTTCTCACAACAGAATTGAAGTTTTCAAAACTGCTCATTCAATTCCCACAACCGCTAGTCAGTTGCGCCCATCATAACAGCAATTTCTCGTTGTTTTCGTCATTTTGCAGTTGCTTTAGTACACTCAAGCAGATGCTTATGTGCAAGTCTCGACTATATCATACATTAGCGGTTGCTTATGTCATGATTAACAAAATTCCTTGTGCTAGTCCTCTTTTCATAGTCTTACATTCCAGACGAACTTGTCATTTTGTCATTGCAGTCAAAAGTATTGAACAAGATATCATTGGCTATCAAGTGTATTTTAAAGGTTTCTACAAAATTTTTTTGGTATATATGTATTCACAATACCAATGATTCCTGCACCATTTTCATATACATGGATGAGGCTGGCTTCAACTTCACCAAAGGAAGGAGATAATCTGACTGAACAGAGAGCTACTGTTGACATGCCAGGCCAGCGGGGTGGGAATTTCACAATGTGTGCAGGTATTTCGGACAATGGGGACCACTCTTGTATCCCTCTTGTGGGGCCATACAACAACTAACATCTGTTTACCTTCTTGAACACCCTCTACAGGGATCTCATTCCTGAAGAGGAGATTGGTCAAGAAAATGTACCAAAGTATGTGATCATTTGTGATAATGTGAGTTTCCATCACCTCAACCCAATCAGGCAATGGTTTGCCAACCACCCCAGGATGCTGATGGAATTCCTACCACCATATTCCCCATTCCTCAACCCAACTGAGGAGTTCTTCTGAGCTTGGAGGTGGAAGGTATATGACTATAACCCACATACACAAATGACACTGCTTGCTGCCATGGAAGCTGTGTGTGGGGATATAACAGCAGACGCCTGCAGAGGCTGG
>JAODJU010000002.1:17260865-17271947 GCA_026776725.1 Gnathonemus echidnorhynchus | reverse complement strand
CTAGGTCAAACTGGTTTGTTCGACTTTCAAGAAATTCGAGTTCTAGTGAGTTTGAGAACCGAGGTACCACTGTATATTGTATTAAGATATTTTTGTGATCTTTCCTTTTTTTAAGCAAACTCTTCCCACAACTGCCCCCACTGCCCAGCCTGCACTGTCCTCTGGAGAAAAGAAGAGAAAGACCTTGGGGAACTTTTTAAATTGGCACAGGGCAATGTGGCAGTAGCACCATCTGATGCTTCTTCTAAAGAGTGTGATGTTGACATAGAGCTAGGCTCATACAGTACATGTTCACAAGAAACATTGACAGTGAGGATGACCCCTTTTTCTGGTGTCTAATGAACACAAAGGCCAATATCCAAGACTATCTTGGCCAGGAAATACCTATGTATCACTGCAACAAGGTCCCCCTCAGAAAGGATTTTCAGCACAGGAGGGAACGTTGCGTCATGCCTGCGTTCCTCTCTTAAGGCTCAAAATGTTGATAAGCTAGTGTTCATGGCCAAAAACCTATAAGTGCTGTAGTTGACTGAGTGCCCAAAAACGCAAGTGCTATATGTTTGTCATTTTTTACAATTATTATTTTATTACAGTTGTGTTCAACAGATTTAAAGTTATTTACTTTTAAGGGTCTAAAATAAGGAAAAAAACTTTTTATTTTTTTTTTACAAGAAACTTTCAAGTGTTGTTGTTGGAAAGGCCGTCTCTGTAAATGGGATGCCGATGTGCAATGCACTTGGATCAGCGTCAGGAGCGTCTCCTTTGAGTTTTCAACGGTGGTTTTCTGATTGTGCCGCACTGGATCATCCTACCCAGCGCCGAGGGATCCTGGCCAGTTACTCATCATACTCAGGGGTGCAGTATTGTGTGTCACTGATAAACTGTAAGTGACTGGTCCTGGACTGATTACATTCGGTGCTGTAATATTGCAGTACGGTCAACCGCTAAATTGTTAGCGTGTAACTTTTGTGGAGATCAACTACCAAGTATATTGCAGGCAGATTCTCTGTATTCTGCGCTCACTGTTGTAATTGTGTATCTTGTGTGTTAAATTTGTTTTGTTAGTCAGTTCTCTTGAGACTGCAAAGTGTTTAGGAGAGACGGGATAATACATTAAGCCAGGGTAGTAGTATTACTGTTATGTACAGTATTCGGTATGTACCGAGGTTAACCAGTAGATGGTAGTACTGTTATATGATTGACAATTAGAGCTCGTATAGGCCTAAAGTGGTTGTATTTGTGTTATTTAGTTGAACATGTCTCCATGTTCTTATTGTTTTAGTTATTTATATAATATTATTTCCTTCCTTAGACCACATGCACACCCTGTCTACAACTAAGTCATTGCACTTGTAACGGCCAATGGCCAGCCTGTGTTAACTCCAGTGCAATATTGTACTACCTAATTGAATGCAGTAAAGTTTGGAACTGCATCTACCTTCCCTGGTGTTCTTACCGATGCCACCAGAGAGGTGCCACCTTACCAGTACCTTCCTCATACAGTCATAGCTTCTAATACTGTAATAGTATATTTTTTATTGTTGTAAGTCATTGTCAAAAGCACATTTTTTTTTTACTTTAGTGCAATAAATGTGTTTGCTGAAAGAAGGAAAATAGTTTGAGAGAATCGTGATCTCAGTTCACATGGATAAAAATCAAAAATCAAAAATCAAAATACGCTATAATACTGTATCTGCATGTCCCAGCATGTCTCGCGAGTGTGTGTATATAGCCCCTGTTTGTTTTTTAAGTGTAGATACTTGTTGTGCTGTGTATCCGGTTGTATTGTGTGCCTTGAACTGTGGTAGTACTTAGTTCTTGCCTGATCCTTGAGTGTCTTAGCCATTCTATAATTACCCGCCTTGTGTGTGCCTTACCGTGTTTCCCTGTCATTCATGGATTTGTGTTATTGTTGCTTGTTGTGCAGTCCCTTTAAGGTATAACACAAAGAACAACTTTGTGTCAGTCTGCCTCTTGTAGATTTCATTCACCAGTGCCAGTTTGAGAAAAAATGACTTTCTTTTTCCCAACTTGTTTTCTGTGCAGGCAGCATTAGCCTCAGGTAGCTAGCCAAAAGCAGATGGGTTTCCACAAGGCAAAGTAGGCTCATCAAAGTAAAGTAAAAAAAAAAAAAGCGTAGGTTTATCTTTTTACGTATATTGTCCAGTGTTTCCCCTATCATTATATTAGGGGGGCACCCTGCCCCCCCAACGGCACCTCCCGCCCCTGTCTCTACACAATGGTACGTTTACAATTCTCCTCTGCTCTCTGTATTGCGCACGGCAGAGTTCTGCCCCGATGTGCGCGCACAGACACGTGCACGCACACTCAGGTGAGCACACTCCCACCAACGGACAGAGAGCGCACATCGGAAAATATGTTGCATCAATCACCTGAAAAGCAGACAAAAATATCTTATATTGACTGCTGTCATTAAAAGATACACATGAACACCATGAATCCTGTCAGTGTCTGTCTGCCCCCAAGCTGTAAACCTAGGGGAAACGCTGTTGTCATGCATAAAAAGACCCAAAATGGACACTGTAAGCAGACTACTTGATTATAATAAGCAAATTATTTAAACAGTATTTGTATAGGAATTATTCTGTCCCATTCTTTTGATCCATATAAGCAGTTGATCACTATAACCATGATCTCTATAAGCAGGTGTTACGTGTTGGGGAGTGCGGCGCAGGGAAGCAGAGGCAGGACTCGAGGTGTTGGGAAAATGCGGGGTTTAATCAAAGGAAAACCACGATCGGGAGACAACCACATAATGTCAATGACCGGACTGGGGAAACATACTTTAACGTGGACTTAAAGACACAGGACTAATCAACATGACTGGAAACAGTGACATTGGGATTCCACACAAGGTAGCAAGGGGGGTGTGGCACACAGGAGGATCAGACAAGCAGGGCATGACAGCAGGTTCTACTGTATGTAATGAAGTACTACTTGTGTAGTGTTAGTGCCCATGTACTTGACCTAATTTCTGGCTGGTTTGTAGCAGATCAAATTATTATTTACCTAGACTAATTGATTTGTTACATAATGCAATAATTACAAAATACATAATGATTTCTTCTTGATAGATTTTCAACAAAATAATCTTGTGATGTTAAAAGAACCCTACAGTGAAATTATAGACTTTATAATGAACTTTATAAATTCAACAGGGGGTCATATAATTATTTCCCTCACTGTAACTTTGGACTTGAATAAGTGTATAAGTGGTTATTTAAGCCATATTTTTGGTTAGCTGTGCCCACCACTGCTTACCAGGTGATGTCAATTAAGTCTAGGAGGCTCAGGCTTAGGACTTAGTGGGGACATTAGGATTGGGCCGTGGTCTTAGTAAGAAAACCTGGCTTGACATAGATTGGTGGGGGTCAGCGTCGTATCATTGTTTATTTTGGATTGCAATTGTTTGGTTTTGTTAAGCTGAAACTTATTTTCTCTTCATACTTCTTCTTACGTCGACATGCATGTATACATATGATGTGATTGACAGTTCAGGGCATGGAGATGTAGAAACAGGCCTTAAGTTCTTTTAGTGTATGCAGGACACTTCTACAGACTTTATATGAGTCTGTGGTGGCAGCAGCTATTCTCTACACTGCTGTGTGTTGCTCCAGCAGCATAAAAGCTGGGGAGGCCAAGAGAGTAAACAAGCTGTTCAGAAAGGCTAGTTCTGTGCTTGGGAATGGCCATGACACCCTAGAAGTGGTGGTGGACAGAAAAATGAGGCACAAGCTCTTGTCCATAATGAGTATGTTTCCCACCCCTTACAAACAACAGTTGTGTGAGGATTACCTTCAGTTGCAGACTATTTGTCCTGAATGTAAACTTCAGAAAGAATAAAACAACAAACATGTTAGAGTGTGGATAAATTACAACTAATATTTTTCCTAAGTAATATTTAAAATAGCTCATTTATTATTCAATTTTTAAATCTGATACATTCTCCACTTTTTAAATTGCAAATTTTAAATTTACAGACGTACATGTTGCGGCCGATTTTCAATGAATCGTATTTTATATGTATACATTTGACATTGGTATTGATATTTTGGCTTAATCTATAATCCCCTGAAAATTTTCATTAAAATGTTGTAATGTCTAACTTTGTTTAAGTATAAAAATGATCAAAATATGTAAAAATACTAGAAAATGTCATCATTATATTGTATATCTTTTCAGTTTATTATGATTTATATATTCAATGAAGCCCTGTGATGGGTTGGCACCCCATCCTGGGTTATTCCCTGCCTTGCACCTGGAGCCTACTGGTTAGGCTCCGGTACTCCCTGTGACCCTCAGTAGGACAAGCGGTTTCAGTAAATGGGTGGATAGTCAATCAAAACTACATCTCTCTAGATTATTTAAGTTGTTTGATAGAAAGTTTTGGCTTTTATACACACACAGTGGTCACAGAAAGTCTTGGTAGACTTGCTTAATTCTGTAAAAACGCTGCAAATTTATTGGTTTTGTAATTGACACAAAATGTTTAACAACAAACCTGCACATATCTTCCGCATATTTTCTTTTTATTCAGTGTCATTTTCTGAGAGAGTTTTGCTGTTAATTGCAATTGTAGTCATTGGCTCCCAAAGGGATACTAAACACAAATATTTGGTGTTTCATGTTGTTGCAATGGTGTTACTAATTAAAAAGCATCCCATGAGACTGCATGCCAATAAACTTTTAAACTGAGAACAGTTCTGATTGTTTCTAATGCGATATATTTTTTGTAAACGAATTAATTAAGTAGTATTTTTTAATAAAACCAATAAACCTGCATTTTTTTAACCTAATTAAGCAAGCGTCCCAAGTCTCTGTCAGCAGTGTGTGTGTGTATACTCATTTTTTTCAAGCTGCAAAATATATCACAGCATGAACGAACTAAACCATAAAGAGACAAATAACGGAACGAGCTTTTTAAAAATTTGGCTTGTGGCGCGCATGTCACTTGCTGCGACAGTTTTTACCCCTGAAGCGACTAGCGTTTTTCATGAAGTATTCAGTTTGAAAACATGGCGAGGCTAAGCGAGCAGGGAATTCGTCTGAGTTGTGTAAGTATTTCAATTTATTTGACTGTGAAATAGGAGGCCAATTCAATCAGTTTATTGCATGCATATCCTCATCGTGTTTTGGGAATTGTTTTAGATGAGCCCCTCGTACTTGAACAGCAATTCAACAAGTCATACCTGGCCTTTCAGTGCAGTGGCCGAACTAGTAGGTAAGACAAGCATTTCGCTTTCCACGCCTGTTTGCTTTCGGTGATTCTAAACTAAAAATATAGCTAATTAAATACAGAATGCATCTCCCTGTATTCATTGCATGTCAATAATCATCTGCTACTAGTCTGATTTACGTTATAATATTGGGAAAGCCACATTAACGGTGCATATACGACTATACAGAAGCAGTACACAAAACTGATGTCAAAGCAGTTCGGCAGCACTTTACCTTATAATGAGCCTTTAAAAATATCCATTAATAAAAATAAAGAATTGTTTATTCTTGGGAACTTTTAATATTCCTGTGTTGCGTTAAATTTTAGTTGATATTGAACCACATTTGCGCTCATTTTCCGCATTAACTGTCCAATGGGCTGCCACAAACTTACACTCTGTACTTTACCATTGGTGAACGCCTGCAGAAGGGTTACGCGTCACGTACTGTATCTCAGCATGCAGACATTGTTGTGCGTATATTGCAAGCCTCAGTTTCTATCAGTTCAATAAAATAAACGAAGCGTACTTAACCTAGAAATGACGATTGTCCTTTCCACTCGCAGCACTGAAGCAGAAACGAACCGGACGTTTAAATTCTCCGTGACTAGCAAAAAAAAGGTCTTCCTTTTTTCAGTCCACTTTAAAGCATACCATTTATCACAACATGACAGCTTTGCGAAATGCGAACTATTAATTTTGAAGTTTGTACATATAAACAAATATTTTAGGTGGAGAACTGCTGAGATTTAATTCTCAACTCGCTTGAAGTACATGCAATCTAGTAGTCTAAACACAGGAGTATGTAAATTTACGGCATTCTATAGTATTTTGAAGTATTTAGATAATTTTTATAGTTACAGGTAATCGAAGTTACAGATATCAAAACATTTTAATGAGAAAAAAGTAAAGCTTCTGTCACGTATATCTTCCCTGCGCAGGATGAAGTATGTCCGTGTTTGATTGTAACCAACTGAAAATGAAACAAGATGTCACCACCAATTTACAGACGTACATGTTGCGGCCGATTTTCAATGAATCGTATTTTATATGTATACATTTGACATTGGTATTGATATTTTGGCTTAATCTATAGTTAGTATCTTCCAGCAAAGTTTAATTGTGGTTTTAAGTATATTTGATAAATACGTATTTTTTATGTCTTTGATTATAGCCCTAATTTATTCGGATTTAGTAGGATGTCTACATGTAATTAAAAGTTGTTGTTTTTTTTATTTGAAAGATATCTAAAATTGATTTTGGTCTGGAAAATGCGGAAAATTTTAACAATCTGGTCATTATACGTTTTAAACGCCTTATAGATAACACTTTGAAAAGTACAGTATTTAAAACGCATCAGGTCAACGCACGAGCGTGAAGTGATATTTGTACTGTATTCTAAATTAACCTTTCAGAAATGTTTTCAAGTAGTTGTGGGGGCTGAAGCTGGAACAACAACCGGATGTCAAACAAGCCGTCGTCCATTACGAAACGCATTTTACTGCAGAAAACAACTAAGAAAAAAATAACCTGCAGAGTGCAGAAAATCTAACTTTTTCACCGTTCGTGATATTTAAAGCTTATTTATGACAAACCCGGTTTCTTTTCCACGCTTTGAGGTGGTACATCTTTAGAACTATAAGTTATCCTTCCCTATGTCTTAAGAAGCTTGAATCGACCAAGCTTACTGTTTCTGCCGGTTTAAAACATTGGATTTTATTTGCTTGTTTCTCCCTAGTTATGTGTTTAATAAAATTTAAACTATTAAAACGATTTAGTTGATTTTATTACAGATTAATTTAATTGATTGCTATAGGCCTAATTATTTGCACCAAAACCCTGTAAATTCAACAATCATTCAATCATATCAAAATCCCATGTTTGTCTAAACACTAAACATTTTGATGGCGGTCCCTGATTTATCAAGTCTAAAGACAGACAAACAACAATGTGTACTACTCACAAACAACAACAAATAACATGCAATAATCACAGATGACTATAGGTAAGTTGCAATAATCAACAGCATTTTAAGCAGTAATGAGAAACTAAATTACCAGTAAAACAATGGATGCAGCCAGAATGCATGCATTGCACAAGAGGGTCAGTGTTATGTGTGTTTGTGAGTGTGTATGACTGTCCATGTGTGCACCCACCATTGGAGGCAGCATCAGACGGTGTTCAGCAGTTTAACAGCAAGGGGGAAGAAACTATTTTTCAGTCTTGTGAAGATGTATGAAGAAGTTACCATAGAATGCCTTCCAGAGGGCAGCAACTTGAAAAGGTGATGTGCAGGGTGGGCAGGATCTTTAACAAGGTGAAAGAGCTCGCAATTGTGTGTGGGTGATGGTTGGAACATCTTAGTAACCAGCTTCAGAGTTTTCTGGTCCTTCCTTGTGCAGCTGGCGTACCACGTTGTGGATCATTAAAATTTTTTTCTCAAAATGGTTTTTATTACAATCGTTTAGCTAATGACTAGAAAATGGTATTTGGATGTGTCATTGCTGGCACATTGGCAGGGTGCAAGAATAGATACCATAGTTAAATTGTAAACTGAAACCTTCCCCAGCATAAATGTGTGGAACTGTAGTGCACATACGATGCAGAATTTTATTAAATTTTCATTCAATTTACAGTATTTTCTAAAATGTGTAAATTTATTATGTTTAACAAATCTTTAATAAATCTTTGCTAAAATTATATGGTTATAATTTGCCAATTTTTTTCGTAATATATGTAAGTACAAAGCATTGTAAAAGTTTTTAGTAGGTGTGGGAAAAATTTTGATTAATCACGATCCTGGTTTTAACGATTCAGTATTGATATATAAAATCCCAAGATCGATCTAGTTAATTTATGCCTTATCTCTGTGACTTTGAAAATATCTTAATTTTACTTGTATTGGTCCTCTTACTCTACAGGTGGTGCTGCTTTGGCTGTGTTTGAAATGTCCACTCACCCACTATATAATGAGTCGGCCATTTTGTAGTACTGTTTGAATTCACAACTGTAAATTTGATTCACTACATAGTGCACTACAAAATCAGCATGAGGCACACCAAATTTTAGTGTACATAAGCTGTACTATATTTAGACCATCATATATTGTGGCCTGTTACGTGAGGGTTGGATCTAGAGCTGGGCGATATGGCCTAAAAAATAAAATCTCAGATTTCTTTCATAATAAATCTGATTTTCGATTTTAATCGATTTTCCCCTCCCCTACTCAAAATCAAACTACAGATGACAAATAAATGGTTCAAAACAAGTTTTAACTTTATTTTGTTTTGTTTTTGTACTTTAGAGTTAAAGTGCAATCTGACAAGCCAAAAAAGATGCTTGTGAGATGGCAGACCACGCCTTTGTAAACACTTTTAGAAACTTGTAAAAAGTTTTAGCATGTTAATGAATCCCGGCTTTTCCACAGTATGTATGGGCACCATGTATTTTGCAAAATACATCACGACAGCGTTTGTTATCGCCTTCCACCGTGCCCCATTCTTATTAGTGCAGCAGATAACTGTAACAATCTTTCAAATTTGGAAACAAGCACCAAAATTTGCATGTTTATACTTCTTGGACCACTCATTAGAAAAAAACCGTTAGCCACTTAAAATTTCAAAATGGCCACCATTTTCCAAGATGGCCGCCATTTCTGGCATAAGAAACACATATTTTGCCACAGAATTGTACTCCCTGGACCGATTTGGATGATTTTGGTATTGAATCCTATGTTTCTGACAATGGGGAAGTCCAATTTATAGCTTTGAAAAAATTTTCTTTGTACCATTTCTAACTAAAAAAGTACAAAAAATAACCTAAAACACAGAATAATTACAGCAAAACATTTATGATGTATAGAAGGTTAATGTCCACAGCACAGGTGTCACCAGTCCAACATCACAGCTGCATAGTCCAGTACAGGTCATCATCATCTACTGCTGGTGGGTAATGACTGAGTTTGCTGAAGACGTCAGAACCCATCGTCACACACATCCCAGGTTTGCCACGCTGACTTCTTCCCTTTCCCACGGAATGCTGAGACAACATCGCAGCCACTGAAGGCATGGAAGAAGAGAATTCCTCTGGTCTTCTCCAGTGCAAGAGAGAGGCACAGGTCATGTACTGGAATCCACCTCATGTTCTGTCCTTGGCCAAAGGCTATCCACAGCTGCTGCAGACCAATCCCCTGGAGGGTTGGCAGAACACTGACCGCTATGACCAGAACATCTGTGTCGCTGGCTTTGACCATGAGGACTTTGCTGCCTTTTTCTGCTGCATGCTTGGCATGCACAAAGATCCGGGTGTCAGCTTCTTCATGGCTACAAGGAGCCACCTCAGCCAGGTTGATGGTGTGGTTGTTCTCAGCAACTGTCCTGGAGTAGAGTTCCAATTGACTTCAGTGCAGCCATCTCAATATGGAGGCCTCCAAACATGATGACGAACTTGTCTTCACCAAAGTTCTCAGGCCGGTGCCACTGGACCTGCTTGGCCACTGCATATATCGGCTGGTCAGCAGCAATGACAGGCACCTGCCCTGGGTTCAGGAATGCCACCAGGTCCTTGATCTTGTTCATCACATGTTTGACTGTAGCAACTGAGTGGGCCTGACCTCAAATGCTGGGCCTCTCTTCTGGGAAGCATGGTGGGCTGACCACGTCACATCCACTGGCCCATCTGTCACAGTGACTTTCTCTAGCCTCTCATACTCCAGTGCTAGTTGTGGCCTCAGCAGACTGGTCCTGGATGGATCTGTCACACTCACTCCACTCTGTGGAGGAGATGTTTTCTTCTTGTTGAAGAAGGCAGGGGGGATATTGGTGAAGGAGTCAGGAAGCTCTGGAACTTTCTTCACTTTCTCCTCACCAAACTTCATCTGTCCACGCTCTTCACCTTTGTCATCTTTGGTTGGGTGCTGGAAAACAGAGATGCTGGTTCCGTGGAAAGAGGTGGTTGCTGTTGTTGCAGTGGGGTTGTGGTCTATGTTGTCCATGGCTGCTGTGGTGGACAGACCACTCCATCCTCAACGTACTTGCTGACTGTCGCCTCTCCTAACTGTGCAGATATCTCCAGCACTCTGTCATATGAAACGCTGATGCCATGCTCATGAAGCATTTCTACCAACGTTCTTTTTCTAGTCTTTGCATAGACAGACACACCCATGTAAATCGGGAGTCTCTCTGTCTTTTGAGTGCCTGTGAGTTGCTGCTCCTTCTTTGTACCTTGCGTAGCAGTTGTACTGCAGCAGCTGGGCAATGGCCATATCTGTTTTGGATGTACCAAATCTCAAATGAGATTTGATGTCAGCTCCATGTTCAACCATGCCCACAAACTGAAGAAGACTGGGTGGAATGGCCTGTTCAATACACCTCTCCTGGAAGGTCCCATCAAATGAGGTCTTGTGGTCCAGCATATGTCTTCGTAAGATCTTAGCTGCTTTGCCAAGGATAATAGCTTCACTGCAATCAGAGGCTTGTGACAAGACCAGACCCACATCTTTCTGGAATACCAGGAGAAAATCTCTACCCTGCTTGTGTGCTTCTAGCTCGGGTATTTCTGCCAGCAGTTTTTCCTTCAGTCTGCTGGAGTTGACATCAGGTGCCTTTACACCCAGCTGTTCCAGCCTCTGGCTGTAGAGGTGAACCATGTCTGCAAGTCGGAAGACCACAGGACTGTCACAGCTAGACTTGCACTCTACTATATAGATAACCAGCTCTGAAAATGCTAGTGGGTGGGCATCCTCTTTAAGCTTTTGGTCCTCTTCCTGCCTCTTGGTGGTTCTGATGTAGGCCCTCTCTCTGTTGTACAGGTCTGTCAAACACTGCATGTGGTATTTCAGCTCCTG
>JAODJU010000002.1:17231860-17244910 GCA_026776725.1 Gnathonemus echidnorhynchus | reverse complement strand
TTTGAAAAGAACGAACCTGCAAATGTCTCAACTGACCAATCAGAATCAAGCATTCCAGAGAGCCGTGTAATAAATGAGGATAAACAAGGGCTAGAACTACACGTGAGGATAAGCAGAGGGAATACAAGCACATATACAACAACCACAGAACGACTGGCGGGTAACACATACAATGATTTTAAAATAACAATTCTGTCACACCAGGCTTCCAGTCAATTTTCTTCCAGCATACCCAATTTTACCACTAGATGGAGCCACAAGTAGAAATCTATGCGGATTCATAATTGCAGATATGATCTTTTAAGGATTGCAACGTTACATTTCCCTGTATTCATTAAAACAAACTGCATTCATCCATCAATCTTCTAACCATGGGAACATGCCATTCAGGTTTTTTTTTCTTTTTACTTTGGAAGGCAAGAATTTGCATTGCCTGCATAAACAAATTTAGAAGAAATTCAGCTCTAAAGATAAGCAGGCATCAAACTATACTTTTTTACTGAAATAAGGAAAATTCATTTGTCATTTACAAA
Organism: Gnathonemus echidnorhynchus; assembly: GCA_026776725.1. Lineage (NCBI taxonomy): Eukaryota > Metazoa > Chordata > Actinopteri > Osteoglossiformes > Mormyridae > Gnathonemus > Gnathonemus echidnorhynchus. The sequence goes on along the minus strand of JAODJU010000002.1, from coordinate 17,244,377 downwards.
ATACTAAAAAAATACTAAAAAAGTCAAGCCACAGGTAAACTTGACTTAGTCCCTGATCTTTCCTATAGCTAGAAATGCCGCTGTTTTAGTCCACATTCAATCCATTGCGTCATATAAAGCAAGTTGTTTCATTTATTTTTAAGTAACTGTCCAATACCTGTAGCTACCTTGACATGATAATTCTGTTATGTTGGAACTATAAAAAATTTTCAAGGCTAACACTTGCACCTGTTCATTTACTTTTTGCAGAAAGAGGAAAGCAACTTATTCTGAAAATTCAATGGAAAAAAGGAAATGCTGTGTGACAGAAATTCAGAAGGACAAAGACACCGAGGGAGAAAAAAAAGGCGATGGGGATGTGGAGAGAATTGACATGGGAGAGATAGAGGGAGAGGCTGATGATACAGGTGTGGTCTTTTTTGGAAAGCAGGTCACACCAATTGATATGACTAAAAAGGATCAAAATAAGTTTGCTTCAGCCTTGACCTGGGCCCATGCCCCTGCTTCAGCCCAAACAGTCATGGTACCCCCTCTCAGCAGAACAGAGGACCAGACTCCAATTCCCTTCTCCTCAGAGGGCATGGACTCAGTAGCAATGTGCCAAAAGCTATCACAACTGGAGAGGGAGGCAGACAAGCTGCGCAGGATTCTGGGAAATGCCCCCCTTAATCGCAGTCCTATTAGGGATGAGTCCTGCCACCCACCTGCCTTGGATATGCCTAATCATGATAAACAGCTGCTAAGTCAGGGGTTCAATGAGGATACTGAAAAGTTGTTATCCTTGGCTACAGAGCGAGATAAGTACAAGAAAGAGGTAAAACCAGAGACCACCTTCGTTTTGACAGAACATAGACAGTATACAAACTCATTTGCTGTCATCTGACAAAATAAATTTATGTTTAACATGATTAACAATATATTGCATTGTTTTCCAGTGTCAAAGTGCCATGTGGCTTTTCTTTTCCCACAGGTATCAGAATTGCAGCAGAGATATATACAGCTACAAGAGGCATGGGAGAAAGAGCACCAGGAACTGCTCCTTCTACGGGATCAGTTGTCGGGGCCACAGGGATTCTGCTGGGGGAAAAAGCTGCAGTTGCATGACCTGGAGGCTAAGATAGATAGATTGCAGGGCGAAGAAGAGGATCTGGGCAGCAGACAGAGGCAGGATGAGAAGAGGCTCACTCAGAAGGACACCCAAGACCAGAGCACAAGCCTGCTGTTTAACACCAATGAAAGGTTGGGGAGGACAGTAATGCATCCACAGATTGTCTTTCCTCATAATGCCACTAGGTCTGACACTCGTGCTTCCCTGTCTGATCATTTCCTCTTTGCATCCATTATCAGCCTTTTGTTCTCGGCCTCTCTCCCATTTTTCAGTTTAATTTATTGTAGAACTACATCTTTTTTATACTTATACAGACGCTCCTTTACTTACAAACGAGATACATTCCAAATGGCCGTTCGTGACTTGAAATGTTCGTAAGTCATTATTCAGCATCATTTTACTCAAAATCAGGGTACTCAAATTTAAGTTCTCTTATCCTAAAATACATTATTAATGATTAGGGATGTAACTATACACTCAACTCACGATTCGATATGATTCACGATTCTGAGTTCACAATATGATTTTCTCACAATTTCTTAACAAATTTATTCAAAAATATTCCTTTATCTTTCTAAACTGTGCAAAACGTGTCCTCTTCTTTACAGTGCAACTGAAATTGAATAAAATACTGTTTTAAAAAAAAAAAATCCCAAATCAAAATAAAAAAAATCTCCAAATACTATAAATAAACGGTAACGCTTTACATTAACTGCACCTTCTTAATGCTTTTATATTGCATTCATAAATCATTATATTGTATTGTATTCAGAAATCATTCATAAACATCATGCATGTATACCTTTACATCCTAACATCCCTTAACAGCTTTAATATACATTAATAACAAACATTATAATTGTATCATCATGTAATGTTTGTTATTAATGTATATTAAAGCTGTTAAGGGATGTTAGGATGTCAAAGTGTGCTTGCATGCTGCTTATGAATGCATTATGAAGGTGCACTAAATGTTTTATAAATGCATAATGAATGCATTATGAAGGTGCGCTTAATATAAAGCGTTACCAAATAAACTAAGGCTTGCAGCTTTTTAGCGTGGTTTGCCCTTTTAATAATCTTCGCTCTGGCAGTGGTGAATTGAGCTCATTGTGTTGCTGGTGGACATGCTGAAACATGTTCATTGTGCTATTTGTGTATGTTATCAGTCTTTTACAATGTTTGCATGCAGTTTTTGTCTTGTCTGTGCATTTCTCGCTGTTTTCATTTGTGATTACTGGTGTTATGCCGAAAAAGGCATCCCTGCCATAGAATGCATGCCAGTGTTCTGACGAGTTAAGCTTTTAGGGGTTTTTTGGGGGGGTTAGGGTTAGGGTTTTAGGGGTGTTTTGGGGGTTAGGGTTTTACAGGTTTTTTGGGGATTAGGGTAGGGGTTAGGGTTAAATGGTAAAAATGGTAAATGGTAAATGGACTGCATTTATATAGCGCTTTTCTACTCTTCCGAGTACTCAAAGCGCTTTACAACTCATGCCTCACATTCACCCATTCACACTCACATTCATACACCGGTCATACACCATCGATTAGCACTACGGTAGCCTAACTTGACAAAGTAGCTCAACTCGTTTCAGATCAGTGACCAATCGGTCATTTAGAGACAGGCATGCATTCTACGGCAGGGATGCCTTTTTCGGCATCCCACCGAAAGCTAAAATGCTGCCACGCCGCCGATTTATGATGGGGGGGGGGTGTGTCCTTAATTTCAAATTCGCTCGCCATCTCGCGTTTGGTCAAGACCGAAAACTAACGTACGACATCGACGTGGATACGCAGTAACATCTGACGTCGTGAAATCAAATGTAATATTACACCAGTTATTCTGTTAAGTACCGTGAAGTACTTCTAAAGTAGCGATTCATTTTCCACATCAGCAGGTTTAAACCGTCATACATTTACATCGATGTTTAACAGATTCGCGATTCATCGTTACATGCCTACTAATGATACATAAATATCACAGATACGCAAATACAAAGAACTGGGATGCTGAGAGTATGCACGCTATGCTGCTGCGCAGCTGGAGTAGCGGCCAGAATTCATACTAGGTGGAACTGGCGCTCAGAATAAAATTTGATGCTGTGGGAGCCCAATGAACACAATTTGGACTTTCAATCGTCTTTGTTCGTATGTCTGAAAGTTCGTAAGTTGAAAGTTCGTACGTAGAGGAGCGTCTGTATCACACTTATTGGCAGAATTTGGTTTGGATATTCTGACTTCTATCTTACTTAGCTTAATTTTCAACAGATTTTTAGCCCTGGATAAAATGTTTTGCACTCAAGTATTTAATGCTTGTAGGCTATATAATGATTGCATAGTTTAGTAATTTCATAAATTATTCATAGTTCTATGGTAGATACTGTACCAAATAATACATCTTCAGAAGTTACAGTAGCATACTATTCTGCACTTTTTCATTCTACAGGGTGAGCTAGGTTTTATTGCAATTATTAGTGAAATGGCTTTGCCAGCACAGGTACTACTGATTGAAGTAGAAATTTAAAGCTCTAGTTTCAAAGTAGTTTTTGAAGGGTAGCTTTTATGTGTCTGCGAGGAGAGATGAGTAAGAATTTCATTGTCTTTTAGTACACTGTGTACTTAATATTTGACAGCAAATCTTGAATCTTGACAGTCTACAGTCATAACTACATGCAACTGGTATAGGTATGAAGATTAGAAATACTTTCACAATGCATAAATTCTACTTTCAATGGAAAATAAGTGCACATTGGAAAATAAATTATTTTTGGAAAATAGGAATTTTTCTCCATTTCTTAGTGACCATATGAAATCATCTTATGATGTACAAAACAAGGCTTGCTATTCCATTTTTGTGGTGTGTTGTGCACTTACCATCAAAATTTACCTGAAATAATATTTTAACCTATATCACAGCATTCCTGAATTTCACTTGGAATGTTTTGTCTTTTCTCTCTCATGTTCCTCAGCATCACCCTGAAAAATCTGCGTGAAGTCAGGCAAAACGTTGTCTCCCTGCTTTCCTCAATTCTGCCCCACCTTGACCTGCAGGATATCAGCTATGACAATGATGATGTGGACGACATCCTTCGACAGATAATTGAGGCTAATGGACTTCAGTCAGGTCTGCAGAACTAAATTGCAACCATCATATGGCAGCTATGACAATGATGGGAACATACAAATGGTACTGCATCAGTGTCATACCTCCAAATTCCATTCCTTTGTCAAATTTACAATGTAACGAGTAGAAATGAAACTGCAAGGACTCTCCAGAAATCTGAGAATACATATTTTATTATCTCTTGCTTTATAAAAGATAATGATGATTTCAAGGGCATTTATAACAATTCCAACTACTTTTCTAGACTGGATCGCAGGGATTTATCACACATTTTCAAATTATTATGGCATCATATGCTGTTCGGAGATGTTAATATTATGAAAGCATTAATAAACATCATCCAAGTACACCTTCAAAAAAACACTGCAAGACAAAAGAGTATTGTAGCCTGGCGTAGCTGTCAAATGACCCAGTCATTGCAAATGCGTTTGTATGGTTCTTTACCCATGTCTATTTTGAAAGTTGAAGCACATCCGTAGATTTTAATTTTGCTTTTGAGCTTTGTGCATTTTCAGTCGTCTTATGCAATTACTATCAGTACCATCAGTTCTTAAATATAAAGTCATGATTTTGGTGAAATATCTCAACTTTCTGTACAACAGTTATTTTCCTTTAAATGTATTTTTTATGGACAGGCATGGCGCCTCAAACTACCAATATTACCGATACAATCAGCTTAGGTACTCCTAGAGGTATGTCATTCAAACACAGGGAACCCTCTCTGATCAGGCGTAGGTCCTTTCTGTGTGGAGTTTGCATGCACTCCCTGTGTTTGCGTAGGTTTCCGCCGGGGGCTCCAGTTTCCTTCCATGGTCCAAAAGCGTGCAGGGAAGGTTGATTGGCGAGTCCAAATTGGCCCTGTAATTGTGTGCATGTGAGTGTGGCTGTGTGTGTGTGCGCCCTGCAGTGTGTTGGCGTCTGCCCAGGGTTGGTTCCCGCCTGCGCCCCTTGTTCCCAGGATACCTTTCTGGACAATTTTTATGTTGTAGCTGGAAGTATTAAACCTCTCTTCAAGGGGAACGCAGCCCCATGTATTTGTTAAATTTCACCACTAGCTTAGAGAATTAAATGTGAAAATGCACTATTGTTTCAGTACGAGAGGGGGATATAGGGCTTTCGAAGGAACAAACAGGCACACTTAAGCATAATTTTCATTTCGTTAAGCATAAAAGACCTGTGCACGTTATTCTTTGCTTTTTCATTCTTTCCATGACACCATTATGATAATCACTGGACAATATAGAAATCACTCATTACAGAATTGAAGGATTAATATAAATGAATTGGATATGCTGGGGACTCCCAAGTGTCCATGTGGCATATATCGGTAATATCAATTGTACTTAATGCTATCATTCTTCAAAATAAAGCAATCATCTCATAAGTGTACACATTATTGCCCTTTGGAGCTGCAGTGCTGGCAATCCAAACATAATGGATACATCTTGCGAAATGTTTGTGAACCTTTGGTTTAGCTGAAACTCATGAGCTTCCAAGCTGATATCTTTTCACTGGAATTTTAGCCTTGATTTCTATGCTTTCTGGGATAGTTTCCAGGTCCCCCCCAACCCTGAAGAGGTAGGTAGATGAAGTTCTGTTGAGAAATTCAATAAAAAACACTGTTATTTATCGCAATGTTCTTGTTAAAATTCATTATTAATAAGAACATTATATAATACACAATGCATTATTTGTATACACAGGAATTTACACAATTTAAATTTTAAAAGGCTTTATATATGTTGTAAATATAAATATAAATCATCATTTATATTTTCCCCAAATTTATTTGCAGAATATTTTAAAATAAATGATTAATGTATTAATCATGTACAAGATAAGACTTTATTTATCACAGTGGGAAATTCTTGTGTATTTTGCAGTAAGGTACAGTGATCCCCCGCTATATCGTGGTTCAGATATCACGCCCCCGCTATATTGCAGATTTTTCCCCGACGCATCACAGTTCTCTGTGTATTGCGTACCTTGCTTGTGGTCCGATTGTTGGGAGCAATCTTTTTGTGAACTTTTCGTTTTATTTTAAGCCCTACGATTTAAGGCTTAAACTATAAAAATATGTTTATTTATATGGTCTTTCTATATCGTGGATTTTCACCTATTGCTTTTAAAGCGTGTGGGAGGGGTATTTTAAGGGTTAAACTATAAAAAAATGTTTATTTATATGGACTTCATATATCGCGGATTTTTACCTATCGCTGATGGGTCTGGAATGTAACTTTCGCGATAGGTGGGGATCTCTGTATGTGAAATACAGACAAAGAAGCATATACTGTAGTGCAAAACAAGATCAAGTGTAACGATAGTACACATATTGCAGACCAATAAACAGGGGGCAAACATATTTAAAAAGTACACTGTACAAACAAACACAATATCCTGAAAAATGATAATGAGGAAATAAACAAATATAAATAGAAATATATTAACCAGACTATTACTCCACGAATGGGATGCTTCGTGGCTGGGACTGGTGGGAGGCATTATAGTATCTGATGGTAGCAGGTAGAAATGGTCCCCAGTAACGCTTTTTAGTACACCGTGGATGCTGCAAGATACTGTCCCCTATAGTGGATGAGGAGAATTGCTCAGAATGTCCAAGTGTGCCACCATGCTCTTCTCTGCCTCCAGTTGGTCCAGGGTCAGTCATATGATGGAGCTGGCCTTTCTGATGAGCTTGTTTATTATTGAGGTATTTGGCATTGCCTGAACTAATGCTGCTTCTCAGCAGGCCGCTTCCTTCCCGTGAATAGTGACTGGTCTCAGGGGCTCCTTGTTATGTTGGAAATCCACCACTAGCTCCCCTGTCTTGCTGATGTTGAGCTGCAGGTTGCTATTCCTGCACCACAAGACAAAGTCCTGTAGTAGTCCTATGTACTCTGACTCTGCTCCTTTGTTGATGTATCCTACAATGGATGAATCCTCTGAGAACTTCTGTAGCTGACAAGTGCTGGTGTTGTACTGGAAGTCCAACATGTAGAGGGTGAACAGGTAGGGAGACAGGATGGTTCCCTGAGTTGTCCTGGCATTGCTCATCACCATCTCCAACACACAGTCCCAGAATTTCACAAACTTCCCTCTGTTGGTGGGGTAGTCCATGTTCCAGGAGACTCTGGGGGCATGAAGCTGCATTCTTCTGAGCTTGTTACTCAGACGGAGACGCTGGATGGTGCTGTGATGCTGGCTTTGTCCAGATGGTAGAAGCAAATTGTTCATCACTTATTATTTAAAGATGAATTATATCTTTTTATAATATTTTGGGGGAAATATTTTAGTGACAGTCTAATAAAAAAACTAATTTAATTAAAATATGATCTACATGATATGGACAAAAATATTGGGACCCCAGGCCATTACACCTGCAGGAACTTTTATCACATCCCATTCTAAATCCATAGGTGTCAATATGGAGTTGGTTTCTTTTTTACAGCTATAACAGTTGCCACTCTTCTGGGCAGGCTTTTTACAAGACCGCATTTTTATAGATAGACATATATTGGTGTTACAATCTTCGGTTGTATTAGTTGCACTGATGTCAGTCTTTCATTAATATACCAATAATAAATGTTTGTATTTTAACATCATACATTGTCACCCTCTACTGCAGGGGTAGCCAATCTTATCCACAAAGGGCCAGTGTATATGTGGGTTTTTGCTGCAACTCCCTAATTAGATTACTAATTAGAGGACTGATTGGCTGAAGAGTCCTCACACCTGGGTTTGAACAGCTGACCTACAGGTTATCCGAAAAACCTGCATACACACCGGCCCTTTGTGGGTAAGATTGGCTACCCCTGCTGTATTACAGTCTGACCCTGAAGTGTAACAATTGGCTTCAAGGCCAGTCTCTACCAAATCCCAGAAGACTTGTCAGGATCAGTCCCTGTCCTGCCCTGGTCCATGTGTCATTTCCCAATTTGGGCAATTGGTGTTGTTTTAATTCCTAGTGTGTGCTTTTGTTCTTGGACCTGCTGTGTGGTTCAGTAGGCTGAGTGTGCAGCTATGAGAGTGGCAGCCCTACTGTCTGGGGTTTGAGGCTTGCTAGAAGCCAGCCTCAACCATTTATAACTTAACATTTGTTTTTTTGTTGTATGCCCCTGGGTAGGTTATGTTCGTGTATTTCTGTTAGTTTCTTGTTTTTCCTTCTTATCCCCTGCTTGTACTTATATTCTGTACCCATGTTTCTAGTCTTTCCTAGTGTTTAGTGATTCTTGATTATGCTCACCTGTTTCTTGTTAGTCATTGTCCTTAATGTTATGTAATAGCCACACCTGTCCCTTGTTGAAGTCCTCATTGTGTGTATATATGTGCCTGCCCTTGCCCCATTTCCTCAGATTTTCATTATGTGTTTGCTACTGGTCTACTATGGTTGTTTCTGTTTTTCTTTCTGCCTTAATTTTTGTCTTTTACTTTGTTTTTGGTCCTTGTGTTTCATGTTTTCTTTTTGAGTTAATAAAGTCCCATTTTTGTGAGCCACCATGTAGATCGTCTGTCCTTTACCATGCCCCAACAGAACAGGCAGTTTAAGAGAGACTCCTGGGTGGAGTGGTGGCTCTGAGGCTGTGAGGGATCTGTGCCAGCAACTGCAAGGTTAAATCCCATGAATGCCCAGAGTGATTCTACCCATTGGGTCCTTAACCTGTAACTGCTTCATCCTGGGTAAGATGTTAATCTACATCCAGCCCTATAAGGAGGTCCTCCAACTTACCGGGAAAAACTTGGGGGTTGGTGGTAGCATTGGCACTCCAGCCACTGTTAAAAAAACTCACACTGTAGTGCTGAGGTATCACCTGCCGCATGGCTGCATTCAGATTCTCATCCCTGTGGTGGTTTGTCATGTGATGGGTGTGGCAACGCACTGTAATCAATGCATGCTCCTTGCCTAAAAGAACAAGGCAGGTTAGATTGGAGATGAGTGCGTTGCTGCACCTATCACAGAAAAAACACCTCAGGATCTTGGTTAGCGACCCCCCCCACCACACGTAATCCCATCCCACCCTCCAGAATTGCCCATTTATCTGCCACAGTCAGGTGTTTCGTGGGTGTCCCCTTAGCTTGGTCCAGCCACTCAGGGCCTCAGCAATGAGGATCCTGTGAGCCAGATCACTCACAGGGAATCGTACCACATGACCATAGTGTGGTAAGTGATGCTTCCTTGCAATGCAGGTACTGTGTCTCATTTGCAACTCACTGGATCACCATCACGGAAACACGCCACATGGCCGTAACTGACGCTCCCTCACAATGCAGGTAATGTGCTTCATTCAGAAGTCCTCTAGCAACCGCTCATTCAACCAAAGTCAAACCAGCAATACCCAAGGATGCTCTGAAGAGACCCAGTACCAAAGGAGTCCAATCTTCATCTAAGGTCACTGGATAGTGTCCATGTCTCACAGCCATTCAGCAAAACAGGGAGGATCAGGACTATAAAGACTTGGACCTTTGTCCTCTTACAAAGATACTGGGAGCGCTACATATCCCTTTCCAATGACCTCATGGGCCCCATGTTCTCCAAATCTGTCGACTGACTTAATAGGAAGACTCACCAGAGACAAGAATGTCACAGCCAAGGTAAGTGAATCTCTTGACGTCGGTCAACATTCTCTCAGTAGACAGAGACACTGCTGATGGCTAACCTGCTGCATAACTCAGGCTGCATGTCCTCACTAAAGAAGTTCCCCTCATCTCCCGCGCCCGATATAGCATATTATTAATATCAAAGGACAACAACATTGTGATATTGTTTTTATTAAACACTTTTGAAGAATATTTGGCCAGATTTAAGATGCAACATGGAACGTATTAAAAAATTATTTAATGTTCTAACAGCAGTAACAGAATTGCCTGTATGCCTGTACCATGGCTAATATTTCCTGTCGGGTCACACAGCAGTTGCACTTGTGCCTACTCAACTGAAGTATGCAACCACATGCTCCCTTCCTGGTTCTGCCTGAGATAGCACCATGCTTAGCCATTCGTTGCTAGTGTGCATGTCCAGAATAAAAGGGAGACACAGATACAGATATGCTAGCACAGGGGCATCGGCAGACCACTTCCCTTTCCTGTAAGTGGGTGCAGGGGTTTCACTATGCTGACAAAGTCCTTCACAAAGTGCCACTAATACAATGCTAGCCCTAGGAAGCTACAGAGCTCTGTTGCTGTATGCAGAGTTAGCCAGCCTTGCACTCCCGCCATCTTCTCCAGGTCAGTGGCCATGCTTTCCCCACTGATGACTTGGCCCATGAAGTGTGTTATTTGAGGAGAGAGCACTTCCGGAGATTCAACTGCAATTCTGCCTGGTGTATCGCAGCAAACATCATGCTTAAGTTTAGCATTGTCCCAGCAGATCATTGAGGTAGATGATGCACTGGGTCCAGGGGATGTGGGCCAGGATGTGCTCCCTGAACCTCTTGAATGTGGCCGGCCCATCACACAGGCCGAATGACAGAACCAGGAAGTGCAATAGCCCCTGTCTGATGGGAAATGCGGTCTTGGTCAGGCTTCCAGGACCAGTAGCTACTCTGGAAGCCTAACGAGCTAAACCACATAGACCCGTAGATGTAATTCAATGTGTTATCCATGTGTAGCAGGATAGTCACTGCATTCAGCCATCAGTAGTCAATGTAGAAATGCCACAACCAGTACTTCTTAGTGATGAGGACAGCTGGTGCCAATTCTCAGATCTGCTGCTTTGTCGCTTGTGGCTTCTCCAGGGGCAGTCAATGCAGGTTCAAACAGATGGGTGAGGTGTCTCCTATGTCTGTGTTGTGCTGCACCAGGGTTGGCAGTCTATGGTACTGGTAGTGAAGATGTCCTGGAACGAGTCCAGCAAAGCCTTGAACTTGTCCCACTGTGCCAGCGTCAGGTCCTGGCTGCTGTGCTGCCGACGCTCCTGGTCAGGAGGTGACCTTCTGTGGTATTGCTGTTCCCCATTTGCGGCTATATTAATGGTGGAGAGTTGAGAGTTGCCCTCTTCTCTCAACATATGGATGTCTCTCCACCTCTCTTCTTCAGCCACTGGCATTAGCCAATGTTATCACATTGGAGGACCATCACATCTGTACTGAGGAGGAGGACTGCCCTAGGCACATCAATGTTAGTCACCAAGCGAGCTAACAGGTCCAGTCTGATGATGCAGGGGTTGGATATGCCAGTGAACCAGACTGTCAGCAGCACTGTGTGTCCTGCCAGCATGACTCACAGCTGCCACTATTTACACACACCACTATTTTCAACACACAGCATTAATTTTTACACAAGACATTACAGTGTACACAATAACAACACAATAGATGCTAACGGCACATAGCTATTTAGATAATTTACAGTTTAGCTGCCACCCATCTTGTCGTGCCGCCCAACAGGTACCCCCAGCACTACATTGTATTTGACACTTGACATATCGCTACAAGTATGTGAGGTTATAGTCATACATATAATCCTGTCACACATAAAACCAGTCTTTTTGACAACCCATAGACACTCAGCATGGAAAAGTTAATAACACTGGGTAACAAATTTAAAAAAAAATTTTGTTTGGCTATATTTTTTGATGTTTAATTTTGACATGCTGAATTCAAATATGACGTTAGTTTTTTCATACCTTCAACAGTCTTTTCACAAAAGCAAAATAACAAAATCTATATTTTATAATACAATTTACATTCTTACGTCGTAAACTTAAGCCAGAGTTAAACTGTCATATCACGCAGAACGCAGACCACGGAAACAGGAGAATGGAAGCAGGAACGGGGTTAAATAAAAGGATTTAATTGGGGAACGCAAGGGCATAACAGGGAAGACAAGAACAAAACGCTCCTCTACACTACACAACAATACAATGACTGAACTAGGGAAACAAACTCTGACGTGGACTAAATACATTGAACTAGGACAAACAATTGAAAACAGCTGTAAAACACTGGGAATCGACATGAGGTTAACGAGGGGGCGTGGCACAGGAGGAGCGGCACGATCGGGGCATGACATAAACATAGTCGTCAAACGCATTCAAATTAGTTTGCAAAGGCTCTCATTAGACTGTAGCAACTGTTCACTAATGATCACTGTGGTCAGTGTTGTCTCTGCGTACCAATCCCCCATCATCACCATATCCCACCTGCCCTGATATCGCCCGTCCAGCCCGGGTCTTCTGTCCTGCCCATCCAGCCCGGGTCTTCTGTCCTGCCCGTCCCGCCTGGGTCACCTGTCGCTGATGCCGCCGCTCTGCCTGCAGCTGCCGTCGCCACTCTGCCCGAGGCGCCCCCTGC
>JAODJU010000002.1:17206805-17216816 GCA_026776725.1 Gnathonemus echidnorhynchus | reverse complement strand
ATCTCACTCCAAATCTGCTAAAATATAAAGCAACAACACACAGCAGCGTGTTCATGGAGGCAGCCATGTTTGTTCCGGGATGTGGGTAACTCGAACGGGAGATTGTTGGACGTGATGTCACTCAACTCCGAATTTCTGAGTTCTGAGAGAAAAACGAACGCACCATTAGACTCCAGCAGAGACGCGCTTGTTTTATAGTGAGGCGCTACTGTGCCGCGATCTGAGAAATATTGGGCGTTGCGGCATATTAGCCTACAAATTATTTTTCCGCGTGAGAAATATAATGTGTGGCGGCAGTGCGTGACAAAAGACTGAAAAGAGTGACTGTCACTCTCAATGCGTGACACTTGAGAGCCCTGACACCAACTAACCACAAACCCAAAACACTGGATTGCCGGATGTGAATCTTTAACCAAGACCGTATCCAATCCTTTCATTTTTAGTAGTACACTACAATTTGAGCATTATTTTACAGCTAACTCATATGAATAAGGTTAAGGTTAACTTTATTGATGTTAGGGGGGTTTATAAAGATGTTATGTTTGGAAAAAGTACTGTTTATTTAGTGTAATACAGTTTTTCTGAATTACTAAAGCATATTTCCTGAAATCTATCATTTTCTCAAAATGGTAAATGCAAAACATAATTTTCAAACTACTTTTACATAAATATACTATTATTCCCTTAATCATGAACTAACTCTTACTTAATGTATTAAGTACAAACTATATTTGTTCGTGATTTGCATTAGTATTAACTGAGTTACTATTCATTTAATTTTTTCAGTTTTATTTTATTTGTATAGCGCATTTTCACAAAATTACATTTTCTCAGAGCGCTTAAAGTTACTAAGGAACTGTGCTGTAACCTGTCATGGTGCCTGGCACCAGTTGTTACTGTAGTGACCTAGCATGTAGTGCTGGGCTTCCCAGTGATCTACAGGGTGCAGAATGTCAGAAGATGAATTTTGTCAGACAGTCTCTCTTGAGAAAAACACTAACTTGGTACCTTTACTATATGGCTCCTTAGTAAGTACTAACTCTGTTACTCCTCAACTACAAATCATGAACAAATATAGTTTGTGGTTAATTAATACATTAAATAAGTTAGTCTAGGATTAATTAAGAGTATTAAAGTATATTATTTGTGCCCTCTCAAGTAAATGTTAATCAGTTAATATTATTAATGCTAATTTAGGATTCAATAATCCTTAACAATTTAATATAAACTTAACCAAACTGGAGCCCAACTATTTTTTCCGAACACCGATCTTCTAATCACCAATGAGTACTGTTGGGGTCCTTAGGGTGTGAGCCAGGGACACATTCTGGGCAGGATGCTAATCCATCACAGCACAGATGCATGCACATGCTGGCTAATACTTGGATAGGAAACCAACTGGGAAAGCTGGGTTGCTCCTGGAAGAGGTGTTGATCCAGTCAATAGGTTAGCCCATCTGGTGGTCTGTGTGGATCCCAATGCCCTAGTGCAGTAAAGGGGTTGCTGCTGTAAAAATGGTGTCATCCTTCAGATTAGATGATGAGGTACTGATACTCTGAGGTCATAAAAGATACTTGGGCACCTTTCTAAAGTGTAGGGGTGGTTCCTCGATGTCCAAAATACCCCAATGTGGCCCTATCAAATCTGGTCTCCTAATCTTCCCCTATATCTAAGTAGTGAATTTGCTCCTGCCCCTTCACCACCTTTGCTACTGTGTGGTGAGAGTACTGGTGCAGAATGGCTGCCGTCATATCATTCAGGTGGGGGCTACACAGTTGTGGTGGCTGAAGTGGCTCCCCATTGCTTCTGTTAAACACTTTGGGTATCTTGAAAAGCACTATATAAATACAACTTCAATTCATTCTTTCACCAATTAGCATAATGGCCTGTCTTTGAACACCCCAGAGGAAAGCTGTTTGGCACAGGAAGAACATGCAAACCTCAAACAAAAGATTCAAATGCTCAACCCTAGAACTCACCCTGCCAGTTTTAATTAAATTAACTTGTGCAACCTCCTGCTAATGCATACTGCAAATATTTTGTCAAATTGTGTTTTTTTCCAATCACAGGTGCAATTTGAGCTTGGAGATGCCACCAAGAGAAACTTCCCTGAAAGTTCATTTGATGTTATTTATAGCAGGGATACAATCCTTCATATTTCTGATAAGTTGGACCTTTTCAAGCATTTTTATGTAAGTATTTATGGAATATGTACTGAAACATTTGAGGTGTATTGAACAGAAACATGCATAAAATTTTGGCTAGAAAAAAGAAAAAAATGTGTATACATTTTTTACTCTGTAGTCATTCAGTTGTGAAGAAGATCTACAGATCAATGGTCCGTGGAATTTATTGTAGCATGGTCTTTGCTTACCATTACTGTGCCAGGATATATCTAAGACTTTTTAGAGGCAGGTACATGGGGGGGTGAGTATTGACAGCTTTTATAGGTACACGCTTTAAATATGTGGGGTAAAAAGGGACAAATGCTCAACCTAATGCTCAGTAGTTTTACCTGTATTTGCTACTTGAACAAGACATGCATCAATGCCAAATTGCAGAAGGGAATTATTTCTCCTTAATGTATTTATTTGATGTCCAAACCACACTGGTATATAAATACATGGGGAAACTATGACAATGTGATTTGTTTCTGATCCAATATCTTAGAAATATAGATCTTATCTAAAGAAACTTTTAATTCAACTCAATGGAGTAGCCTAATTGTAGTGTTAGGTAACGAGTTAATTATTCTGTCCAGTGGTAATGTTTAAATCAGTAAAAACTTAAAGGTGTAGCAGTTTCTTGGCAAGTTTTTTTGCTTTTATTCTGTAGGCTTGTTTGATTTCCAGTCAGAGTATTTCGGTATCTCGGCGGCAACCAAATCTATCTCTCTCTCTTCCTGTTGACTAATAAAATAAGAGGTTTCATCATCATGGGCTAAGCAACTGCCTCCTGTCTCTTTCTTCTCGCCACATTGGTGACCCTGATGTCTCTTCGTCCATGTTCGAGATTTCCATCAACATGATAGCTAATGTTGTGGCTTTAAAGCTGCCGGACTTCTGGTGTGAAAATGCCGCTGTGTGGTTCGCACAGGCTGAAGCTCAGTTCACCGTCCGGGGCATCACACAGGACAACACAAAATACTATTATGTTGTTTCTGCACTGGACAACGCCACAGCTGAGCTGGGTGCTGAGATTTCTCCAAGATCACCCAGTGGATGGCAAGTACGAAGCTTTTAAATCGCTGCTGCTAGCAACTTTCGAATTGTCGGAGCCGGAGCCGGAGCGGGCACATCGGCTTCTCGCCTTGCCCTCCTTGGGAGACCAGAAACTGTCCAAGCTTATGGACCACATGCTGTCTTTTCTGGGCAGACATCAGCCCTGTTTTATTTTTCGCGAGCTATTTATGCAGCGGATGCCGGATCCAGTTCACTCAGCCCCAGGGAGTTCCCCACTTACAGATTTCCATGAGTTGGCAAGAGAAGAGGACAGAGTTTACATTTCCAGTCGGCAGTCCTGCACCATGACTCTAAGTCCGGTCACTATTCCTAACATGCCCGTTTCAGTTTGCGCGCTAAGAAGAGCATCCCGCCGTGCTTCTTCAAGCCGTCGGGATACAACAGGACCGGCGTCCTGTAGCTGTGCTGGGTGCTGGACGGCAAAGCAGTCTGCTGTTTGTCGAAGACTCCGTTTCTGACTGGCATTTTCTGTGTGACACGGGCGGTTTGGTGAGCGTCCTCCCCGCCTCACAGCTGCACAAGCAGTCAGGAGTGCATGGTTTTCCCCTAGAGACTTTTGGCGATCGGCCAGTAGACCTCTATTTTCATGGAGAGCGTTTCCGGTGGGTTTTTTGTGTTAGCGTCTGTTTCCACTCCATTGTTGGGGGCTGACTTTTTGTGTGCCAGCAACTTGCTGGTGGATGTTAAAAATAAGCGCCTGATAAATGCCGAGACCTTTTGCCCTTTTCCGTGCACGCTCAGCGGGGCTAGGCCCTTCCAACTTGTCTAGTGTTATTGCTTTGCCTGATGTTTTCAAGCACCGCCTGGCAGAGATTCCCACCCTCACCACACCCACCTTTTCTGCATCCTCGGCGAAACATGGTATAGAGCACCACATATCCACAGCAGGCCCACCAGTGCACACCAAAGCTAGGCGCCTAGACCCTGCAATGCTGGCTGTCGCCAAAGAGGAGTTTGCCACGTTGGAACATTTGGGGATTGTTCAGTGGTCTGACAGCCCCTGGTGGATGCCATGTTGCTAGCTCACCCCTTGCCGGATGCTCCCATTGCCATCACTACGGATGCTTCTGATGTTGCTGTGGGCACAGTACATGAACAACTGGTTAATGGGGAATGGCAGCCGCTGGCCTTTGTCAGTGGCCAGTTGCGCCCAAATGAGCGCAAGTACAGCGCTTTTGACCATGAGTTCCTTGGTCTGTACTTAGCTGTGCACCATTTCCGCTTCCTGTTAGAAGGGTGCCCATTTACTGCTTTTGTGGATCACAAGCCATTGCTGGACACAATGAGCAAAATTTCAGACCCTTGGTCTGCACGTCAGCAGCGTCATTTGGTGTTCATTTCCGAGTTCACCACAGACATCCATCATGTTGCTGGTAAACACAATGTGGTGGCTGATTGCCTTTCACGTTTAGTGGTTGGTTCTGTCCAACTTGGTGTAGATTATGCACTAATGGCAGTGGACCAGGCAGCTGACAGTGAGGTTCAGGGGTTGCGGTCTGCTGACACTGGTCTGCAGCTCCAGGATGTGCCCTTCGGTGACGCCTCACTGCTTTGTGATGTCTCAATAGGAACTGTGTGGCCCTTTCTGCCGTGTGGCTGGTGGCGTCGGGTGTTCGATGCTGTCCATAGCCTTTCCCATTCCGGACGCAAGGCATCACATAAGCTGTTTTCAACTAAGTTTGTTTGATGTGGGCTGAAAAAGGACATCCGTGACTGGGCCGCTTCTTGCCTTGCTTGTCAGCGCTCTAAGATCCTGCTGCACACCAAGGCTCCCCTGGCACATTTTGGTGTCCCAGTATGTCAATTTGATCATGTCCACATGGATTTGATTGGTCCGTTGCCACCATCCCGTGGTTATATGCATCTTTTGACAATCATTGACTGAACAACCCGCGGGCCGGAGGTGGTGCCATTAGCCTCCACAGCGACAGCAGATGTGGCTCGGGCTTTCATCGGCTCCTGGGTCTCTCGTTTTGGTGTGCCTGTCAACCTGTCATCTGATCACGGACCACAGTTCACAACTGAATTGTGGGGTGCAATTGCCCATGAGCTAGGGATCACTCTACACCACACCGCCGCTTATTACCTGCAAGCTAACGGGTTGTGTGAGCACTTTCACCACTCTCTGAAGGCTGCCCTTCATGCATCTCTCCAGGGTGCTTCTTGGTCTGACAGGTTTCCATGGGTTTTGCTGGGTTTGCAGACTGCTCCAAAGGCTGACCTGCAGACTTCCTTTGCTGAGTTGGTCTATGGACAGCCCTTGCGGGTACCTGGTGATTTTCTACCAGATGCCTCGATTCCTTGGTCAGCCTCACAGTAGCGCTTAGCTTTACAGGACACTGCGGCCTCTTTTGGTCCAACACCCACGTCACATCACAGTTTCCCGCAATCTCATGTTCTCCCGAATCTGGCGGATGCCCATTTTGTTTTTGTTCGACATGATGCCCATCGCAATCCTTTGCACCCCCCCCTACTGTATGATGGGCCTTTTCGTGTTCTTCAGCCTGGGGACAAGTTTTTTATTTTAGAAATGGGTGGGAAGGCCGACTGCGTTTCTGTTGACCATTTGAAGCCGGCCCATTTAAATTTAGATGCCCCAGTGCCACTCGGCCAGTTTCCTGAATTATACTGGTGGCATAGAAGCGAGGGCAATATTTCACTGTGTACCTCTTTTCAGTTTATCCTGCTTCAGACCAAGGAGGCTCATTATTTTACCCCGGGCCAGCCTGTATTTCTCTATGAAATGTTCATTACTGAGATAGTCCAAGGGGTTCATGGGTAATTCACTTTCTCAATTCCAAAGATGTGACGGAACACATAGCAAGTTTGATTAATTAACTCATTATACCAGAGATTTCAGAATTTATGAATCGTGCCCCTTTCCATTCATGAATTGAAATTTGGATTGAAATGGCCACATCCTGTAAGATGTTGAATTGGAATGATGATAAGTAGAATTTAATTCATTTCAGTGCAAAGCAATTCAATGTAATCACACACACACAAGAATGCCATTTAATCTAGCAAAACATAAATAATTACATAATGATTTACTTTCAAGATGGTAGATGTGTATATACAGTGGTGTGAAAAAGTGTTTGCCCTCTTCCTGGTTTCTTACTTTTTTGTATGTTTGTCACACATAAATGTTTCAGATCATCAATCAAATAAAATTTTTAGACAAAGATGACAGTCTTTTTCCATGGTCATGTATTTATTATTTTTGCACATTTAACTGTTTATGTGTATTACCATTTGTGAGAAGTCTGCAGTAACTTTTCTTGTGAGTGTCTGTGGGTTGTGAGATGGATAGGGTTGTGACAGGGTTGAATGCATGACTGTATGAAGTGCTCTTCCACCATGGTACCCAAAATGACAGTTAAATTATTTATTCTATTGGTGACACTTCAAATGTGACATCCTTTCATCCTGAATAATAGTAACATGCAGAGACTTTTCAGGCAGGTGGTCAAACGGGGGGCATGACCAACAGATAATATTTGCTTCAGTAAAGACTTGCAGTTGCACGGGGTAGGGGCAGGATTCAGTGAATGCTGTTTATGTTAACATACTGTACGATTCATACTGAAATATTAAGTTGTATTGTTACAGCTGCATTATCACTATGTACAGTATATGAATTTATGTGAAATCAGTTCCATTCTAATTCTACTTAGGCCTATATTCAAATTCAAATTGCGATTGTGCACTGGGTTTTCAACCAATTTTATTAATTGAATTTGATTTTCAAAGTAATTCTCAAGTCAATTCTGAATGGTGTACAACCTTGTTATACACTGACATTTCATGCAGGTGTTACAACAATGAGCCCCTTTTGCATTATCTAGATTTTATATTGCAATATTGAAAATGACTGTGTCGTTGTGTCATCTACTTTGGCTGGTCTCTGTGTTTCTGTGACAGGACAGCTGGCAAAAGTTCAAATAAAGAATGACATGGAAAATAACACTCATAAATTTATGAGCAAGATTACAAACAACTTTAGTTACGAAGAGATTTTAGAAACTCTTGCTAATTAACGATTAATCTGAAGTGTTAGATATCAAACTACTTAGCATTACGAAGCATTAAAGCAATTAAATACAACCCCAAATCAGAAAAAGTTGGGACGGTAGGGCTATCTTAAGGGCTGAACACCACTACCCCTCACTGCTAAAAAGAAATGGGACAACACTACCCTACGCAGGTACGCACAAAACGGAAGGGTAGGGCTAAATGGGGGTATTGGGATTGGGCCCAAGGTTCCTTGGCTGTGCCTGCCACGGTGCTAAGTGTATTCCATCCTGTTTCCCCATCCAGCTTCAGCAGTACCCTGTCTCCATAATGCAGGGCTGCGAGGGAATGAGCAGAATGCCTCTTGTTGTAGAAGAACTCGTAGACAGCTTTGCCCTGACATCCCGAGCTGCTACATACTCACAGCTAATGGGGCTGGGAGCCAATATCCTCTCAAGGACTGGAATGGTGGTTCTGAGGAGGGGTCCTGCCATCAGCTGGGCTGGAGATGTCCCCGTTGCCACAACTGGGTGGTCCTATAATTAAGCAAGGCCAAGTACAGATCGTGCTGATGCAGGATCCACTTTGCTGTTCTGACAGCTCTTTCCACTGCTCTGTTTGACTGGGGAAAATGGGGACTGCTGGTTATGTGAGTTATTCCCCAGTCTGAGAAAAACTGGGTAAACTCAACAGAGGTAAATTGAGTTCTATTGTCTGACAGTAGGGCGGCATGGTGGTGCAGTGGTTAGCACTGTTGCCTCACACCTCTGGGACCCGGGTTCGAGTCTCCACCTGGGTCACATGTGTGTGGAGTTTGCATGTTCTACCCGTGTCGTTGTGGGGTTTCCTCCGGGTACTCCAGTTTCCCCCCACAGTCCAAAGACATGCTGAGGCTAACTGGAGTTAATAACTTGCCCGTAGGTGTGCATGTGTGAGTGACTGGTGTGTGAGTGTGCCCTGCAATGGGCTGGCCCCCCGTCCAGGGTTGTTCCCTGCCTCGTGCTCGTTGCTTCCGGGATAGGCTCCGGACCCCCTGCGACCCAGTAGGATAAAGCGGGTTGGAAAATGGATGGATGGATGGATGTCTGACAGTAACACTCTCGGAATGCCCCATCGGCCACACATGCCTTGGAGCTTGGCTATGACATGCTGACTCGAGGTGGATAGCAGAGTAAGCTCAATGTCCCTTGAACAGTAATCAACAACTAGGTAATGCTTACCTGAAAGCTTACATAGGTCTGCTCCAATATGGAACCATGGACCTGGTGGCATTGGCATTATAAGGGGCTCCTTCCTCTGAGTCGGTCTGTTCACTTGGCAGAATGATGGTCATGCTCAAATCCATGCCAGTGTCCAACCACTAAACCGACATTCGGGCCTGTTTGCGACATTTAATCAGGCCCTGATGACACTCAGGCAGATGGCAGAGAATGTCCTCCCACATAGAGGTCGGGATCACAATCCTATCTCCACACATGAGAAATCCATCTTCTACCGAGAGTGTGGCCCTCTGTGCTTAATACCCTCTTAGTTCATAGAGCACTTGGCTTGGCCATCCGCTGTCCATGTAGCGCATAACTCAGGGAAGGTCTGGATCAGAGCTGGTAGCTCTCTGGATACTTTCCAACTTGGCCTCTGATATTGGTCAGATCCTCACTCTGTCCACATGGGCTTGAACTACAGCCTCTGTCTTAGAATTTCCACTGTCTCTAAGTGGGTAATGTGACAGTGTGTCGGCCACGACTTACCCGGCACATAGACTGCCTTAACGTTGAACTGCATCAGGCAAGTGAGCAGATGTTGGCAATGTAAAGGCTTCTTGTCCAGATTGCAAGTTTTTATCAAAGAAACCAAGGGCTTGTGGTCGGTCTGCAGTGGGCAAAATGCTTGCATGCCCACACAGCTGCCAGGCACTCCTTCTTGAACTGTGAGTAACGTTGCTCAACTGCTGTGAGTGACTGTGAACAGAGAGCCACTGGAAGCATTCTGTCGCCATGGACTTTTATCAAAACCATGTCTAAGCCATAGCTGCTGCAGCTATAGTAGGCTTTCTCATGTTGTAGTAAAAGGGTTAGTGATAAAGAACATGTAGTACAGTGAAATCATTTCCATGAATTTGCCAAAGAAAAAGGAACAATTTGTACATAAAGAAAGAAATCACATTTATTCTGCCTCAGCATCCCATCTTTGATCTGGGTCAGGCCAGAGACTCAACATCACGGGCAATATGAGCCCTAGCCAGGCAGTGGGACAAAAGAGCCCAGGCATGCTTTATCCACCCCTGACAAGCCTCAACCACAATATCTAAACAAGCCGCCTCCATGGCCTGGAGGAGGTGTACACGGATGTACGGGTCTCAGTCATAGACCCAGCATGCCAAAAAACTCCTCTGTGGGGTTAAGAAGGGAGAGTATGCAGGGAGAAAGATGCTGCTGAATCTTTGGTTGTTGGTGAACCAGTCACAGTCTGCCGTACATGGGTATGGGTCTGTATGGACAAAAGTCCAGGGCTGATTTCATATAATTAATTTTATCTTCTGTAAAGTTTACATCTGATATACATGACATCATGTTTTGAGCAGCTTTTTCATAATAGCTGCAGCTAAAAATGCTTAATTCTTCAATAGCTATTCTCAAAATGTCAGCGTCCGCGGTGCGAGCGAGCGGGCAAGCAGGCATACAGAGCCGGATGGACGGTGAAACAGGTTTTTTAATAGGAAACGGGGCAGACATGCACGAACACATGCAACACCACA
>JAODJU010000002.1:17188765-17206705 GCA_026776725.1 Gnathonemus echidnorhynchus | reverse complement strand
AAGCGGAGGCGGCGCCGGGACCTCAGGCGAAGCTGCAGGCGGAGGCGGCGCCGGGACCTCAGGCGAAGCTGCATGTACCACCAACACGTGGCTAGCAGGGGGCGCCGCAGCAGGCACCACCAGCACGTGGCCATCAGGGGGCGCCACAGCAGGCACCACCAGCACGTGGCCATCAGGGGGCACCACAGCAGGCACCACCAGCACGTGGCCATCAGGGGGCGCCGTGGGCGTGGCGACGACAGGCAGCTCCGGAACAGGCAGGTCCGGAACCGAGGGCAGGTCCGGCGTTGTCCCTTTAAGGATTTTCGGGACCCGCGGGATGGCGTCCCTCACCGCGGAGATCCCCTTTCCAGGTAAGCAGAAGTTAAAATAAGCCTCTATTGGCGGTGGCTTCTCCCCCATACGGGGCTTACCCGGAGCTACGGCGGCAGCAGTAGGTGGGGCCGCGGTATCTTCCCAGGCGGGCAGGAGAGAGCACGCCCCCAGGAAGAGCGTCTGGGCGGCTCTTTTCTTTCCCCTGCGCCTCTTCCTGCTGAGAGCGGGGCTCTCTAGGACCCAGAGGAGGTCCTTTCCCTGGGTGCTTTGCCCAGCCAGCTCCCCAGCTCTGGAAGCCGCGTTAAGCTCAGTCTTGCGCGTAGGAGGAGCAGTCTTTCTCAAGACCGGGCTGGGGGTAGGCGGTGAGTCGGGGGGCGGCTCCCAGGCGTAATACCTCAGGTGGGGCAGCCAAACGGCCGCTCTCTCCCTCAGCAGCCGCAGGTCTTCACGCATCCTTGCGAGCCGCTGTTCCTCATCGCACCGGAACCTCCTTCGTAGGAGTGCCCAGCAGTGGCTCACCAGCCGGCGGGCCACGGGATCCGGGTGGAGCTCCTGCAGGTTGGTCCACCCGATTAACTCTTCCTCCACGGGGAAGTTTTCCCCAGTAGCGCTGAGCTTGTTGTGGAGATCCGTCATTCTGTCAGCGTCCGTGGTGCGAGCGAGCGGGCAAGCAGGCACAGAGCCGGATGGACGGTGAAACAGGTTTTTTAATAGGAAACGGGGCAGACATGCACGAACACATGCAACACCACAATGACTGGTCTGGGGAAACGAACTCGGACACGGACTAAATACATGAAACAAGCCGAAATAATAGGGAACAGCAGGGCACAATCAGGGAAGCACACGTGCATAATGAGGGGGCGTGGCACACATGAGGATCGAACGGAGCCGGGCGTGACACAAAATTTCACTACTTGTGTGGTTCTTGTGTGTCTGTCTGCGGGGAGAATGTCAAACCTTCTCGAGAGATTTACCTACCTCGGCAGCGACATTCATGTCTCTAATGACTATTAGACTATTCCTATTAATTCAGCAGACAGATTGGAAGAGCATGGGGGGTCATGAGGTCACTGGAAAGGGGTGTGTGGCATTCCCGATATCTTTGCAAAAGGATGAAGGTCTAAGTCTTTGGAGTCCTGGTGCTCCCTGTCTTGCTGTATGGCTGTAAGACAGTAAGCATAGATGGACTCCTTCAGTACTGTGTCTCTTCGGAGAATCCTTGGGTACCGCTGATTTGACTTTGTGCCGAATGAGTGGTTGCTAGAGGAGTCCCGAATGAGGCACAGGGAGGGAGAGTCAGTTACAGCACTACGGCCATGTGGCGCATTTCCCTGAGGGTGATCCGGCTTGCAGGATCCTCCTTGCTGAGGACCCAAGCGGCTGGACCAGGCCGAGGGGACGCCCATGTAACACCTGGCTGTGGCAGATGGATGGCCATTTCCAGAGGGTGGGACTGGACCGTGTGTCTGCCTGGGGGGTAGCTGGCCAGGATCCCGAGGAGTTTCAATGTGTGGTGGATGCAGCAACCCGCTGCATCAGCGCATACTCCCCAACCTAACCTGACTTTACATGTAGTACTATGTGCTTTTTTTGCAGAAACTTTGCATAAATTGGCAAAATTGTGAATATTGTGTACACACACACACACACACAAACACGTACAAACACACACACAAACACGTGTTTGTAATATCTTTGTGAGGACTGTCCATTCATTTCTGTGAAAAAAACCCTAATCACAACAATGATGATCTTGACCCCTACCCAGCCCTAACCTTAAGCATAAGTAATCAAGCAAAATATAAGACTTTAGTTATTTGGTTGCAGTCACAGATTTTTATAAAATCTAATTTCCCCATGTAGTAACTGAAAAAACCCCACAACACCAAGAATGACAGGTTTTTATCATATTGTGGAGACATTTGATCCCTAGAATGTAATATATACGTAACTCCCCACATGCCAGTTAGTTAAATCTTAGGAAATTTGGAAAATAAACTCTCAATAAGTTTTTTTGCCAGTTTTCGCCTGGTTATTGTATTTTCCAGTTTCATAGTGCATGGCTTTATCCTTGTAATTAAAAGCTATTTAACATCCATGGAAGTATGGCCATGAGTTATTCCATCTTCTGGTGCAGTTAAATGCATTGACAGAAAGTTTCATTTCCAAAATGCCTATTGTTTGTTCTATGTAGACTATTGTATGTTCATCTGTACTCTATACAATGCTTCAACTTACCTTTCAATTTCTCTTTGATAAATGGTCTTTGGTAAATGACATTTGTTCACTTTACTTATCTTCTTTGCAGACACATGTGATGCGCATTGCAATTGCCTCACAGGATATGTTCTGCTCCAAATGCAAGCTGTCTATAGATGTTTTCTTGCAGAAAAGTTGTAGTAAATTTTGAAAAATTGCAAGTTCTTTCAAATATGGCAGAATTTGCTTGATTTAATTTCAATCATTGCTGAATCATGAAATCCTGGATGAACTGATAAAATGTTGCTGTATGAACTTTTATGTAATTTTTAACCTTAATTAAAAATTTTCAGTAACGTCTAAGCCTACAAGATGAATTTCCATATCAAAGACTAATAAAGATTGAATAAAACAAAAATTAAAAACCAGAATATTGGTACGTTATCAGTCCATAAACACTGCAATCAGTCGTTGATCCCTTTGCCAGTAATATCGAATAGGTTTATTTGAATTAATTTTAAGTGATATACACTTACTTAGCAAAGTCTTTTGACAAAAGAATTTTAGAGGTTTTATGGCTAGCAATTCTAGTAATTGTTTAATGTGTAGGTAAACTTTCTACATAAAGATTAACATGTGTTTCTGTCTGCAGTTGTGGTTAAAGCCTGGAGGAAAGGTACTAATTACTGACTACTGCTGTGGAGAGAAGCCATGGTCACCTGAATTTCAGGAGTATGTCAGACAAAGGGGCTACCTCCTTCTCACTCCAGAAAAATATGGACAGGTACTGTACATCACAGTATTAAAAAAGGAACGGTCACAGAGGAGAATGTGGCAGTATAACATTTATTTTTTATTAGAAGCTGCATATTATTCACATAATATTTGGTTGATATACACAAGTCATGAAATACCAAGTTACAATTTCTTAGTATAGCTATGCAAGTCTGTTTTTTATTAGATGATTGAGCAAGCAGGGTTCCTTCGAGTGCGTGTGGAGGACAGGACCAGCCAGTTCATTCAGGTGATCAAGAAGGAACTGAAAAGAGCAGAGGACATCAAGGAAGAGTTCATAGAGGTATGAATACATATATCCTTACTTACATATTACTAAAACAAATGCACATGATGGGGCTGTGATTGCCAAGGAGGCACAGGTGGAGGGAGGAGGGAGAGGGCCACAGGAGAGAGGTGACAAAGGGGCTCTAATCACCTGTTCTCAGGGAATGCAGTTTATCCCCCAAATGGACAGGGGGCAGCGGTCCCCTTAGCGAAGGCATCTTGAGGGCTACTCAGTGACAGTGAAAGAGAAATCATACGCAACCTGCTTACCAAAGAACTTGCCTTCTTCCCAGCATGAGCTTTAAGCTGCACTGGGAAGGACAATCTTGCATCCTGGCTAGTGTAATTAGTGGCCACCAGCTGCGCCCTGTTGGCATTCTTCACAGGTGCTTTCCGGGCCATCCATCAGGAACCTGTTATTGCTGTCCTCCATGGCGATGATTGCCACCTGCTGGTACACAGTGGATTCCTGGCAGCATGGGAGGGCAAGAAAGTTGGGGACAAGGCAATGATAGTACATCACCAGTTTCAGCAAGACCCATACCTGATTCTTGGTGCTGGCTACACTATTGTATTGCTGGCATTTTGTCAATTGTCTTCTTTGAGAAATGTAAACCTGGCAACAACTCAGTTTGTGGCATTGGCTATCTTGGCAGGATTGTGTAGTCTACCTAGCTCAAAAACCAGTGCTTGACATGGAGTAGGGACAGGAACAAGCCCTAATGTGCCCAATTAGCTATCTGTAATGATGGGAATGCTTAGAAGATAGTGGCCCAAAGAATGCAAAATTTACATATATTCCACTGAGCTGGCTAGGAAAAATCAGGTTTTAGTCATTTCGATTACAGAGCACATTTAAAAATGTATTATTTTATTTGTAGTGCTTTTCAGCAAAAAAAAAGTAGAAAAATGTTTCTAATTTTTGAACAGAAGTTTTCTGAAGAGGACTACAACACCGTAACAAGTGGCTGGAGAGAGAAGATTCAGCGTTGTGAGAGAGGAGATCAACGCTGGGGTCTTTTCTACGCTGAACGAAATGGAGAGAGTTGAAATCAGATGATTCAATTATTAATAATAACATTTCATCAATATATAGTTGCAAATTAAAATGACCAGTAAAATGTGTTGAAATGTGTGGAAATTGCATTTATGTTTAGTAGGAAAATTAGCAATTGATCATTTCTCAAGCCATTTGTAATTTAACACTAATATGTAGCATTTAGTACAGTGTTCTGTTATTTTTCCTCATACAACACGAAATACATTATTTTACCTTTAGTGTTATTAATCAGATCTTTGATCATATTGGTTAATTTGCATTTACATATACATAAAATGGCTAAATAAAGCAAAGCATTTAATAGTAAAAAATATTTTGATGAAACTGTATAACAGTTATACTACTGTCTTTGGTGAAACAATATCTAAAATGTTTAGATTACTTTTATGAGGTTCAAAGAAATTTACTAGTGTTTTTTGCAGCAAAATTACAAAAACATTTTTACTGGCTGTTTATGTTTTTTTGTATTCACGATTTTAATATGACTGAAAGTATTCAATTATAGCATCATTCCTTGATTGTAAACTTGAGATTTGCATTTTGCATTTGTTTTCATGGTATTATCACTAAGTTTAAAGTGTAATAGTTGTTAATCAGATTTAATCAGATTAAAGATTTGTTATAGTTAGGGTGATCACCTAGTCCATGTCAGGGGGGATACTATGAGCTAGGATGGGGTTTGTAAACCACTATTTCAATTAAAAAGACCTGGGTTTCACTTTATCACCGAGTTATTGCTGTATGCCAGTGGTTCCCAAACTTTCTCTGCAGGGCCCCCCTTTTCTAGATAGGAACATTATTATCAAATCAAAAAAGATCTATATTTGTAATGTACTTTTTACCTTCCTTCTCAATAACAAATGGCACCGTTTCTGTAGAATCACCCACTTATTCTCTGACTAATTTCACAATGTATTCCTGAATTTGAAACATCTAATTAATATACAGTACGCTGTTTACAATTAAATTGCTACAGGGTTCGAAATCTCATAGTAGCTTTCGAAGGAGCTTTATTTTCTGCCACGACTTCCTAAGTCACATGCACGCGCATATATTACAAGTGCGTGGCATCGCGGTCAATATCTTAGTTACTTCGTAACTGAGTTTACTGCGTAAAACATTCTACTGCTATGAGTGAAGAAACAAATAACAATCACATATTTATACGTTTTTTTTTTTTGTAGGAACCTTAATGTACGGAAAATAAAAGATAACGCATAACATACAATGGAGAATTTCTAGAGCTCCCCGTAAACGTCTCATTGGGAAGCTTTGAAAGGAGCTCGTGTCCTCAGGGGAGCCTGTCTGTCGCTCGCTCTCTCTCGTGTGTTTGTGTGTGTATATATGTAGAGAGAGAGAGAGAGAGAGAGAGAGAGACTATGCACTAAAACAGCATATAAAATACTAAGAATTGTGATACATTTTATATAACCCCAGGCCTTAAAGTATTTGGCCCTGACAAGCCTAAAAGGCACGTGGATACTCTGCGCCAAAGTATCCAAAAACAACCGAAATACCAATTCCAGATTAAGTTGTTCTTAGTTCAAAGTAGGTTCCTCGGTTATTTACATTTTAAATTTCCTTGCGAAACCTCTATATGTAAGCCGTGACAACTGCCCCTAAGATACTGTTGGTTTATTGGTGTGAATAGTGTTTTGCAGTAATTTTTAACATTAAAAACCTCTGTTACATTCTCTATAATTGTCTAACCACAAAACACTTTTTAAAATACGTTTTAGAACTATCGCACTGCCAAGACTTGTACCATGCGAACACTTTCCGTATTAAGCAGGGTTACAAGCAATACAGCTACTTCAAATCCATACTCTGGAAGGGCGGAGATATTTCTTTATGAAAGACGCTGATTGGTTTATGAAAGCTGTTCAGCCAATGGGTCTTTCGTCTCCAGAGCAAAATATCGAGCGACATTAAAATACTCCAATCAATTGTCAGTTTTTAATTCACCCTGAAGCCTTTCGATGGGCGGGCACAAAAAGAATTTTCTGAAGAAGAGGAAAGAAGCCATTTTCTTTTATGTACACGTAGAACGGCTGAGGTAAGATATTTCTGGTAAATAAATTATCAGTATCAGAAATATTAGTTTTATCGTGGTCTTAATTGTTTCTTGTTAAAAATACACAATTATTTCACTTATATATTCAGCAAAGTACTTGTCTAGTAAACCTGGAGGTAATGCGAAGCTGGGTCATGGTTTGTAACTTGTTTTATTAATTAGACGCATTAAGTCTTTCAGAAACATAGTTTTGCCAAAACATAAATGGTCCTGATTATGCAGTCAAGTAAAAGTTCATTATCAGTGATCTTGCAACTGCTGTCTGTTCCCGTCGCCGTCGCCATTGTGGCTTGCGGCCTTTCTGGTAGTTTAGGGGTCGGAGTGCTTCTTAATTGCTTTGATTCCTAAGCAACGAGCTTTGGAGAGTATATGAATGGTCACCAATGAAAACGTTTGGCGTTTTGTTATTAATGTAGTTAAAGTTAGTTTGGTAGATTTATATAGTATAACTTCAATTCTTACAGGTCGAGACAATCATTTCCTGGTGTTGTTGAACTGTGTGATTTATCCCATTCTCGATGAGCTGATTGTCGGCTAATTAGTACATCGTATCTGCAAAATCATTATTTTACAGGAAATACAAAAGCGAATTTCCCCATTTCATTGAGCTTATGACTTATAAGAATTTGGAACGAGAAAATAAGATTCGTATTGATAACTCTATTAGTTCAATAAATAATGCAACATGAATGTCACTTAGGAGGTTTTGAGAGGAAGTGAATATGACAAAATTGTATGTACGAGGTATTCATCTTCATTGCCTATTATAACTTGATGTAATTGTGAAGATAGGGATAGATGAAACATTTTGTTACAGATATTTGCAGCATAGAAATTGGTCCTGGTGGTTAACAGAGTAGCAAATAGCTGAATGGTTAATCCAGTGAACGAACTAAACATGATAAATAGGGATAGGCTTAGCTGTGCCCTGTGAATTCTCACCAAACATTACAAATTGCAAAAAGTAGCTAATTTTCTAGAGACACTTTCACTGAAGCTTAATTCAGAACAAAAATATCATAGCCTCACTGCACAGAGCAAAGCCTTAATTCAGTGAGCTAAAAAGATCAGAAATGTCAAGACTCATCACACTTCAAATCAACTAAATCAACATTGGCTTATACCACACTCTTCTATATTTTGTTTGGAGGTTAACAATAATAGACTGTATGGGATAAGTTCCTTGCCAGTTGTAGGCCTGCCAAAGGACAGTGGGCTTGTCCTCCCACATCATTTGAATGTATCTTACAAAAACATTCTTGTTACACCACGAGTTAGCATCATATTCAATATTCAGTTTTCCATCTGTGATTTCTTTTAACCAAAACAAGCCAAACATTTTTTTTGTTGTTGCAAAGTCTTCATATCCAATATACAGGCAGCGATGCTCAGCGATCATTTTTGCGATGTACTATTTGTGTTTAATGCTGTGTTTTGGTAAATAGGCTGTGTCGGCTGTAATGAGATGTTAAGCATTTAGTGTTAATGGCAACTGTTGCACATTCCTTGCGTTTTCCATATTTCATTACAGGTGATCTTTAATTCATTTTTGAATATTTGGTTGTGCACTTAACATTTCTTTACACTTAGGTGCCCTGAGTGTCCATTCATGGCACAAATGGTGTAATAACTGTTAAAATAACTCTTAAAACAACATGAGAATGACATCTGGTAAAGTGTGCTTTGAAGTTGACTGTGGGGGGGACAACAGTGCATACTCCTTGGATTTTCAGATTATGAATTTCTGTATATAATTACAATGCTTTATTACTAATTACACTCTGTATATTTAGTGTGCATTGGAATAAATAAATGGACTAATCATTCTAAAGACACTCATGTTCAAGCAGTTCATTATAGGACAGTATGCAAAATTAAGTGGTCATTTGTTGCACAAAGAAAATAATAATGTGTTGTACATGCATGCATGCAGTGCCCTAGGCTACTCACTGACTTCACATAGAATTCAAACAAATTTGAAAGTTCATGTTTACCCCAAGGATTTATTTGTGTCTATGTTGTAAGTCACAGTGTGAGTTCCCTCCTTGTGTTAACCAACCATGCATACCCATTGTAAATACAGCAAATTGGGAGATGATGAACCCAATGGATATGTACCTTGCACATACGAGGTTGTCATGTTAGGGGGAAAAAAATCACAAGTTTTACTTGTATCACTTTCTTAGAGATTTCTAGCAACTTAATGTTAAAAATATATACTTCAGGGATAGGCAGTGGGCCCAGTATAAGTCAGTTTATAGACACTTTCACAGAATGCGTAAGTTCACGTTTGCCACTCAAAATGCTTACACTTTTTTCCCAATCTCTTTTTGCTAGGCTCTAAAGACATTATTGCAATAAAATGGTTAAGATTTTCATCGGGAACCTTCCACGTGAGGCAAACGCAGATGAAATTCAGGCACTCTTTTCTCAGTACGGGGCAGTTACTGAGTGTGCCATCATCAAAAACTATGCCTTTGTGCACATGGACGACCGTAAAACTGCCACAAAAGCCATCCGCAGTCTGCATCTCTACAAACTGCACGGCACGCCAATAAATGTGGAGGCCAGCCATGGTAAAAACCAGGGACCTGTCAAGCTACATGTGGCAAATGTTGAGAAGGGCTGTGATGATGAACTCCGTGCTTTGTTTGAAGAATATGGCACTGTGACTGAATGTACTGCCATCAAGAATTTTGCCTTTGTGCACATGGCAAACTCAGAGGAAGCAATGGATGCCATCAAAGGCTTAGACAATACTGATTTTCAGGGTAAGGAAGTGCTAGGTTTGTGATCTGCTTAAAAGAATCAATGTGATTGCTGGCAATTTTCAACACACCTGGCAAGTCTTTTTAAGCATCTTCAAATGGTGGTAAAAAGTTAGTTTGCTGAAAACTTTGGAGGCCTTTCCTGGCTAAGTGCTGAGTGTCATGTTTCATATCAGACTAGATGTGTGGTCTATATATGGGTATCTTCCTACTCGTGCTTTTTTGGGGAAAAGTCTGAGGTAAGAGAGGGAAACGGTATCATGGAATTTTCAATATGTTTGTCATCAAGTAGCTGTTTAATTTTTTTTTGTCAGGTAGGATTTTTTTGTGAGTTAACATTGGTTTCTTTTAAAGGAAAACGGATTCATGTGCAGATCTCAAAGAGCCGACCAAGGGGTGAGGAGGAGGAAGAATATCCACACCACCCTCCTGATAGGCCAGGTTTTTGGTACCCTCAATTTCTTGGGGATAGGCCTGAGTCTGGTCCACCAGGTTACTACAGGGATCGCTTTAGTCATCCTGTGTCCCATGGTTATGCCCCTCCTCCACCCCCACCACCTCCCCCACCCCCCAGACAAGGTCCCTACCCTGATCGTGAACGGTCTAACTGTGGGGTGGTGGATTACTATGAAAAGTACCGTGCTCGTCCATATGGCATAACCTCGTATGAGGAGCGACGGGTGAGCTCCATACCACCTCCTCCCCCACCTCCATCTAATGCCGTAAGAGAGCGCCCACCATCGTCTGCTCTTGACTCCTGTGAGCGTCACCCTGTGCCCCCTCCCCCCTCTTCATACTTCTCAAGGGACCGCAGTCCCATCCGCAGGGGGCCTCCCGCTCCTTCTGCTACAGCGGGGAATGGCTACTCGTATGAGCGTTCCCGCCTCTCCCCTCTATCCATGTCCAGGACATCAATGTATGGAATGCCTCGTGCCAGGGAACCTGTTCCTCCACCACCGCCTGCACGCTACTCATACTAACCATACATCAGTGCGTATTCAACAGGTGAGACTAGGTTAATGCTGCATCTGCCCTTGAGGGTGACATTTCTTCCAGCAGGAGGATGAAGTTCAGCTGCACAGAAGAATTTTTTTTCTTACTGCAGTTCAAGGTTCAAATTCAGCTTATGTGAGGGTAAATTCAGCTGACCCTGACTGCTTGTTTTTTTTAAAAGTTACTTAATCAAGACTTCATGAAGAGTCCTGCCATCAAATAGAAATAGATGATTATCGTAAAGTATGTCCTAAATTCTTAGTGTTTCAAACCTTAATGTAGGGAACAATCAAAACTAACTGGTTTCATAGTCTCAAAAAACCATCCTGTAGCAAGGGTAAAAGACCAATTTTTAAACGCGTGTTGTGTACAGTGAAAAGGCAGTTGACTCGTGATTTGCTTTCTTTCCAGGTTAAAATTATCAGTGACAAGATCGTCGTCTCCTGGTGCACGTTGGTGCGATACACCCCTTCGTCTGGCAGATCGCGTTTTGTTTGCCTGTGGCTCTTAAAGGAGGAATTCTAGTGCGGACATCTCGTTCTCTAAACCGCTTTTACACTCGTCTTATTTTCGTCTTTACTGGCTTAAAATGTAACCTTGCTTTGTTTTTTTGTTTTGATTGTTAAAAAAATCATATTTTGAGCCCTAGAAGGCTGTAATCTAGACTCTAAAGACTGTACAAGCCTGGATCGTTAATGAATTTAAATAAGACGTCTCACGTTATTTTAATTAAATCACTGAAATGTGTAACATACATTTTATCTTTAGTCTGTACAGGATCATAATTCGGTTGATAAATTTAGAGCTTTGGGTACAATAGGATAAATAAAATTGCTATTCGCCACAGGAAGGTGCAGAGTATAGTTTTGAGAAATGTTTGAGGCTGTATAATTAGTTTAAAAAATTCTTTCGTTTTCATGTAAAAAAATAAAATAAAAATCAACCGAAACGTATTTCTATTTTGTTAAATTACTGTCAGTTGTTAAAGGAAGGTACATTTTTGCACTTTGCGTTTTTGTTAGCATAGTAATAAAACTTTATTCAAATGGCAGTGTCATTTGTTTTTGTTATTTTAGTTTTGAACTAAACTGAAAAAACAGTACTCCCAAAAAGAGTAAATGTACGCTTTCTTCTTTGCGTCGACATTTTAAAGATCTTTTTAATACAATGAAAATTCATCTTGTCTATATAAGGAAATTTTGTTTAGGCGTTTTTCAGGTAAATCTTAAATTTTCTTCCTTTTCTGTTAATTCAGTAACAAGGCATCATTCTACCACAGCAGGAAGGCAGACTTGACAGGAAATATTGAATACATTTTATAAAATATCGAAGTCATTAACCTGTTTCTTTTGGCAAATTGCAAAGATTCTTCAGTTGTTGTTTAGCATCTTAAAAATTTCTCACCCCTTGCATTTGAAAGAAATGCCCCCTTCTGAAAGGATCTTCATTCTTAAGAGGAATTTGCCCGGTCAGATATTCTCTTTTTTTCCTTTCCAATTACCAGCTCTCAGTTTTATTTAAAAAATTCTTGGGAGAAGTCTGTCCTGCCAGATCTTGCTGAAGCAGTGTGATGGAAACCTTCAGAAGAAGACGGCTATATAAAGGTAAGTTGGTTTGTGGGCTTAGGTACCGTACAACTAATAGAAGAATGTCTGAAGGGGGATTGTGTATTTTTTTTTTGTCCTGTTTTTTTTTTTTTTTTCTTCTTTTAACTGAAGTAGTCCAGCTTAAGTAATGCCAATTAAAAAAAAAAAAAATCTACCGTGTGTATCGTGTTTTCTACTTCGCAGTTTATGTGTGTTTGTCATAGCATCGCAGGTATTTTTGGAGCACTAAATACTTGAAAACAATAAAAATATGACAGCATTGGAATGAAGAAGTAGAGAAGGCAGATTTTTTTTTTCCCCACAATAGAATTCTTTTACAAAATGCACCATAAATGTCTAATATGGTGTTTTAACGTTGTTTGCATACTTTGTGCAGGTGCAGTTGTCTGTTAATAAAATGAATGAAATGCACAACCCCAATACATTTGATAACGTTGGATAATACCTGGTTG
The DNA here is from genome assembly GCA_026776725.1 of Gnathonemus echidnorhynchus. Lineage (NCBI taxonomy): Eukaryota > Metazoa > Chordata > Actinopteri > Osteoglossiformes > Mormyridae > Gnathonemus > Gnathonemus echidnorhynchus. The sequence goes on along the minus strand of JAODJU010000002.1, from coordinate 17,194,172 downwards.
TTTTGACAAAGTGGATGTTCCCCTTTGCCCCATAAAGTGTTCTTGGAAGCCTGTATTTTTTAATGTAGCACATTTATTTTTTAGTGATCTGTTTCATATATTGGAAGTTTTTCTATATTTCCTTGCCAAGTGATGAGTTGTAATGAATCATATAGAAAGAAAATGTGGTTTACAGTGCACTTTATATCTGCAAAACTCCAATATGCATTATTTGGGTATATTTTCCCATGCATTTAAGTCAAAAAAGCATATTGCTGCATGCTCTTTTGAAAATATATATTAAGCGAATTCTCCCATTGACTTTAGTCTGGGGTTTAAGTGTCCTTAAGGTAGATATGTGCTTTAGGTGGAGAAACACCAAAATATGGACGTATTGCATGTAAATGACCCTTATGTGCATTCTGTCAATGACTCAAGTAAACTTAAGTGCAATTTTCACTACGTACTCTGAAGGGCTGTATTAAGTCATATCCTGCATGGCCAAACACGATATTGCAGTTTTCTGAAAGCCGAACACTTAATAGAACAAATGTTCCAATACAAAATGCAGGTGAAGAATTTATGATTACGAATTATATAATGCGGTAGTATATAGAATTACACATTACCCAGCCAAAAAAATAATTGCCATTTGAATTTTGGACTGCCTTTAGCTTTGATCATGGTACATATGTCATGGCATTGTTTCTACAAGCTTATGCAACATCTTAGCATGTATATTTATCCACACCTCAGAAATGAATGCAACAAGATCTTGTATTGACAAGTGAGTTGAACCATTCTGTTAAGTCTTCTTCAGCACATCCCAAATACTTATAGTGGAGTTAAGGTCAAGACTCTGTGGTGGCCAAATCGTGTGAAAATTTTGCATTCTCCTGAACCACTCTTCCACAAATTGAATCCTATGAACCTTGGCATTATCGTTGTGGAATATTTCCATGGCATTAGGAAAGGAAAAATCCATTGATGGGATAGCCTGGCCATTCATTAGATTCAGGTACTCTGCTAACTTCACTTTATCATTGCATAAAGTTGATGATCTGTAATAATGATCCAGTAATTGGCTTTTAAGTATTTGCTGTTTTAAAAAGGTAATAATAGGTATGTGTTTATGATTCTTCTAAATTTGTATTGTGTAATCTGTTTGTATTGAAATGGTGCGTAGAATACACTGTATATTATGTATATTGTTATATTGACAATAAATCCCTCTTGAATCTAAATTCAAATGGTAACTTTTTGGCTGGGCAGTGTATAAGCATATACAAAGTATATTAGCACTAGGCAGAATTCGAGACATCTGCCTTGTCAAGAGTCAGTGAATTTTAAAATTAAGAAAAAAAATCACTTTCATTGAGGGGAAAATCGTTGGTTTCAGAGGAAGGCGTGTGTCCTAAGCTGCAGTGCATGTACTTGCACTCCTGCGAGAGTGGGACACGTAGGGTTGGACATCATTTGGGTTCTGTCTGATACCAGTGCTAAAATTATATTTTTAAAACTGCAGGTGTCTAAGTGGTACCTGAACTGGTATTAAAAAAAGAAGCACAAAACATTTGGTGACAACAGCTTTTTTACTTTTAAGGAAAATTAGAACTTCAAATTGAACAATATGTTAATTTTAACACCTTAAATATATAAATAAAATTTGACGTTTCCTCCTTTACATGCAATTATTTTTAAACATATGTTGCATGTCCTGGGGTTGGAATCCTTTAGAGGGCCAGGATTAGTGAGTGGCGCTGCACATGGCATGACGTCACAGTATGTTTATCCTTGAATAATTCTCTGAATAATACTACAAGAAAACTATGATCCTTTTGATATTATTCTGTTCCAATGAGAAAATATGTTTTCTTCAAATCTGTAATTCTGTTATGAGAAAATGAAAAAAGGATTTTGCATGGCTTTTTCTGGCTTATTTAGTGACTGATTAAAAGATGAGAAACTTTACAGCTGTTGTAAAGCTGTGGAGAAACGAGAACCAAAGTTGCTTATTGGAATTACTATTAGACATTACGATACATCAACCACATTTTTCATTTACAAATTCCAACCAAATTTTGTTGTGTTAACTCGCCCTGTCTGGCAAAATAAATTGTGCAGTTTGATTTTATTTAAATTTTTTTCCCAGCTAGTGACTGTTAGCAATAATTGTACAATTGAAACTAAAGTCGTGTTTTTGTAAGTTTTCAACAACATCTGAACAGATTAAATGAAAATGTAAGTGAATGCATGATACTTGGTGCACAAATGCAAACATTTTTTTTTTCTTTTATATATTTGGGGTTGTCAAAGGACTGGTGAGCTACCGGAAGCTTGGAAGCTACCTGTTGGAGACTCCTGATTTTAGATAGTTTTAACAGTGTTTAAGGTAGCTACTAGCTAACCATAGCCATCTGTTACATCAGGTCAAGTGCAATGTTAACTAGCGCTGGCATGTAAGGTGCAGTGATACTTCTGTTGCCTGAGCCTCAGAGGGTGAATATTTCAGTCAACTGCTCAGGCATTTAAGTTACACTGAAATGAGGCACTTAAATCTGTATTGCAGTATGCTCCAGTACATACCAATCATATAGGAACCAATTGGGTGCCCAGATTTAGATGGAGACATAATCATGTTGATTTTCTTACACATCCATACACTTAAGACATATGCTACATACACTAGGCCTGAACACTCCCCTATCTGGTAAGCATTCTACACTAATTGGGGTAAATGTGTTGGTTTTTTTTTTTTTTGGTAGTGACTAGCAGCTGGTTTGGAATAATATATGCTACAGCATAGGCTGCGATGTAAGCTTGTTTGGACTATACAGTTGATTGCACTATTGTTGTTGTTTTTTTTTTTTTTTTTTTTTAATCATCAGCTATGCATTCTAAACTTTGTCCATGCTACTAATAATACTAATATTTACACCATACCTGTTGGTTAGGCATATTTGCTTGTTTACAGAATTGTTCTGAATGAAGAGGGGGGAAAAAAACTAAGTATTTGGATTCATTCTCAAACATATGGGCCATTCTCATGAACTGGCTACTGCAACATATCAGTAATATCAATTTCTCTAATTTTGTAAATTAGTTTGACGGACTTGCATTATGTTGTCTAAAATGTTGCTTTTTGCCTCTGTAGTTAATCAGTTGTGGAGTAAAACAGTTGAAGAAACGAACAGACATCGTATATTTGTCTCTTGTGGGTTACTTTCAGAAAAATTGAAATTTTATAAATATCTAGATTTGTGTTATTTGATCATAGCAACAGAAGTACCTATTTGGGGAAAATGATTGAAGGATCATTACATTAGAGCTGTAAATTACATAATTGTAATATACCTAATAAGGTAACATCAGCTGCTCTGCTCACAATTCAAACATTATTTCACTACCTTTTTTTTTTTTTGAAGGATTCTCATGTCCATGAATACGACCAGTTACAAGCGTAGTGCGTAGTAGGCTAACTTCATGCTTTCATTTTTTGAATAAAAGGGATTCTGCAGATTTCAGTTAGGTTCACAATGTAAATGAAATGAGGGGAGGGTGGGGGAACTTTTAAATTGTTTTTCTTCCCATTGTAAATCTAGATTTTCAGCCCACTTAATAAAAATATAGAACTGTCAAATGTAGCCTTTGTTGTTATTTATGTCCACATTGATCTATTGACTGAGATTTTGTATCCAGTTTTATTTTGTCTTTTCAGAGCTGGGATATTTTCTCCTTTCTCACTGCTACAGCAGGATAATTTATCCTTATCTGGATTAACAACATCCAGTTTATTTTTGTTTATCTTGATGGTAAATGGATATCCATTGTGCATGTTAATAAAGGTACCTGGCCATGTGGATTTGTGACACTATATATACTACATTATGTACTGTCCCTTCATTATGATGTACAATCCAGTGTCATGATACCAAAATTTCAAACTTTGATACGATACCAAGAAAAGTATTGAAATTCAGTACCATTTTTGATACTCGGCACAGTATATAATGTAGCTCAATAAAAAATTAAATTGCAATTGTATTTGAGTGAAAACTTATCATTTCAAACTCATTTCACTCTTAAAAAAACCTTCATATTGCATTGTCATTCAAAGCATAATAGAGTACTTGCTGTTGTAATTGTGCTATAATTGCAATTCATAAGCATTAAAAAATAGATGTTTATATTATCACAATGCACAATGGAAGAGAGAACAGAACAGGTATAACTTGTACATTCCTCCATTATTTTGTCTCAAAGCAGAAACATTATTGCACAACTCAAAGTTTTTTATATGAATGATCAACACAACTTCATGATTGTATGATGCCAACACAACCCACAAGTAAAAATAATTGCAGACTGTTGTCTTAAATGTGGAAATTCTTAAAAGACTACAAAAATGTTTTAACCAGAGGAACATCTTCAGCTGTAACAGGCAGATAAATATTTCATTCATTCTGAAATAAGATACACTATATGGACAAAAGTATTGGGACACCTGGCTGTTACACCCGCAGGAACATTTATGGTATCTCATCTTGTTTCCATAGATATCAATATGGGGTTGGTAACTCCTTTTCAGCTATGACAACTGCCACTCTACTGAGAAGACTTTACACAAGATTTTGGAGTATGTGGGAAGTTTTGCTCATTCATCCAGAAGAGCATTTGTGAGGTCAGGCACTGATTTTGAACATGAAGGCCTGGCTCTCAATCTGTTCTAGTTCATCTCAAAGGTGTTTGATGGGGTTGAGGTCAGGGCTCTGTGCCGGCCAGTTAAGTTGTTCCACACCAAACTCATCCAACTATGTCTTTATGGACTTCGCTTTCTGCACTGGGGCACAGTCATTCTGATACAGAATAGTGACGTTTCCATACTATTCCACCACAGTTTAGGCTTTCAGTTGTCCAAAATGCCTTGGTATGCTGAAGCATTAAGAGTTCCCTTCAATGGAACTAAGGTCCAACCCAACTGCTGAAAAACAACCTCATACCATTATCCCTGCTCCATCAAACTTTACAGTTGGCACAATGCAGTCAGACTGGTAATGTTCTCCTAACATCTACTAAACCCAGAGTCAACAGAACATTGCTGATTTTTACATGCAATGTGCCTCAGTACTCAGTGGCCCTGCTCTGATACTTTGCGTGGTCTGCCACTTCATGGTTCAGTTTCTTTTATTCCTTAATGCTTCCACTCTGCAATAATACCACTTACAGCTGACCCTGAAAAACTGAGCTAGAAAGAAATTTCACAAAGCAACTTATTGCAAATGTCATCCAATGATAGTGCCTTGAATTCCCTGAGCTCTTCAGAATTACCCATCCATCCATTTTCCAAGCCACTTATCCTACTGGGTCGCGGGGGGTCCGGAGCCTATCCCGGAAGCAACAGGCACGAGGCAGGGAACAACCCTGGACA
>JAODJU010000002.1:17173551-17186678 GCA_026776725.1 Gnathonemus echidnorhynchus | reverse complement strand
CTGCAGACTTTCAGCTTTAATTTGAGGGTATTTACATACAAATCAGGTGAACGGTGTAGGAATTACAACAGTTTGTAATTAGATTAGAATTGTGTAAGATTAGAATTGTGTCGATGTCCCAATATTTATGGACCTGACTGTATATGCAGGCACCGACCATGCCCATCCGCATCCACAGCCAAAAGTTGTATGAACACAAGCTGCCGTGCAGTCGGCTGTCTGCCGCTTGAAAGTGCACATGGCAAACTATGAATTGGCCTTTAGCCTGGTAGGAGTGTCCCTGGCTCAGTGGTGGATGACAAATGTTCACTTAAGTTCAATTGATGTAGTGCATTTTCATAATATTACATTGTCTCAATGTGCTTTACATTAACCCTGCCCAATGCCTCCAGTTAGCAAGCCAGAGGCAAAAGCGGCAAGGAGAAACTCCCCCTAAAGGAAGAAATCTTGGGAGGAACCAGACTTAAAGGGGGAGCCCATCCTTCAGGAGCTGGGAGAGGAAGTCTAGTGAACATGATGGCAAAATCCTAATTTACACAGTCCAAATTTTAAGATTTTAAGACAGCGGTTGTGTCAGACATGTTATGGATGCATATAACTTGCTATCAGTATTGAATATGCTAATTGATCTATATATTGTACAATCCAATTTGAATTTGCCTTCCTTTGCTTCTTTCCATGAAGATGGGAGTGTCCTGGTTTTCAGTGTCTAATCATTGGAAGACTTTAACAAAGGAACCAAGGGGCCCTTTGATTATGTTGCATATTTGTCAATCCATTCCACAGCCTTATGCCACATCTCAACATTTTTTTTCATCTAGATTTGCATTTCTTTCTTGTTGAGATCTTTTATTGATGATAGATGATTGATACAAAAGACTTTGCAGTGAGATGTAGGTCAGGACTCAATTCATGTGTGAAAATGAATCCTCCTATGACAATTCGAGCCCTATGACTCTTGGCATTATCATCCTGGAATATGCCCATGCCATTAACAAAATGATGGGATAACCTGACCATTCTGTAGATTCAAGGACTCAGCTGATTTCACTTTATTGCTGCAAAATACTGCTGATAACCAATGATCCAATCATTGGCTCTTAAGTACTTAATTTAAATTAAAATAGTGACCTTTTTTGGCCAGGCAGTGTATCTGTATATATGCATGTGTGTGTGTGTCTATATACTATGTCCCTCTAGTTTGGTAGTTATCTTAGTTGAATGGTCTGATTTTATTAATTGTATTCATATTTTTTTGTTTCATGATTTTGAGCTCAATTTCTTGAATTTCTTCTAAATATCTTGTCCATCTCCTGATTAACAAGCCTCATTTGTATAAGAATAGGAGGGATCTTTACTAAGTTTGTGAGTTTGCTCCAGATTCTTTAGTCGCTCCTGTAAGACTGAAAGCCTTGCCTTCTTAAAGGGGCAGTACAACCCAAAACTGAAAAAAATTGTTTTAGAGGGACTTTAGTGCTGTCTATCTATCAAGGTTGTTTTGGATATATTGGTTGTAGAAATGTTGGGCTTTGCTTCAATATAATCAGAGTGAATGGTATTCTTTCTGCGGCAATTAAAGCACCAGAAAATTTTTGAAAAGTTCAACAGCAATGTCTCATGCAAAAAATCATGACCCAATTATTGAAGATTATCCCCAGACTTTGTAGTGAGCAGGTTAATTTACTAGTGAAAAATTTCAGATGGACATAAATAAACTGCAGATAGATTAGAGTAGGCGACGTTTTCTGTTTATTAGGTCTGTTCAAACAAGGATTCCCCACATGCAAAGGAGACCAGCTCCCTTCACAAGTTGACATCCAGTTTTATACCTTTTCTGCTAGTGACGTCCCTACATGAACTCGCCTAATGCAAGACACAAGATGTGTTTGTTGTCACTGTACAAGTACAATGAGATGACGTTTGGATCACGCTGTAGAAACCTGAATAAAAACTGTTCAACCTTAGGAAAATTTAAGGGAAAAAAATAGAATAAAATAAAAATAAATAGCATATAGCAATTATAATACAAAAGTATAAGAGGAATATTACACATGAATTATTACACATAAGATAAATTATTGCACCTATGAAAGGCAGTGGTTGATAGTGCAGGATAATGATCATGATCAGCAATATTGCACAGTATAATGGATTACATGAAACACAACTGTGGTACTGAGATAAGTGTAATAACAGCATTGTCGTACAGTCACCATAGGTGATTGAATGATGGCTAGGAGCCAGAACAATTGAAGTGCATATTTTTGTGTGTGTAGTGCCTTATGTGTGTGGTGTGGATAAGTCTCAAGTTCAGTTCAGTGTGGTGCTGTTGTGAGAGGGGGGAGTGGGCCCAGTGTGTTTAGCAATCTGACAGCTTAGAGGTAGAAACTATTCTGCAGTCTTGCCCTGTGAGCGTACAGGGTTCTGTAACACTTGCCGGATGGCAGAAGTGTGAAAAAGCTGTGTCTTGGGTGGCTTGGACCACTGCAGATGTTCCTGGCTTTGCAGCTACAGCGGGTTCTTAAGAGTTCAGGTAGTTCAAGTAGGAAGCTGAGGTCCAGTGATCCTCTGAGCTGTTCTGATGATGCACTGGAGGGCCTTCCTTTTCTCAGAGGTGCTCCCTGGGTACCATCCTGTGATGCAATATGTGATGATAGACTCTATGACACACTTGTACAACTTGATCATCAGCTGTTGTGGAAGTTGGGCTTTTTTAGGCTTCTCTGGGAATGAAGCCTCTGAAGTCCTTTTTTGGCCATAGGTGTTGTATTTGTTGACCAGGGTAAGTCATAGCTGATATGAACACCAAGAAATCTGAAGCTCTGGACAGACTCCCCATTCTAGCCACTGATGCTGGTCGGATAGTGGTCCATGTGTGTCAGTCTCGTGAAGTCCAGGATCGGCTCCTTTGTTTTCTTAGGGTTGAGGGCGAGGTTGTTGTCCCAGCTCCAGTTCTCCAAGTTCTCAACCTTCTCCCTGTAGGCTGCCTCATTGTTGTTAGAGATCACTCCTATCACATTGGTGTCTTCTGCAAATGTGATCATGTTGGAATCATAGATGGATTTACAGTCGTGTGTGATGAGGGAGTATAACAGAGGACTCGGCACACAGCCCTGTGGTGCCCCAGTGTTTAGTGTTATGACAGTGGAGGAGTGCTTGCCCATGTGTACAGTCTGTGGCCTTCTGGTGAGGAAGTCCTGAATTCAATTACACAGGTGTATGTTGAGGCTCAGGTTAAGAGTTTTGTAGCCAGCTTCTTTGGGGTGTTGATGTTGAAGGCAATCATTGGGAGTGCAATCATTATCTTAGGCACAGTATTACACAAACAAGAAATTTGAAAAGAAAAAAAGGTAATCATTTTGTAGGGCTGGGTGATAAAATGGTAATGATGATTATTGCAATATGATTTCCCCTCAGTATTGATGTGGCAAATGTTTGATAAATATTCGATATGTTTTGAGACCAGGTGACATGTTTTGCATCATGATGAAATAACTTCACTTCCTCTATGACTACTTGTCTGGACCGGCAATGGAGCACAAGTGTAGACAGTCATAAAAACATAAATGGGATTTATTGAACAAAAAAGAGGGCGATATGGCAGGCAGGAAGATGAAAGACAACATGATCAAAATAATAGGGCGACTCACTTGAAATATTTGAAATACAAAACAAAAGTGCATGGTGAAATTCAGCCATCAATATAAAAGTAATACACGCATACAAAAGCAATAAACATGAAATAAATGACAATCCCATACAGCAAAGCGAGAGCAGACACATGTGCAACACCTTCAAGTCTCACAATACTTTCTTTGTAAAATTCTACAGTTACTCTCATTACTTTCCTCTTTGGTTTGTTGCTATCACTGCTCACTTAGGGGCCATGATTACTGTATCGCTAAATGTACAGGAACACAGCTTTTGCACGTCGAACTCGGTCGAGAAGTACCACGAGACAGAGTGATTCATAGGCATCAGCATCCCAGTAGGTCCATTTGCCTTTGTGTCAGCCCATTAGAGACACATCTTGATCTGTATGATTTTCAGTTGAGTTGCGGTTAGATTTTTCTTAACCAACCTGTTTGAGGTCCAAATTGGTAGAGTTGAACACATCTCGACCCACAAATTTTAGCAGGAATGGTTGAGTTCCAAGATTTCAGTCAAGGTACAAGTCGAAAAAAATTCAAAAGACCCATTTGATGTCTGAGTTGGTCGAGTTAAGAGGCGTTCAAGTTCCAAGGTTCTACTATATTATTGAAAATAATGATTTTTGAATCATATCATGATGAACTATACGTAGATATCGGCTGATGAAAATTTGTATTGTGATAACTTTTTTGGCCACATCGCCCAGTCCTGTCATCTTGAATAACACAGACATTCCTGGGAACAAATCAGTTCGCCAATTGTGACCAAACAGACCATTTTCCTTGTGAATATCATCCATCTGTTGGCATACGTGTTCTAACTTGTCAACAGATTGGGATGCATCTAGAATAAAGGTACTAGATACATGGCACAACCATCCCCCTTTTCAGCCAGAAACACTAAAGTAGAACCTGATGCATAACAACAATCACATCCTGCATTCCCTTTACCTTCAAGAATTTGGTTGGCCACCTTCTGTTGTAAGGGATCAGAGGGATCTACATGACAATTACTGCATATGGGTGCATTAGGCCCACTGCGTAACGCTCCTGCTACCGCTCCTAGGGGCCTATGCATGATTTATTCAGATTATCTAATTCATGACCCATATATGGAAATGACATATGACAATGTTTTAAAGAAATGGGGGGGGGGGGGGGGGATATTTGCAAGTTGCACTGATGTGCCTAATTATAAAATTTGGTTGTACTGCTTCAAAAAAGATCCCACATATTTGCGAGGGTTATAGTGACACACCCAGCAGTTAGATACTTACAGTTCTGTTGCAAGGGCTGCTGACAACTGCTGCACCAAATTAGTATGGGACCCTTCGTAGCCTCCTCTTCTGCCTCTTCTCTAGTTCATCATTGTAATCTGTTTAACACAGTGAGATCAGGGCTAGCAAAACAGAAAGAAAATACCAGTTCCTAATTTTACACAATTCTACATATACATCAGCTCAGTGAATGAACCCAGAAATCCACCAACACCTTTTACTTTCACGGCATGTGGAATAGTCACCAGGACTTAATGCAGGCCTCCGCAACAAGACTCCTGTGTTTTCAATGGAAATCACAGATCAGGACCAAGTTGCTGGGCTGAATATCTGGGGCCAGGTGGTCATTAATAGTAGTTGGGGCCCTTCAGTTGGTTGTCACTGGTCCCAAACATCTGCTAATCCCAGTTTCAGCTCAACAGGTCACCATCAACAGATCCCAAAGTGATATTTTTACTACCGGGTGGTGGAAGACACATTAATCAGCATGTCAGAACCTCAAATGGCAGCACCCCAGCAGCTGGTGAGTGCACCATTGCATGGACATTAAGGAAATGGGTAGCAGGGCTCAAGGCTTTTGCAACCTTTTTTGAAGATGGTGCAACTATATTTTATAAGTAGATGCACCAGTGAGACTAGGGGTACCACCTGTCCCGGTTTTCCAGGGACTGTCCACCTTTTTTGAGCAACTGTCCTGGTATATTAATAATCTTTCCTGGGACATGAATTGTTCCAGTTTTTTTGTGAAAATGCATATCTAATTTAGAATTTTGTAGTTTCAAATAAAACCTCACTTGGTTTCCTTCTTCCACTATTCTATTTTCTTCCTGGTTATGTTTATACATGCAATCCTGTGTTTGTTAAAATGGGTAAAACACAGCAACGATTGGTCATGTCTATACATTGATTGGTAGCAGAAACGTGATAGCTTAGCTTACTTATTATTAGGCAACAACCCAGGCAGTCGGTCTGCTGCACATAATTTGCTAGGTGGATGTAACAAACTTCATTTTCTCAGTTTTGTGAAGTGGGGGAGTGACGGGCAAGAAGGATGAAAAACAATATTGGATAAGCCAACAGCGTCAAAGAAAAAGCAATTTACAACAGAGTGGGTGAAAAAAGAAAACTTTTCTGAATAGATATGGCACAACCAAAGTGATTTGGCAGATATCGCACAAAGCAGAATTTCTCAGTTAGCTGGATAACTTAAGCCAAATGTGAAAACTGTCCAATAGGAGGAGAGGTAAGCAACTTTCCTAATGGACAATTCTTATGTTTAGCTTAAGTTATCTAGTAAATGAAAAAGGACTGCATTGTGGAATACTCCCCTCCCTCCCCACTCATGTTTTGTGTCCGGCCAAAAATGTAGTAAAATATGAAGGAAAAACAGTGGTGGAAAATAATGCAAAAACAAAGTAGCACCACAGTTTTGTATTAAGCAAATGCAAAAATCTACCCCTTGCTATTTTTGGTCAAAGAACATCAAGATAGATTAAACTTTTAATTATCATGCTTGGAGTTTAAAGCATTCATTGAGGGACAGCAGATACTTCTGCAGGCAGCAAAAAGGGATGATAAATACGCATGGAAAAGAGATGAGAACTCTCAGTGTTAGGCTGTCCCAAGTCATTAAGTTAAAAGGTTGTTTTTAATTTATTATAAGATGTCTAATAATGTTTTGACTGGTAAATTGAGTATACCTTTGGGAATATTAGGGTTAGGTATTATAATCTGTATTTAACATAGAAAGGGACAGCAGTAGACAAAAGTAGACAAAGGGGTCCAGAGTGCGTGCAACTGCATCTGAGACAGCCAAATATTATGTATGACTTGCAAATATTCCCCCCATTTTTTAACCATTGTCATATGTCACATGAAAAACCCTGAGAGAATGAGAATTTTGTGTGTGTGTGTGTGTGTGTGTTATGTGTGTGCGCGAGATACAACTCTTTCCCACCACAATAACTTTTTTTCCGGAATCAGGAACTTCTGTGTTCCACTGCAAGAACTTGGCCGATTGTAGTTCCTCTGAAGTACTCCTGGGGTGGGGCTTACAGTGAGTGGTATCTTGGTTGTTGGTTGACCACAAGCATTGGCACTAACTTGGAAGTTACACGCAATTGCAAGGAAAAGACTTGGAACTATCGGAGCAAAAATTGAGTAGATGGAATTATTTTTGTACCTCAGTTACTTGTAATATGTTGCTGAATACTTTTTTGCTTGCATCTCCATATTTCTGCATTGGAAAATTCAATCAATTACTTTTGTCTAATATCGTCAGTGCCAGTGGTGACACTTGCTAATGCTTATTAGCAGAATAACATTACATCATTTTTTATTCTCTAGAAAATGCAAGATCAATCTGTCATTTAATAATAAATTAATAATTATGTCATGGGTCATATATATAAAATATAAATAAAAGGCTGTGTTCCATTATGATCATGATCTATCTACCAAGTAACTAACAAATAACTAACAAAATAACTTGTTCATCATCCATTGTTTTGTGGTGGTGATGTAGTTTCCTATGAAATTACATGTAAAGTTTAACCTGCAAGCTTTTTGCATCTTGTTACAGCGCATTATGTAATAAAAATAACATTATGTAATAACTCTTCAAAATGTAACAAATTTTCATCCCAAATTGCAATGTTATTACATGATGTGTTGTCATGCACCATGTAACAACACATTATCTAATAACACCACATTATGCAATAACTCGACAAAATATTACATATTTATAGACTACCTTATAATTTTATATTACGACATTACTCTGTTATTATTATTATCATTATCATCATCATCATCATCATTTTATTTATTTATCCTTTATTTTACCTGGAATGTTCCATTGAGATACAATAGCTCTTCTTCCAGGAAGTCCTGGCCAAGATGGCAGCAAATAAGATAAAAAAGATTCATATAAATACACGCAGAGATGATTAATATAAACACAAACTAAAACACCTACAAGTACTCAAAATCACCAAAAATATATAGAATAAAATAAATTTATATGAATCAATGACAATGTTCTTTTAGCTCAGAGTTTGAGATTTTTAAACACATTCAGACAAGGAGTCCAAATTCAATATATTTTTTAGTATATTCCACTCATGTGGTGCATAAGAACAAAAGGCGGATTTCCCCAGTTCTGTGCATGTGGTGGAGGCTGAAGGAGAAGTTTAACTAATGAGAATCAGTATACAGCTCTGGAAAAAAATTACTTAGTTTTAGTGATTAATTGTCATTGTTAACACACAGCAACATGTGTTCTCTGTATATGCGACAATGTGATATAGCAGGGGGTAGCTATTTCAGCACCCAGGGAGCAGTGCTTGGGGGCGGTACCTTGCTCAGGGTACCTCACTGGTCGGGGATTCAAACCTGCAAACCTTCAATTACAAGTGCACATCCCTAACTATTAAGCCGCCACTGCCCACATTAAGAGACCACAGCAACATTTTTAGTTGCACTCATTTCTCAATTTATGATTATGCTTCTGTGCAAAATATAGATTTTTTTGGTAACTTCAACCTGGAGTTTCCCATTAACTATGTTTCCATCCACTTAATGCGTATATCCTTAGAGACAAAACAAAAATGTGCATCAAAATCTTTAGCAAAATATTTTGTGATCATTGTGTTTCCATAAATCCGACTAATATTGATAAAAAGGGCATGAATAATGACATAATATCTGGGGAAAATCTGTGTTGCATAAGTTTCGACTTATTGAAAAAAAAGAAAACTCTTTCTGGCATGATTCCATCCAGAGCTGCGCATGTATCAACAAAATGTATACATTTGACTTCTCTTATTTCCACATCTAAATAACAAGGGTGCTAGGAAAAAAATGGAAAGGATATACAGACAGTCCCTAAGTTAAGAATGTTCAACTTACTGACAACTCATATATATGAACGAACATAAAACCCATCCCATCCCATCCCATCCCATCCATCCATCCATCCATCCATCCTTTTTCTGAAACCATGTGTCCTGTTCAGGGTCATGGGGGGTATGGAGCCTAGGGGGACAAGGCAGGAAATAACCCAGGATGTGGCACTAACCGGTTGTAGACATCCTTACATAACATTCACACCTACGGGCATTTTGGCAACTCCAACTCCAGTTAACTTCAGCATGTTTTTGGACTGTGGGGGGAAACTAGAGTACCCAGTGGAAACCCCACAGTGACACAGGGGGAACATGCAAACTCCACACACATAGAATCCTGGTGGAGACCTGTAATGATGTCCTAGAGGGGTGAGGCAACAGTGCAAACCACTGCACCACCATGCCGCCCCACCATAAAGCCTATTATATAAAATATTCAGGTTAAATACTATGGTTCGTAATAACGAACACACATATTACTTTGTGATACTCATGAAAACATTGTGCAGCTTCAACTGTGCTCGGCTCGAGGAACAGTACAGTATCATATGGAGTTACTGTTATTATTACTGTATAATTATTATTCTGCACTGTATTACTATTTTTCCGACTTACAAATTCGACTTAAAAACAGACTTAGGGAACGGATCTCGTTCACTCATAACCTGGAACCTGCCTGTACATGGAATTAATGTACATTGGGCATTTTAATATTATTTTATTAGCTCAGTTCGAAACCTCACATGGTTATCATCCAAAGAAGATGTTGTTGCAAAATAATTCCATTTTAGGAGGATGTAGTAGTGAACCACTTTATAGCAAACCTCTGGCTTAAACATTTCAGGTTGTCCAGTTCTACATTTGAAATGCTGGCACACAGGACTTTTTATTGGGCCAATAATAGGCAGCCGCCGATCACCAGTTCCAACCTGGGCCGAGTATAGAGTAGTGGGAGAAACATTTTGTGTCAGCAAGACAGTCCTCCGTTGTATTTACGCTGTGTGCATGTTTGTGTTTGCTGTAGGAAAGACGTGTGATAAGTCCTACCTGTCAGAACTTTTGCATAAATGCCATTCTTTCTCTTAAAAAAATGTTTCTACCGTAGTTTTTCGTTATAGCGTTAACAAAAACTGTATCTGCTAAAACTAAATGGAAAAAGTTTGTCTTTAAACAATGTTTGCATTGCCCACTTTTTAGTGTTAAAGTATTTTTGCGCATAAAATCTCTTGGATGGAAACCTGCCTATTGACAAAAGGCTTCTTACTTCAGTCCTGCTTCTAGGAGCCTTTTACTAACTATCCTAGAAGTGCACTTCACACCACTCAATGTTTCTCATTCTTTTTGAAGGTCACTTGATGTCATCCTCCGATTCATGAGGCACTCTGGGATAAGTTGATGGTTATCTCTGGCATTAGAATAGTTGTTTCTGTTTCTGGTTTTGGCACCATTTGGAGTGTTTGAATGCATTCTTGTCCTAGATACCATCCATCTCCTGTCAGGACATGTCCCAAGTGGCCTGGTTCTCATTGTTCTGCAACCATAATCAGCAAGGTTCCCTTATCTGCCCTTTCAGCTTTGTAATGCAGCCCCAGTTCATCTCTTTGCATCTTCCTGTGGTTGCCACACATAAAATTTATCTATCCAATACACTCCACCATATCCACTGCAACCCAACTGCTGTTTTTTCTGTAATATCTTCTCTACTCTGTCTACTATTTCTGGATCTAATTTTGACTACACTTTTCTTGTCTGCTTATGCCATTTTCTACATGCCTTCTTAAACTGCTGGTCTGTTTTTACTTCTATGAAATCATAAGGAGCATTGCCTTTTCCTCCCTTTGTGCCGCACTCAACCATTTCTAAATCAGGAGGCAAACCTGACTCTGGAGGAGGACACTTACTAACTGAGTAACCCATTGTCCTTTTCTTTTCCTGTTCAAACACACACCTCTAATTTGTAATTTAGGATGCAATATCCAAACACAGCAGTCACCCACTTTTATCTTAGTAATTCTTACTTTAGTATGTAAATGTCTACTGGTTTACCCCTCCGATCAACCCCTGCCCCAAATCGCTGATGTACGCTGGACAAGGCAATTAACCGTGGACACAGCATTATATATATATATAGTTCTTCTCCTTATTAATGACACAGGAATCCCTGCCACGATTTCTCCATTAATTAGATATTCAGTGACGGTAGCAATTGTAAGTTTCGCAGCAAGAAAGTAATTTGTTACAATACGCAAGCTTTTATTCATTGCAAGAAATACATTATTAATACAACACATTTTCTCAACGCACAACGCAGGGATTTTACCTACAGATAATCACTTCTATTATCACCAGTAAATTATCATTAATAAAGGCTTCTCTTGTGCTTTTCTGCTATGCTTTAATTCAAACTGAGTGCTCTGTTCACTTTTCACATGAACATTTCTCATAGCTCATGATAGTCTGGGGCAAAGCTATTGCCTCTCAGCCATGTCACAGGACTTAAAGACCTTCAGCATAGCACTTCCCTTATGGGCAGCCACTGGTCTCCTTTGCCTGATTTACACAGGAGACCTGTCTCCTCCCCAGTATGGTTCAAATGAGCCATCTCTGTTACTCGTTATGTCCTTGTCAGTAAACAGTTTTGCTAGACCCTGTGTCGCCAGAGCTCATCTTTTAAGACTTTTGTAATTGGGTCAACTTGAATTTAAGAAGACAGCACCTAAGCGCTTTGAAAATCTAAGGAAACCCCTGATATTGTTATAGTAAAGGAGACACATAGACTGATATAGGGACTGTCCCAGTAAAACTGACATTTTATGAATCAAATTATTTATTAAAGCATGAAACAAGGCTCATATTGAATTCTATTTTCCCGTGTTAAGCATGCTTTAGTAATCTGAACAATAGAGACTTAAATGTTTACTTATGGGTATCTAATTGCATACATTCTTCTGAACCAGACAATACAACATCTGACACTTTTAGCATGTACAGCTAATTGGGTGTATACCCCTGGACAGCTTAGATTGGCAGCTATAATATTTGTACACACTCTGTTTCAATACATTATACAAAATACATTGGCTGGCCTAATAAGATGACATAAAAGTGCTATTTATAGACATAGACTATATACATAGACATTGCAGTGCATAATGCATTGTTTTTTTGTTTTTTTTTACTGCCTAAGACTTATCTCTAAACCCGTCTGTAACTGCTTCCTGAAACAGCAACTCCAACAACCCTTCCGGCAAATGACTACGAGTTGTGTATGTTTTTAGTGTTACACTGGAGGAGGAGAAAATGAAGATTTGAAAGAACAAATATTTAAATGTTGTGGAAAATGACCGTATAATAATAATAATAATAATAATAATAATAATAATAATAATAATAATAATAATAATAATAATAATAGATTTTATTTGTAATGCACTTTACATTTAAAATAAATCTCAAAGTCTCAAAAAATGTCATCCTAAAAAAGTGAATAAAAACCTATTAAAACAACAATTTAAACAAGCAAGTAGATCAATAAATAAGAAACCTGTAGCCTGCAAAATTAATTAAAATCCATAAGTTCTGTCTTAAGTCCTTTTTTGAAATTTTCAATAGTCTTTGGTACCCTCAAATGGTCCGGAAGGGTGTTTCATAGTTGTGGGGCAGCAGAACAGAATGCCCAATCACCCATGGTGCTGAATTTGGTCCTGGGAAGTAGGAGACGATTTGTATTTGTAGATCATAGAGACCGTGTTAAGGTTTGGGGGGTAAGTAGTTCTTTTAGGTAAAGGGGGGCATTTCCATGGATGCATTGGTGAGTGATAAGGGAAACCTTGTATTCAATTCCCATTCAGAAATGGGAAGCCTGTGAAGTGACTGAAGAATGGGTGTAATGTGTTCATATTTTCGAACTCTCATCACAGTCCTTCCTGCACTGTTTTGTATGTATTGCAGTCTTCGAAGATTCTTGTTGGGCATTCCAATGATAAGTGCACTGCAGTAGTCTGGAGGAGATAAAGGCATAAACCAGCTTTTCAGCATCTGGCAAGGTGAGAGTAGGACGGATTTTTGCAGTATTTCTGTGGTGGAATGAAGTCTTGCAGAGATGTTTAACATGAGCTTCAAAGGTGAGTTGAGAATCAAATCTTACACCAGTGGTTCCCAAACTGGGGGGCGCGCCCCCCTAGAGGGGCACAGAGGTATTGCAAGGGGGGGGGACGCACCAATGGAATAGCCTCAGGGGCAAAATAATCTCTTCACAGACTGGACGATTAAACAAATAAAGCAGCGCAACA
>JAODJU010000002.1:17149327-17173451 GCA_026776725.1 Gnathonemus echidnorhynchus | reverse complement strand
CAGGCACTTTTTAATCACAGGCTTTTCATGTCCGTGGGCAGAGATGCACACCGATCATTTTTCATTTCGAGCCTTTCTCTGTCTGTGCCAAGTCTTGGTATTATCTAAGAAAAGAGGCGATCTCTGCTGTAACAAGACGTCGGTTCAGAAATTGGAGTCTGTGGTGACTCTTGCACACCGTTTGGTTTTCCTTATTACTTCCTGGGTGAATATTAATTAATAGTTGAATTTCCGCATGTACACATCATGCCAGTAGCTGGTGGTGAATGGATTCTGTGCAGTTATTAATTAAGATGTTTATGTTGTATTCTATGCATACGCCAGTAGGTGGCAGTAATGGTTCTGGAACATGACTTGCTGGGATACGGGGTAGAGGAGGATTGCGACAGAGGTCTGTCAGTATTACACACTGTCTTTATTGAAACATGTTAACTGTGATCACATCCAGTTATTTGCGTTCTGCCTGACAACAAAATTGGTGACGAGGTCGTTACCCACTAATGACGTATGAAGGCTGCTGCAACACCATTTCCAGTCTGTTTTTGCCATCGCTGCCTTACAACTCATGGATGAAAATGTTCCAGAACTTGCTGGTTACTGAGACGTCTCCGGAGGAATAGTCAGATGTTCGGAAACGTGCACTCCTGCACTGCCCAGGGGATGGAAGGTCAGAGGGTCTTTTATACATCACCAGATACTATGGAGTCACACTATGGAGGCGGCTATAAAAGCTCACTTTAACTGCGTCGGAATATAGCTTCATGCTTTCCGACAGTGTGCTGAAACTTACAGTGAATCTGCGCTGCCGTACGTTGCCGCTTTAAGAGATCTCGCGGCTATGTGTGAGTTTGCATCCAGTTTAAATTAAATGCTATGAGACCAGCTATTGGAAAATGTGGCTAACCAGCACATACAAGAGCGCCTACTACTGGAACCAGATTTAATTGAACAGACCCATTACAATCGCTACTCATTGGTGTCATACTCGATAGCACTTTATCTTTTAATTCACATATCAATAATATCACTCGGTCTGCATATTTTCATCTACGCAACATTAATCGTCTCTGTTCTTCTCTCACCCCACATGCCACCGCCATTCTTGTCCATAGCCTTGTCACTTCCCGGATCGATTACTGTAATTCACTTTTATTTGGTCTCTCTAAAAAATCCATCCATAAGCTCCAACTTGTCCAGAACTCTGCTGCTCACATTATCACTAGGACCCCTTCTATCCACCACATCACCCCTGTTCTACAGCAGCTTCACTGGCTCCCGGTTAAACATCGCATCAACTTCAAAATCCTCCTGTATACATTTAAGGCCATCCACCACCTCTCCCCTCCATATTTGTCTGATTTGGTTCAGGTCGCCACTCCATCTCGTTGCCTCAGATCCTCTTCCTCTCTTCTTCTCTCTGTCCCTTCCCACCGTCTTGCCACCATGGGGAGCAGGGCTTTCTGCTGCTCTGCTCCCCGGCTTTGGAATTCGCTTCCTCCTTACATTAGAAACATTACTTCTCTTACTCTGTTTAAATCTAGACTCAAAACTCACTTGTTTAAAACTGCCTATTCAACATAACCTTTTTGAATCTGTCTTTTTAATTTGGATTGTTTTATATAGATTTTGCTAATTGTCTGCTTTTATGTTTGTTTTTTTATCATTTGTTGTGTACAGTGCCCTTGAGTGTCTTGAAAGGTGCTTTTAAATAAAATGTATTATTATTATTAACACAAAAACAAAACTTCAAGTACTTACAAAAAATAAAGAAATCATCTTCCCTAGGCTGAGTATGCCCTAAACACGAGGAAAAGCCCAGTTACTCACCTCTCTCTTTTCCAAGTGTGTGTTAGGTTTCCAACCTCCACTCTTCCCCTGGGATGTTCCACCCAGTGCTGATCTCTTGATAGAGGAGTGGTACCAGGGTAGTAAGGCAGTGTGGTCTAAACCAACTAGATACAACAACTCTTGGAACATGGAGCCCACCACCAAAAGGTATTTGCTGATTGCCGACAACTCCTGGTCCCTACCTACCAACCTAGCCAATGGGTATGGCTCTGTACTCAAAACCTTAAGTTGCCCACCTGTAAAAAGTTGACTTCATGCTTTATTGACCCAAAGGATGTCCTGGACCTGGACTTAGTCGCTGCTTATCATCCAAATCCCCATCAAAATCCAGGGTCCCATCCTCGCGACGCTTGTTTCGGCCTCCAGGAAGCGACTGTCGGGGGGGTACTGTCACACCAATAGGGGTGGGGTACACGTGGTAGCGGAAATTGGCTCCATGCCCCTCTAGTGATATAAAAAGAAGCAGCTCCTGAGAGCAGGTTGTGAAGTATTGTTGCCTAATGAGCCATACTGAACATTATTCTAACCCTGTCTTTTGTCCTGCCCACCTAGTCTCTGCCCTGCCTGCTCGCTCCCTGCTTGTGTTTGCCCTAGCTGCCCCAACCCTGCCTATTCCTGTCCCAATCCCTGCCTGCCTAACTGCCTTGCTCCTGCCTGCTCTTGCCCCGGCCTTCCTTTGATTTTTTTAATTTGCATAAAGGGACAGGACATGCTACTCCTCCCAAAACTTGGAAAAAAGTAATACCATGATATAATACCATCACTGTCCAAAAAGAGAAAAATACTGTGATAATAATTTTAGGTCATATCACCCACCCCTAGTGTCATGCACTCCCTGAAACCTTTCCAATTCTAATTCAAAAATCATCAATGCCAAGATGCTATATTAAAAAAAATGTGTGATTCCTCTTACCAATGTATAGTGCATTAGTTTTGTCCAAGACAAATGTATTTGTTTCATCTTCCAAAGATACAAACAAATACTAATTTTAAAAATGTAATTAATCATGATTAGTCACAGCCTATTATTGTGACTAACTAGATTATCTTTTTTAATTGATTGACACCAATTTTCTATGCTGATGTAACATAGGTGCATCCTAAAGCTCCAAAGCTAAAGAACCCAGCAACAATATTTCAGCTTCTGGTCAAACGACATGAGTAAACCTACACATACAGGGTCACCAGAAAGCATTCACACCCCTTCACTTTTTCCGCATTTTGTTACATTACAGACTTATTCTGAAATTGATTTGAGGATAGTTGTTCCTCAAAGATCTACATACAGTACACCATAATGACAAGGCAAAAAAAATTATATATATATATATATATATATATATATATACTTTTTTTTTGCCTTGTCATTATGGTGTACTGTATGATGTAGATCTTTGAGGAACAACTATCCTATGAATACTTATATATAAGTATTCACACCCATGGCTTAATATTTTGTTGAACCACCTTTGGCACAGCTTCAAGTCTTCTTGGGTATGCCTCTACAAGTTTGGCACACCTGTTTTTGCGGATTTTCTCACATTCTTTCCATGCAGATCTTTTCAAGCCCATTTATGTTGGATGGGCAGCGCCGGTAGACAGCCATTTTTAGGTCTTTCCAGAGATGTTCGATTGGATTCAAGTCCAATTAGATGCTAAAAGCTCAAATGGCCTAATTGTCAGTGTTTGTTTTACAGTACCTAATGTAGCTGCAGAGGAAAGCAGAATGTTATACAACAAAATCAGGATTATGAGTAATAAAAATGATGTGGTGGTTATGGGTGATTTTAATTTACCTGGGATACAGTGGGACACAGTCTCTGGCTCTTCTGTAAATGAACTTGAGATGGTGGAATTAGTACAGGATTGTTTTTTTTTATTCAGTTTGCTAACACCCCTACCAGGGGAGAAGCCCTTCTTCATCTTGTTTTCTCTAATAACCAAGATAGGATTGGAAAATTAGAGGTTTTAGAACTACTGGATGGTAGTGATCATAATATGGTTAAATTCAATGTTAATTTTAGTGTCTGAAGAGCAAAGTCCAAAATAAAAGTATACAATTATAGGAAGGCTAACTTTAATGGTATGAGGCTAAAACTAGAAACTGTAAACTGGATGGAATTAAATAGCAAAAATGTTGAAGATGCATGAGATTTTTTAAAAGCACATTGTTGCAAGTGCAGCAGGACTTCATGCCTGTTTCCATCAAAACTAAATCTAGGAAACTGCAACCAAGGTGGTTTACTACGGAAATTAAAAAAAAAGTTCAGAGGAAGAGGGCCACAAATGGAAAATAACTAACGATTTCAAAATAAAGCAGGAGTATCTATGTCTACAGGCTGAGTTAAAAAATAACATTAGACTCGCTAAGAGGAATGTAGAAAGGAAGATTGCATTGGAGGCTCAGGATGACAATAAAAGTTTCTTCCAATATTTTAACTCCAAAAGAGCTCTAAAAGCTGAAATCACTAATCTGCAGGATAGTAAGGGTATTATAATTGAAAACGAAATTGACATAGTAAATGAGTTTAATGATTATTTTACTCGGGTGTTCACAGTAGAGGACACGGGTAACTTACCACCATTTAGTACAAATACAGCATCGTCTTTGACCAATATATGTATAACTGAGGCTAATGTAGTACAAAGCCTAGCTAAGCTCAAAACAAATAAATTGCAAGACCCTGATGGCATCTTACCTATAGTTTTAAAAGAGATGAGGGATATTATTAGCCTACCTTTAACTTTACTATTTCAGAAATCCTTATCTGCTGGTGTGGTACCTTCTGATTAGAAGCATGCTAATATAATGCGCATATTCAAAAAAGGGGATAGAAATAATCCAAGAAACTACAATCAGTTTAACTTGCATAACTGGAAAAGTAATGGAAGCCATAATCTATGTGAAAATAGTAGATTACCTGGATTCAAATAACATTCTGAGGGATAGCAAACATGGATTTAGGAGAGGTACTGTAGATCCTGTTTAACTAATCTACTTGAGTCCTTTGAGAAGTGAAATTGATCACAAAAAGGCCTACGATGTGATCTACTTAGATTTCCAGAAGGCCTTTGATGTGGTACCCCACAAACGGCTCTTGCTAAAGCTGCAGGGATTTTAGGAACTGTGGCAGCTTGGATCGAAAACTGGTTAACTGATAGGAAGCAGCGAGTAGTTAGAGGCACAATGTCACAGTGGGCCTGCATTCATAGTGGAGTACCGCAGGCTTGAATTTTAGGACCACTATTTTTCCTAATTTACATTAATGATATTGACACCAATACATACAGTAAATTGGTTAAATTTGCAGACAACACCAAGGTGGATGGTGTAGCAGATACTGAACTAGCAGCACAGAGGCTACAATGAGATCTTCATTTAATTAGTGACTGGGCTGATACCTGGCAGATGAAATTTAACGTAGATAAATGTAAGGTAATCCATGCAGGGAGCAGAAATATAAAGTACAGATATTTTATGGGTTCCACTGAAATAAAGGTAGCTGATTATGAGTATGTTGATCCTTCCATGTCCCACTCTCGCCAGTGTGGGGATACAATAAAAAAGGCCAATAGGATGTCGGGTTACATCTGTAGGTGTGTGGAGTTTAAGTCAAGGGAGGTGATGTTACGATTATACAATTCCTTGGTAAGACCTCACCTAGAATATTGTGTGCAGATTTGGTCACCATACCTTAAAAGGACATCAATGCCTTGGAAAGGGTGCAACGTAGAGCTACAAGAATGATTCCTGGTCTAAGAGGAATGTCTTATGAGGAGAGATTAGCTGAGCTGAATCTGTTTAGCCTCGAGCAAAGGAGACTAAGGGGGGAAATGATCCAGGCATATAAGATTCTAACAGGTCTGGATGCTATAAAATGGCTACTTCAATATCAGTTTAAATACTAGAACTCATGGCCACAAGTGGAAATTAGTGGGAGAACATTTTACAATGAATTTGAGAAAGCACTTCTTTACACAGCATGTAGTTCGAGTATGGATCTTCCTGCTAGTGTAGCGGAAGCTAAAACCCTGGGTTCCTTTAAATCAGAGCTAGGTAAGATTTTAACAACTCTGAGCTATTAGTTAAATTCTCCTCAAACGAGCTTGATGGGCTAAATGGCCTCCTTTCATTTGTAAATTCCTTATGTTCTTATTTGCAGATGTTCTTATGATGTATGGGGTATTTTTAAGAATTTGTGTTTTTCAGATTTTCAGCACCAATAAAAATATGTTTCTTGTATGCTAATAGAAATAGTAGCCTATATAGTGTGTGATTGACGAGACAACCTCCCCACCCCCGGGTGCCAGACCTCACTCTTTTTCAAACCCTGCAGGCTACGGCACTGCTTGCAGTTCATACTAGTGGATAGGTAGAGAAAATGTAAGAGATTTAATCTAGGCACTCGTTTCAGAAATGAAAATAAGCTGTGCTGCGTTTTCAACAGAGTCGCGTGATCCAAATTAATTATTAATACAATAAAATCAAACTTCCAAATAAACTGAGGGGGCTTGGTCTTTATGGACATGACGCCTCTGCTCCCGATGCTCTACCCAGTAGGCGTGACTGTGAAGCCTGGTTTGAAAAGGCAGTGTGCGATTGTCAAGAAAACACAGGCTCACAGACCCCATAGATAGCTAGCGGTCTGTTCTTGATTTTACGTTGGTTAATGAGTATAGTTTTTGGTTGACTTACATTATCAACCTAGATGGCTTATTACCTGACGCCGTCTATTTAATTGGTCTTTAACTGTTACGCTCAGCTTGAGAAGTTTTCGACTAAACCAAGGTTTTGATACGGTATTAACGTGCGCTTAAATGTAAATTGAAGTTCTTTCGCTGAATGCCGCTGACATTACTTATGTTTAAGTTAATTTCGCCGCGTGTGTGTCCGTATTCATCTGCATTTGATATTCCTCGGTTGGTGAAATTGAAGGTAAGACATCCATCCATCCGTCTTATCCTGGTCATGGTCGCGCAAACCTTTCAACGCAATTCTTTGTGGTCCTGCTATGAAATGCGATGATTCACCAAAATTTACTTGTAATACATCAAGATTTAGTGGTGTAAATGTATTACAAAATGTTAGGTTTTGTAACGATAAGATGCAAATGGAAAGCATACTTATGCGTAACATATGGTGCAGTTATAGAGATTAGTCCATGCAAACTGACAAGGCGCAACCAAAGCTTACTTTTGTTGCCCTCTTTAAACTTGGTGATTGCTTTTTTAAGTGTTGTCCCAAGGGAAATCAAAATGTTCTTTGCACAAAAAAATCTAAGGAAAATTGACTAAAATACAAACAAAGAAATGAATATTCAGTATAACACAGTTAAGACTCGTAAAGATAAACTGATGACCCTCTGTTAACCATATGACAAGATGGCTGGCTGGACTGATACGTAGTGTTGGCTCAAAAGTTATTTTACATTTTAAATGTTACGGTGCTTTGTAAAATGGCCCCTTAGCCGAAGAAAGCTCTGATATTCGTGTTCTTTAACGTTGGAAATTTTGAAGAGTATTTGAATTGTCATGTAAAGTATATTCATGCTATAACAAAAGAATTTGAGGCGATTATTACTGCATTATTAGACAATTGGTTCTACTCTGAAATTCAGAGAAAGTACTCCTTGTCTGAGGTTGGTAGACTAAAAGAGAGCACAACAGTCTATTCAGACTAGTATGGGCTTGTTTCTGTAGTGTTGCTATTCAGTCACTGCATGCACAGAAAGAGATGATGAGGCAATTTCCAGGTACGTGTTATGAAATGTTACTTTAACATCCGTTAAAGACCAATTAATTATCACAGAATAGCAGCACAAAGAAATGAAAACAAATGGACTTCCAAACAGTGGACGATGCAGCCAAAATCCTGCATTACAGGAGTCTTGTTATTTATCACAAGTTCAATGATACCTAACTTCTGAATTGGCCCAAACTAAATTTCATGTTACACAAGTTTAATTAAAATGAAAACAGTACACTGTTCTGCAAATTTAGGTAATGAGTTTGTGAATAAGCCTTCAATATAAGAATAACGTTCAGGCAAATGAAGATGATCTACATATTATTGTGCCGTTAAGGTAGTCATGTGATCCATTAGATTGAATGATTGATTGATAAACTATGTGGAAGTACAGTGTTGTAATGCCTTAGATATTTGAAATCAATTGTTAATCAGAGCTATAAAACCATTATTAAATGACTATTTGTAAACCAACATCTGTTATTATAAAAAAGATATTTATATGCTTCACAAATCTTTTATTTATTTTATTATTTTCTTTTGTACTTCTGTTCTTCCTGCCTTCTTTTTAGGTTCTTTTTCTATGTCCAATACCATAAAGCTAATCCCTAAACACAGCAGCCAATTTGCACAGTAGATACCCTGTACTCTGAACTTGAGTAGGAAATGTGTTGCTATCTTCATTCTGAGTTTAAAATAGATGCTGTCAGAAACAAGCCACAGTGAAGGACTTTATCCGGCCTGGTTAGCAACAAAACCCACACAGAAATCTAGAAAAGGCTGTGTTTGTGTGCTTTTTCAGAGTAGATAACGACTAATGTTCTGGGCCCAGCATTCATGCCGATATGTAATTAAAATATTTTAGTTTTTTCTTTTGCATTTTAACAGTTTTGTTCATTTATTTGTGATACTGTGATCACTGAGCATAAAATGCACCTTGACTCTTCTGTCATCTCTCTTTGCACATTTGTGTGTTTGTTTGCTGTTAATGTTATGCTGTTGTTGTTAGTGTGATTTTTGAAAGGAGGCAGTCATCTATTTACTCAATGATTCTCTTCATATGAGGGCTGATGTCACACTGGCATCTGAACAAGCACTGGAGTCATGGTTCATCACATTTTGCTGTTTCCAATTAAATGATATTTAAAACTAAAACAAATGCACAGAATAAATCATCACACACATTATGACATTGTTTTGATGAAGAACATCAGAAAACGTTTTAATTTAATTTTACTTTAGATCTGTCACTTTAAAAAGCCCCTGATTCTTTATTTTATGGCTGGCTGGATTGACATTATACCTATCTATATGTGTTTTTATCAAATGATATTGATAATTATCTCAATGTTATTCGAGTCATTATTTTACTTCAATGCTCTATTTTTGCTTAAAATTCCCTTAGAATTACCCTTAAATAGATTTTGAACATGAAAAAATGTGAGGAGTCACTAGGTTTTTTTTCTGACTGCCTTGCCTTAGGGCTGAAAGTTATGCCCTAAAAATAATATCACAGTATTTTCAGAGGTTTACACAATATCAGTATTTATCACAATATTCTAAAATTATTTTGTAAAAATGTGTAAAATATGACAGGTAGTTTTGAACTTTTATGATTATGATGACAAATTGTTTCACTAATAGTTATGGAGCACGTGACAGGTACAATGATGAAACTACATCAACAACAGAGTCTGACCTCGAGAGAATTTGTGTATAAACAGTGCAGTAGCAGTAGTAACTGCTAATTATGCAAGAAAACAAGTGCTTAGGCTGTACCATGATACAATATTCAAACTGGCTATACGTTATATATGTTCATAATCACGATGAAATATTTTATCACTATATTGTCCAGCCCTAATTATGAGTATGGTAACATTATTGTGCTTACATGCACATTATATTTTGGACAGGGGTGTTGCTAGGGCTGTTTGGGGGGGGTTAGCTTAGAGAAAATGCATATGTAACATTCATCACACAGTGAAATGAATGAATAAATTCCTAAGTTCACAAGAACATGCTCAATGTGAAAAACAGTATGCTAATTGTGGATGTGAGTTGCTTACGGCTAATGCTAGTTACAGTCAGTCATCAGCAGTTTGGAAACATTTTGGTTTCCCAATAAATTATACCAGCACTGGACAGAATGTACTTGATGAAACTAAGACTGTCTATTGGCTCAGTTATACCAAAGTCCTATGTCTTGTTGGAAATTCATCCAGCATGTTAGTCCTTATATAGTTCTTATTTCTTATATGGTTGTTTAATTCCTTTCTTTTAAATTTATGTAAAGCACTTCATAAACCCTGTGGTTAAAGCGGTGCTATATATATCTTATATATATGCACACACACACACACACACACTGTGTGCAGAATTATTAGGCAAGTACTATTCCTGGAGATCATTTTTAGCAAAAGTTGGGTAGACTTATAAAAATGAATTCAGAAGCTTTCTTGTGTACAAAGTAAATTTATTTAGAGAGAAGATGTTACATTTGACTTGATATCAGTATATATAAGGATTAACAAGCTTTCAGCCATTCTATACAGCCCACTTCACCCAGTTAAATGCCCAGTATAGCCAACTTTCTTCTCAGTGACCACTATGAGCCTGTTTCCCACTGAACCAATCCGGTTTTTGATTTGATTCTGTCCTATATTAGCTGAGCCAGCTAGGTCTACCACCTAGAAGCTGCTCTGAGAAGGGTACTGCTTGCTACTTTGGTAGATTTCACACTTTGGTAAGGTCCAGTAGTTCTCAATGGGGTTGAGTCAGGCGATGAAGGGGGGCAGGCCATAGTTCAATCACGTGTCAAGCATTTCTAGGCCAATCTATGAAATACTTTGATGCATAGGGAGGGCCATTGTCTTGCACGGATATCATATCCTCTTAGAAAGCTGCTGACTTCTTCTTGTGCCAGTGTTTGAAGAAGGTATCTTCTAGAAATTGGCAGTAGACCTTGTGGTTGATTTTTACACAATCTGCAAGTCAGAAAGGTATGACAAGTTCATCACTGATAATTGCAGTCTACGTCATCTCACCTCCACCACCTTGTTGGTGCTTGAAGAGGATCTCAATCCACTGGCTCATCCATCTGCTCCATCAACAGTCACTTTCATCTCATCTGTCCCCAAAACCTTTGTACCATCAGTCTTGAGATATGTCGGTGCCCATTTTTACAATGTTATACCTTACATGCCTTATTGAGTGGAGGCCATGTTTCAGCGTTCATGACCTTAGGAATGTCACACAGCACACTGCACCTAGAACGTCTGGAGATTCTGTTTAGATTGCAATTTTGAAAAATGATGGCATTTGATGCTCAAGAGTTTCTGGAAGTCTCCTTTTATTTGACCCTTTAATTTGGCACAGAACTTTGGCAGTTTGTGTGTCATCTTCTCTCTACAAGCCTCTTTGGCTGTTGTCAACAAAACACTTGATTGTACAGTGATCACATTTCAAAAGTCTGGCAGTTTCGATCGTTTTGCATCCTTCTGACTGGTACTTTACTATTTTGTTTTTTCCTGGTCTCTGTATTGGTTGGTTGAGAAGATAGAAGTGAAATACACACTTGCCTAATAATTCTGCACAACAGTGTAAATATAAAGAACTGAGAAATCTCAATAGTGATACATCACAAAAGTAGCGTTCTTCCTGATTATTGTGTAAGTTTAGCTTGTACTGAGAAATGCACATCCTCATTTCACCATCTCACCCACCACTCTACAATCACACACTTCAATCTTATATGTTACTCCCAGCCTCCTGAAAAAAAATTAAGTTTAGAGGCCTTTACTGTTCCTGTTAATGTTACGTGTGGCTAAATTTAGGCTCCACAATCCACTATCACTGTGAAAAATGGTCCATTGGAGTGAACAGAGTTTTGTGCGATTCTCTTGCTAGGTGGCTTTGGGAATGTCTAGGAATGTTGATGAATATTTAGTCCTTTTTCTCTGAATTTGTACTAAATATCATTATACCATATACTGTGGCTTCCTATCTTGTGCTGTATATTTTCTAGAGCTAAACCCTGTGAACATTCCAATACTTGCATATGTAATGCTTATATTATTGTAAACTTGAATAACTGTACCTCAATCAAAGTCTAGTAAATACTGCTTTGCTAATGTTGTAATTTAGTTCTTTGCAGGACATTTCTGACATTTTAATGTGATTTTGAATTAACAAAGAAATATCAGAGTATCAATATTTTCAATAAGAATATCGATATTTTCCATAACATGACATTGCATTCTTAACTGTAAGGGTGTCAACTGCAGTCCTGGAGGGCCGGAGCCCTGTGTCGCTTTGTTCTTTTCCTGTTCTACCACAAATGATTCAGCTCAAGCGCTGTGTGGTAATTAGCACAAGGAGTAGCAAGGAGTTTAATTAGGTGTGTTAAATAAGGGGAATCCCAAAAATGTGCACAGCCTCGGCCCTCCAGGACTGCAGTTTGAAATCCTTGCTGTAGTGTATCAGCAGCCAATTAAAATGAATTCAGGATTCTAAAGCATATACTCGATTTTGTATTGATTGAGGCATTGGGGGCTCTAATCCTACCTTCCCGTGTCACACGGATTTCCCATACTGTATGATTTTGTGTCTGCATATTCCCTGTGATGACCAGTATAAGCGGCTAAATGATGAATGATAGAGAAAAACAATGTAATGTAAAATGCATGCTGTGTGGGATTTGATTGCAACCCCTACTCTGTCTGTTTTTCGGGGGACAGATTTCCTGTTTTTTTTATCTAAAAGTTACAAAAATGTGAAGAAGATCAAGTTTAAAGGTTACACAGATATGATACCAGCTGGAAAACATTATTTATTGCTTTTCTATTATATTTGTTGCTTTTCTGTTTTAAAGGAAATTAAACCAAATTAGAGGGACACAGAAGGCAGACTGTAGTAGAGCAGTACAGTGGCTGAAGAGAAGTGGGAAGATGGACCCAGTATTTCCAGACCATTCAGCAACAGTGGATGAACTTGTGTATGCCTGCATCAAGGCCTTTGGTCAGTACTACCCATTTTGTACCATCTCAGCTCTGAGAAGAATATCTATTAGGAGTTCTTAAGATTATTTAAAGTAAGAGCAGTCAGTTTCTGTGATAAACAGTGCTGCTGTTGTTGTGTTCAGATGACAAGGGTGTCCTGCAGGACCCATCTCTCGTGCGCATGGTCCTCATGATGCACCCGTGGTACATCTCTTCTACTGACCTTACCAGGAAACTGCTCCTCAAGTATCCTTGTACCTGCTTTTCATTGTTCATTCACAGCCCTCATTTGGAGCACCTTTTCCATTTATTTTATTGCTAGGCTCTAGCACAGTAGCAAAGTATACATCAGTAAAGAATACTGAAACAAAAACAGTATCCAAGGCATTTCATTATTCAGAATTAAAATGAAACCAAAAGTGTGAGACATGAAAACTAAACTGAAATTAAAACTGTAGAAATTACATATGCCCTCGTGGGATTAAACAATGTAATTACATGGTAGCCATTAGAGTACTGTAGCTAAAGAGAGCCTGAGAAACAGAAGGTCTCCTTGACGACTCTGCACATTTCAAGAGGAGAATGTTGCAGTTGAATTGCAGACAAAAATTTGTCACCTGGTCCGGTAAGATGGAATCTTATATATTCTGTTTTGAATCAGGACATATTACCTGTTTTATTGTTTGTGAATCATTTAAAAAGAGTCCATATCTTATTCACCATAGGTACTGGATCTCTGAATTTCCTGCTGAATTCAATTTGAACCCAGAGCTAGCAGAGCAGATCAAAGGCCTCAAGGATCTGCTCACCAGCGAGGGCAATGAGTGCCAGAGTGATCTGATTGACATTGAGAATGTGTGAGTTTCCCAATGCAACTTATTTCACAGGGCCTCTTCATTTATCGCTGATAATGCAACAAATTAAGTGTTTTAATTGCCAGCTATCAAAATGCATAATATTTTTGACTCATGCTCTATGAAAAATAAGGGTTTGTGTAGACAATAAAAACACCAGAACTGCAGCAGAGATAAAAGAACCAACTGCCTGTCTTTATGCTAAGCATAATATACAGCTGTGGAAAAAATGAAGAGACCACTCTATATTTTTAAACAAATCTGCATTTTTAAATCATGGTTTAATTGTTGATCTGCTGGCTGAAGGCTACACTGAGCAGCAGGATGTTTTCAGGTTTAAAATTTGAACAATGTGAAGCAGGAGACAATAGGAACGACGAGAAACCAGCCAGGTAAAAGGCTGAATCCATATTCTAATGCCAGAGATGACCGTTAACTTATCCCACAGTTTCTCATGAATCGAAGAATGACATCAAGTGACCTTCAAAAGGAACGGGAAACATTAAGTGCAGGTGTGAAATGCACTGCTAGGACAGTTTGTATCAGGCTCCTGGAAGCAGGACTGAGGTCTCATAAAGCAAGGAAGAAGCCCTTCATTAATGAGAAACAGAGAAGAACCAGGCTGCAGTTTGCAGAAAAATATGTATTATTCACAGATGCACACCCATAACTTGAGAAATGAGTGAAACAAAAAACTGTGCTGTGGTCTCTTAATTTTTTCCAAGGCTATATATTTCTCTACTCATCATTTTCTAGTTACTAAGTAAGCTGCATATTCATACAAACTATCAGTTACAATAATATAAAAGTTAAATCTTAATTTAATGAATGGTTATTTTCCTTTGTCTGTGTTTTCTTTTTTCCTCAGTTTAGAATAGCAGAGTCAGATGACTCTGCAGGTAAACAAAGTGGTGTAATTCTTTCAGCGGTCATGTTTATACCAGTGGATGGTTATTTTATTGTTGCATACCTGTAATACTATGTCTAATTTTGATGCCACACGTATTTAGCATAGTCAATGAAACTAAGGACTGGTCATTATTCATAGCGAATACAGGAGTTAAACAGTATGGGGTACTTTCCCAAACAGAAATTAAGCCTAGTCAGACTTAAAAGGCCTGTAAACCAGATTAACTTAAACAGATCTACTTTCTTAATCATGGTTTGAAATAGTTTTAGACTTAGCCTGGTCCTGAATTAACAGAGCCAGTTTTCTGAAGGATGATTAGAACTACAACCCGAATTCCGGAAAAGTTGGGATGTTCTATTTATTTGAATGAAATAAAATGAAAACTAAAAGACTTTCAAATCACATGAGCTAATATTTTATTCACAACAGAACATAGATAACATAACAAATGTTCAAACTGGGAAACTGTACGCCTTTATCCACTAAATGAGCTCATTTCAGATTTGATGCCTGCTGTAGGTCCCAAAAAAGTTGACACAGGGGCACCAAATGGGAGAGCATCTAGCAACTATTTAAGTTAATATCAGGTCTGTAGCATGATTAGCTATAAAAGGGATCTCTTAGAGAGGCAGAGTCTCTCAGAAGTAAAGATGGGCAGAGACTCTCTAATCTGTGAAAGAGTGCATAAAGAGATTGTGGAATACAATGTCCTCAACGTCAAATTGCAAAGGCATTGCAAATCTCATCATCTACAGTGCATACCATCATCAAAAGATTCAGAGAAACTGGAGATATCTCTGTGCATAAGGGACAAGGCCGAAGACCTTTATTGGATGCCCGTGGTCTTCGGGCCCTCAGACGACACTGCATCACTCATCGGCATGATTATGTCAATGACATTACTAAATGGGCCAAGGAATACTTCCAGAAACCACTGTCGGTAAACACAATCCGACGTGCTGTCTGCAGATGTCAACTAAAGCTCTGTCATTCAAAAAGGAAGCCATATTTGAACATGGTCCAGAAGCGCCATCGTGTCCTGTGGGCCAAGACTCATTTGAAATGGACTGTTTCAAAGTGGAAAAGTGTTCTATGGTCAGACGAGTGTCCTCCGGGCTAAAGAGGAGGGAGACCTACCAGCGTGTCATCAGTATTCAGTTCAAAAGCCAGCATCTCTGATGGCATGGGGGTGCATAAGTACATACGGTATGGGCAGCTTGCATGTTTTGGAAGGAACTATGAATGCTGAAAGGTATATAACGGTTTTAGAGCAACATATGCTCCCTTCCAGATGACGTCTATTTCAGGGAAGGATCTTGTGTGTTTCAGCAGGACAATGCAAAACATGTCTGCAGCTATTACAACAGCATGGCTTCATCTGCAAAGAGTCCGGGTGCTGAATTGGCCTGCCTACAGTCCAGATCCTTCATCTATAGAGAACATTTGGCGCATCATTAAATGAAAAATACGTCAAGCATCAAATGCGTCTGTAGCAAGCATCAGATTTGAAATGAGCTTATTTTCTGCATAAAATTGTACAGTCAGTTTAAACATTTGTTGTGTTATCCATGTTCTGTCGTGAATAAAATATTGGCTCATGCGATTTGAAAGTCTTTTAGTTTTTATTCAAATTTAAAGAACTTTCCAACTTTTCCAGAATTCGGGTTGTACTACTGGGGTAAATGCTGACTTAAATTAAACCTACAAGGTGGCAGATTTAACTCCAGATTAATGCTGTAAGTGGAGACACATGGATTTCCTAGACTTTTTCAGTATTTGTATAGTGCATTTTCACAGCGTTGCATTGTCTCAAAGTACATTGTCTCATTATCCATGCCCAAAACCCCCAGTGAGCAAGTCAGAGGCGACAGTGGCAAGGAAAAACTCCCTAGAAGGAAGAAACCTTGGGAGGAATCAGATTCAAAGGGGGAGCCCATCCTCCAGGGGCCGGCAGAGGAAGTCAACAAGATATTCATTGACCGGAGTAACCCATTCAATAATGTTGATCTTTTTTTCGTTTTAGAGAGTTTTAGGGTCTGTTTTCACATGTATAAACTATTGAAATCTTTTCACTGTTGGAGCCCAGACTGGTATTGAGTGCATTTTTGTGCCCTTCACCATGAAACTGGAGTTTTATGTGGTTTCTGTGGAGCAACAGTACGTAAAGTAGTTCATAAATTCTGGAGGGTCACTGGTGAACTACAGTGTCACTACATCAAGTTCTCTAAAGCCGCAGGTCAAACTAAATACAATTACAATTCTGTGAATATGGGAACTTCCTGGGCATGATTGGCTGTATAGATGGATGCCATATTACCATCAAGTGTCCTTCAGCACCAGATGCTAAGGAGTACAGGAACTGATTTTCTTTTAATGTTCAGCGTATATGCACTCCATATTTGCAGTTCTCAAATATTGTTGCCCGCTGGAAAGGTGCATGATTCACGAATATTCCTCAACTTCTTTTTGTATGATCAGGTTGAAAGAGGTGATCATAATTTAACTTTTCTTGGTGATAGTGGGTAGGCTCAGCATAACTTAATACCGAAATACAGCCAAAAAAAAATAAAAAATGCAGGTGTGGAAGGTTGGCTGTCCTTTGTGTCTGCAGAACTGTTACTTCCTTTTCTATTACTCCCCCTGGTCTCTCTTTTTCCTGACAGCAAATCATTTAGTTGGTCAAGTTATCCTTTTTCGGTCTTCACCTTCTCACTTCGGGCCACTGCAATGTTCTTCATAAGGGTTATTTTCATATTTTACCACAGGACCTATATTGGAGAACCCGATGTTATAATTGAGTGAAGTAATGAACATAAGAATCTTACCTGTAGTTGTTGTACTCTCCTATTGGTACTGTTTTCATCAGCATTGTGTCCATAGGAAATGTATGTGTTTATGGCATTTTTCTTTAATTCAAGTGCAGATTTATCTTGTCTTCTATAACTGGATGTCTTGACACTATTTGCTTCAATAGTGTTTTTTCAGTAAAGTTTTATTAATCATGTTCCTTTTTCCCAAATGATCCATTCCAGCTTTTATGAGCACCCTAGTGCCAGGTCCCCACACCCAAACTAAAGAATATTAACATAAGTGGTTACATAAGAACATAAGAAATTTACAAACGAGAGGAGGCCATTTGGCTACGATAAGGATAAGGATTTCTGAAATAGTAAAGTTAAAGGTTGGCTAATAATATCCATCATCTCTTAGTCAAAGACTCCATAGTCTAGGATTAACTAATACAAGTTTAAGCTGTGTTTCAGAAAAACAATTTTTAAGCAATTATTATTTGAGTATTTTAGACTAAGGCCTTCTCCTGTCTTTAAACTAAAGCCTATGTGGGAAACCTCTCCTATGTGTTTCTGCTCTAAATGCACCAGGAATATGTTCTCAATTTCCACATTGTCCCAGTGTTGTGTGGGTTTCAGTTTGTGGGCAGTTCAGTTTCCTGTAGACTGATCTCTCACAATTGCCTGTAGTGGGTTTATGTGTGTGCTCTGCATTGGTTTGACATCCCATTCATGGTGTCTCATGTGCTTTCTTCAGTAGACCTCAGACCTATTGCAACAAAAACAGTAATGAAAAATGGATGGATGGATTCCTCATTAAATATGCAATTACTCAGCCCTGCAGAGCATCCTAATGTGTGGCTTATCCAGTGAGAATACCCGATAGCAATAGACCCAATAGTTAAAGTCTGCTCTTCAGCTTTATCTTGCCCAATCAAGTTTAAAAAGAGATGATTTTATGAAGAGAGCAGCTGTTATTTAGATTCTCTGCTCTGCTCTTTGTGTGTATAATGTTCCTGTCATGCAGGGTTTCCTCCTGCAGTCCAAAGACATGTAATTAGTTTAATTGGTGACTTTAAATTGCACACAGTTGTGTAAGCATGTACATGCATATGCCCTTTAATGGACTGGCATCCTGCCCGACACATCGTGCATGCAAGCCTTTTGCCCCATATTGCCTGAGATGGGGATCCAGGCTCCTCTGTAACCTTTCACAAGATAAATGGGTGGATGGATGATCAGTTTGGTGACACAATTTGTTCTTTTCAGCCCATCCTTTGAATGGAAGCGACAAGTAACACGTCGTGTTACTTCTGTCTCCAAGAAGAGGAAGATGTCACTACTCTTTGATCACCTGGAGTCCTGTGAACTTGCTGAGCACCTCACCTACTTGGAGTATAAATCTTTCTGCAAGATCTTGGTATGATGGTTATCTGACCATCCATGAGGAGGGACTACTTTAATGATGTCTATGCATGTGTTTTTTGGGTTTTCCTGCCTTTCTTTGGTTTCTGAGGCTTCCTTCGGAATATTTTCCAGTTCCAGGACTACCACAGCTTTGTGATGCATGGCTGCACTGTGGACAACCCCATTCTGGAGCGGTTCATCACGCTCTTCAACAGCGTGTCACAGTGGATCCAGCTCATGGTCCTTAGCAAGCCCACACCTCCACAGAGAGCCGCTGTGTTCACTCATTTCATCAGTGTAGCTCAGGTCTGTTCCTACTGTATGCTTACTGTTGGCTTTTATTAGCTGTCAGTCACATGTGCCTTTTTATGTTAACATCCAGTGTTGTATTACAAAGAATTGCAACTTAAAAGTCAATGTATTCTAACCATAGTGTTAATGGGTTCATGCATTGTACGTAGGTGAAAAGCATACTCTAAGCGTATAATGCAAACTGCTCTCGTAGCCTCCCATGAGCCTCCCTGTGTGCACCTTATCTCCACCCTCTGGGATCCTCTTTAATTCATCCTGGGGAACCTCCACCCCCCACTCTTTCCCTTTCCTGTGCTTCCCCTCACCCACTGCTCCTCTGCCTTTCTTACTGTGCGCACCACCCTGGCACTTCCTCTTTCAATCTGTCTTAATCCTCTCTTTTCATCTTTTCTTTCTCAAATGATTTCACAGTGCTGCTCTGAGTGAAATGTGAATGAATCCTATTCTGTATCCTTCAGTTGCTTACAGCAAAATTGTGTCCTGTATCACTATATGTTTCTCATGTCATGGTGTTAAACCATTTTGTCTACTCAAGTTATGTTTTTTTTTTCCTTCGGAACCTCAAAAGCCCCATTTCAGAAAATACTTTACATGTGTAACAGCTATTCACTATGGTGGCACCTAAAGTGCAAAGCACAAAAACAAAAACTTGCAGCCCTGAAGTGCAGATAACGCATTCAGAAACAAAAGCCTGTTGTCCTGAAGTGCAGATACAACAAACAGATGCAAAAACTGGCAGTTCTGAAGTGCAAAACACAAAAACAAAAAGAAAACACAAAAAAAACAAAAACGTCCTGAGGTGCCAATGCAGCCAGTAAATTACGGAAATATGTCATCAGTTATTCCATCTTTGGCATCTCCTTAGGCTCAGGATGACTTGAGGAATGACTGCCGTCATGCAAATTCTCATCCTCGGATATGTTTTATTAGATTATTAAACTATAGTGATATGTTTCATAATATTTAATATTATGAATTATACAAGTATTTAACTCCATACTGATATGGAGTTTTTGTTTTTGTGTTCTTTTTTTTGTTTTGGACTTCTGTGCCACCGTAATACACTGATGTTAATCACACTTACGTTGAGCATGTCTGTATGAACTGAAGTTTCGTTCTTTCCTCTGTTTAAGGTCAAAGTGCAGCTTTGGCGCCAAGACTAGAGCCAATGTTATTTTAATGGGTTTTCTTTTTAAGTTGAGATATATTGAAAGGTGTTTAACTTGTACTGTGCTTTGTCTGTGAAGTCCATGTGTATGAAGAAAACAAGTTAATTATTATAGAACAGGGTCTTCAAGGGGGTTTATAATGGATTAATGGAGGGCTATTTGTTGATTGTAGCTGTCATTTTCTGAAGCGCTTTTTAATAGTAATGGTATCTCTCCCTTTGGCCTTTTTTGGCAGAAACTGCTGCAGTTGCAGAACTTCAACACTTTGATGGCTGTTGTAGGGGGACTGAGTAACAGCTCCATCTCCAGACTTAAAGATACTCAGGCACACATCAGCAGTGAGACTAATAAGGTTGGTGGAGAACAGAGTTTTCTATATTACTTTTTAAATGCAACATGAGACATATTTGTTTGTTTCTTGATTAATTTCAGAGTTGTTACACATGTACTTGGTATTTTACTTAATGATTAGATAAATGGGACTGTTATTATACTAGCCATTTATTGGCTGGGTCAACTTAAAAATAAAAAGATTATAAAATAACTGGAAATGATACTCTGTTTAATACATAGGCAGTTTAGCCACTCTTTTTCCTGTAAAAAAGATTTTCCAAAACCATCTAGCGATTTGTCCCGGATTTCCATATACAGTGGTACCTCCGGTTCACGAACGCTGTGGTCTATGAACAATTTGGTTCGCGACCAAAAATTTTGTGGAAAAAAATGCAAGTACAAAATTTGGTCGACGAACAGATTGCTCGACCAGGTTCCTTTTTTTATACTAGTGTAGCACCGGCGGGGCGCATATCCCAGCATGCCCCGCGTGCAAATGTAAATAGAATGACCACAACAGGCAACCAATGAGCACCGAACCCAATTATACAGACGAGAAACACAAGGTTGTCAAGACGCCGAACTGCAAGATGCACACACGGTGGAAGATTTACACACGCTAAATACATGCGAGGATCAGACCGGGTACACACAAGACA
Organism: Gnathonemus echidnorhynchus; assembly: GCA_026776725.1. NCBI lineage: Eukaryota > Metazoa > Chordata > Actinopteri > Osteoglossiformes > Mormyridae > Gnathonemus > Gnathonemus echidnorhynchus. The sequence goes on along the minus strand of JAODJU010000002.1, from coordinate 17,152,424 downwards.
CAAGCAAACAAACGCGCGACAATAGGGAAATGCAACCATAAGCATTAACAACAATAACATTACAAGGGTTACGGACTGATTTCTGACTGATACTGACTGATAAAGGGCGTGATTTCCCCGGCAAGCAAGTTTCCATGTCTCTCTCTGCTCCTGCAATGCCTCGGTCCGCCCGTCGGCACACTATAATGATTGTGTTTTTACTATAGAGTTTTTACTATAAAAACCATAAAATTAATTAATAAAAATTATTATTTGGTAGGCTTGTGAACGAATTAATCAAATTTCAGTGCTTTCTTATGGAAAAATTGCCTTGGTTCGTGTTCAAATTGGTTCACGACCACTTTCCTGGAACAGATTGTGTTCGTGAACTCCAGGCACCACTGTACATTTCAAACCCCTGGCTTTATGGTAGGGATCCTGTCTGTCGGAAAATAATACAGGGTAAGATCCTAGTATAGCCCCCGGTTCAAAATATCTTTAAAACTTGACAGTGTTTGGTATTATTATTATTAGTAGTAGCAACAATCCATAATTTGTAGGAAAGTTTTTTTTTTTTTTTTAAATCCTAGAACATTTATTCATGACATATTGATTCATGACTTATGCATACTTTCTATCTAGGCTTTCAACAGTCTGACAGAGTTGGTGACATCTTGTGGGAACTACAGTCAGTACAGGCGCCGCTTCTCAGAGTGCTCTGGCTTTCGCTTCCCCATCCTTGGAGTGCACCTTAAAGACCTGATTGCAGTGCATGTGGCTTTACCAGACTGGAGTGATTCGGAGAAAACCAGAGTGAATCTGACCAAAACACAACAGCTTTATATCATTCTCCAGGAGTTGGCATTGGTCCAAACCATGCCTCCCAGCATTGAAGCTAACACTGACCTTCTTAACCTGCTGACGGTCAGTATGGAAGCAAACATATGATCAATGTATTTCCTGTAATATGAATATACAGACATTCAAAATACAGTAACCCCTTCACATTTCTGATGTCATTTTCTGAAAATGCACTATACAAATAGAATCTTTGAATTGAATTGAATTGAATTGAATTGAACTGAGAGTTAGGGAGGAAGATCTCTGAAAATTTGCAAAAAAAAAAAAAAAAACTTGGTCCCATAACCTCAACCTATATCGATCTGCTAGCCTGAATGATAACATGAAAAGTCTACGTATTACCAATTTCTGAGCAAACAGTACTGTACTATACACTTTGCTTGTCAGACCAGCTCGATTATTACTCTGTAAGTACTCTGTAAGTACTCTATGTGCTGGAAACATGACTTTTTGAACCCATTATAAAAATATGCAAAATCAACAGCACTGAAAAGTTTGAAAGTTACCGTGAGCTATCACATAAGTGAGGCTGGTTGCCAAGATAAAGATGCATGGTTTATCCAAGCCAAGACGTTTATTATTAAAGATACCATGTGCACTTACACTAACAAGTATTATGTATTACTAATATTATATATTATATGCTTTTATGTGTTCTAAGTCATTTTTAATATTGTTTTTGGCTTACGTGTTGTCTGAGTTTCTGCGATCTTTCAGCAAGCTTCAGATATATTCCCGTTTAATTGTTCACCGCCAATTCATGAATAACCAAAACAGTGAATGTCCATTTCACAAATGTGATGGGATTACTGTACATGACAGGTCCTTGAGATCATACCATCTCAGGGCCTTGCAATGGTGCTTTTTCCCAGGTCTTTTGAAAATCAAACGCAACATGTTGATGTTTTTTTCCACAATGCATGAAGACTAGATCATGAAGAAGAGATGTATAAATGATGCAAGTCTTTGAAACAGTCAAGTGAGAAATATATAAAAATGAAAAGATAAGCAGCATACTGTTTCATCACATTAAACAATTTAGCAGCTTTGCATTTTAATGGAGCAGATTTTGAAGTTAAAAGTACTGCACTGATTCATGCAGACTTCATTCTCTGAAAAGTACAATTTAAAACTGGATTCAGTAATTAACATATTGTGCAGGATGCCAGATCATTGCAAATATATTTGTTTCATTTTTAGGAGAAAAAAAGACAAATAATTTGGGCTAATAATTTTAATATGATTCTCATGGTGATGTTTTATTTGAAATTTTAAGAAAATTTTAGCAAGACATTAAAATACGACATCTGTGCAATTCAAAATTAAATGAAAACAGGCTGACATTTTTTTGAGCTATGCTGAGCTTCACTTGCAGTGTTAATAAGCTTGTGAATGGAAAAAGTAAGAATAACATTTTTTTTGACAATTGTATTAACTTTTTTAACATTTCATGCAACTGAGAAAGATGTTGTATGACTTATACACGTTTGAGTTGCATTTCTAACAATTGTAAGACAATGTGAGATGAAAAATAGTTTCAGATTTGAAACATTTCTGTATGTAATTTTCTCTCAGATATTGCAAACCTGTTTCGTCTTCAGCGGTTGTTTCTGAATCTACAAAACTATGTACAGTGGTACCTCGGTTCTCGAACTTAATCCGTTCCGGACTCCAGATCAAATCCTAAAAAGTTCGAGTTATGATCGAATTTTTCCCATAAGAAATAATGGAAAACCAATTAATTGGTTCCCAGCCCTTTACACCTAATTACACCAAATTACACCTAAATATATATATTTTTTTTCTTTCTTTTTTTTTTTTAGCATTTAAACACAAAATGAACAGGATAAATCAAGAAGAGCATTTTTTATTTTAATGGCTTCCAAAACGATAAAGATCTTATCCCAACATTACCCCTGTCCTGCCCCGATCGTCCGCTCCTTCTGTGTGCCACGCTCCCTCGTTAACCTCGTGTGGGATCCCCATGTAATCAGCTGTTTCTGGTTGATGTCATTAGTCCTCTGTATTAAGTCCGCGTTTCAGTTTCTTTCCCCAGTCCGGGCATTGGTTTGTTCGACTTGCTTACAGCGCTGGCTTAAAGCAACGCATTCTGATCCTGAGGTAATGCATTACGGTTAGATGCATTGCGACCTCTCACCCAGCTGCACAAACTGAAGCCGCCTCCGTGACGACACATCTTTGCCCTTATTGGCTGAAGAGTTTAGTTACACGCATGACGTTTGTATCCCAGGCAGTT
>JAODJU010000002.1:17134380-17149227 GCA_026776725.1 Gnathonemus echidnorhynchus | reverse complement strand
CTGGGTCTTCCCCGGGGCCTCCTCCCAGTGGGACATGCCCAGAACACCTCACCAGGGAGGCGTCCAGGAGGCATCCTCAGCAGATGCCCGAGCCACCTCATCTGGCTCCTCTCGATGCAGAGGAGCAGCAGCTCGACTCTGAGTCTCTCTCGAATGACCAAGCTCCTCACCCTATCTCTAAGGGAGAGCCCAGCCACCCTGTGGAGAAAACTCGCAATCTAATTGTACTCGCAATCTAATTCTTTCGGTCACTACCCTACTACTAACCGCCAAGGTCCCTGCCTTCGGCCACTGCCCATATTGCGCTGCACCTGACCCCTTTGGCCCCTCCTACAGGTGGTGAGCCCAGAATAATATGTATTAACTATAAATCTATATATTTTTTAACAATGTAATGTCAAATCACAATACGGTTTCAAAAAAAAGTTTCTTTGTTTGGTGTAAACCAAGAGTACTTCACAATTATTGTGTGGAAATGTGAAGGGTTGCAACAAAAAAAAAGATTTTGATAATCTGTCCAAGGACCGAAGTGCTCCTATGCATTTTAATGAAAGTGTTCAAAGTCTCGTGGTCCGCGTGGTCGGCAGTAAGTAGGACTCGTTTCCGGTGAGGGTTGGACCCATCAAAGCTGCCCTTTGTCACCGATTCTGATCATAGCTTTTATGGACAGGATTTCTAGGCGCAGCCAGGGCGTTGAGGGTGTCCGGTTTGGTGACCTCAGGATTAGGTCTCTGCTTTTTGCAGATGATGTGGTTCTGTTGGCTTCATCAGAACGTGACCTTCAGCTCTCACTAGAGCAGTTCACAGCTGAGTGTGAAGCGGATGGGATGAGAATCAGTACCTCCAAATCTGGGACCATGGTCCTCAGCCGGAAAAGGGTGGAATGCTCCTTCCGGGTCGGGGACGGGGTCCTCCCCCAAATGGAGGAGTTTAAGTATCTCGGGGTCTTGTTCACGAGTGAGGGAAGGATGGAACAGGAGATTGACAGGTGGATCGGTGCGGCGTCAGTAGTGATGCGGGCTCATCACTAGACCGCTGCCCCCGCGATCGACCTCGGATAAGTGGTGGATGATGGATGGATGGATGGATGGATGGATGGATGAAAAGTTACTGGAAAAGCTACAGCATTTCAAAAGTAACTGCGCTACTAATAAACTACTGAAAAGGTTAAGTTAGTAGTGTTGCTAACTGTTGTTAGCTACTCCCCAACATTGATGATGTTGGCTATGTGGGGATATACAGATCTATACTGAAATATTCCAGAAAGCAGGTTCAAGTTTAAACCTTAACTCGAAAACTATGGTAAAGTTAGCTTTATATGCAGTTTTTTGGTGTTGTAATATCCTTCAATGTTTGTAATATATTTCAGTGTTTGTGTGTGCACCAGGGTTGGGGCCGTTCCGGAATGCATTCATCAATTCCAATCCAAATCAGGAAATGGAACTGGAGTTGGGATTGGAAAAAGAAACTATGAGGAACAGAATTGGAAATGAAGTCAATTTTCAGGGAGATATAAATTCTAAGTCCAGTTCCATTTCCTGATTTAGATTGGAATTGATGATTGCATTCCGGAATAGCCCCAACCCTGGTGTGCACTTCACATTCAATAGCCCAGGTATCTTGATTAAAGTCACTGACAGTGAATGGGCACAGTGCAATTATTAATAAATATGTATATAAACACATCATATTAAAGGTGTATGTCATACATCATCCCCCATAGTTTAATTCTTAAAGCACATTTTACAGGACATGTCTGTATTTGGTATGTACTTGCCAATATTTTGCAGCAAATACTAAGTGGGCAAGTATAGTGGGATCATAAAATGTAAAACTGGTGCAAGAGATCGCAGAAGTATTGCAAGGGAAAGCAAAACTATTTAAAAAAATATTATAATACCTGGCAGACTGAGGCATCGCGGCAGCAGCGAATGACAAGTATGCTCTTATCAAGGGAGAACAACGCTCTTTTATGATGTCCTGAAAAGAACTATCACAGGCATTTAACAAGAACTGGAACCAAATAGAACAGTGGAAACAGCAGGAGGTCAGACGCTGGACTGTAAGGTACACACACAGTGGAAGGTTTATACAAAGTTAAGGACACACGAGGATTGGACAGGCTTCACATGAGACACGGGCAAACGTACACACCACAATCAGGAAATACAACTATTAACAACTGTACAATAAGGGGCTATTCACAATTTCCTACGTGCATGCCAAGATATGCTAATCCCTGTTGGCTCTACAATACTTTCCAACTCTGACCCTTTAGGGGCTCAGTAGACGACAAACAACAAAATCACGGTCTAATGCGCTAATAGGCTACAGTGACACTTTAAAATTTGAATGGATTAATTATAGTCAGAATATGAATTTTTCACATGTTCAAAGGAATGTTGAAATATCAGTTAAAAAGTCACAGCAACATTAGGAAGTTGCCACTGTTCTATAGCAGGGCTACTGCACAGAGCAATCCAAAATGGTTTAGGCTGAAAGCAGGGGTGCATGCGGGGTCTCACGGAGGGATGATGGGAGAGAATCCCCTTGGTAAAATATAGTCAAATTGGGTTTTGCACGATCATCTCCCTTGATAAATTTTGCAGTGGGCACCTGGAATTCTCTATGATCTTCATTATTTTGCAGAACAGGGGGACAACTTCACTTTGTGTGAAACTGTCAGAGCCACATGTGCTTAATAACATCATGCAGTGACCTGGGTTTTCACCTGTAGTTTTTGTCTTGGCAGGTATCTCTGGATCAGTACCATACTGAGGAGGAAATCTATCAGTTGTCTTTACAGAGAGAACCTCGCAGCACAAAGTCAACAGTGAGTTCACCTGGGAATTGAAAAAAAAACAAAAAAATTGCGTAACCATTAAGGATGGACTTATTTAACAAGAAACCACATGTAATGATAGTGATCAACCTCTTACATGGATAAAAAAAACTTAGGAGAATCATTCCTGTCAAAATTCTGTTTAAATAATTTGCCTATATTAGTCAAGTAGTCTACATACAGTGTTCATTTTGGGGTTTGTTATACATGACAAGATATGAAAAAACTAAAGCTGCGGTAATTCTTTGTTTTCTTCTTCTTTTTTTTCTTTTTTTTTTTTTTTTAACTTTGCTTTGATAGCACTACTTAAGCACATAGGTAACCCGTCTGCTTCTGGCCAGCTACCTGAGGCTAATGCTGCATGTACAGAAAACATGACGGGAAATAGAAAGTAATTTTCTCTCAATGCCAAATATAGGCTCATCAAACTTATTATAAACTGCCAAAAACAAGTCTAAAAGATGTAGCGGCGAAACTACAATAAGCTATATTTTATGTGAAGTACTGTATTATAGTATATTTGAATTATACAGTTCAGTCATTTAATTTATATAGCACTGTAATTTGAAAAGCATTTGAAACAGCTGTGTGTGTTTTGAAAGAGGTCAGTAAATAGCGACACGGACCTTAAAATTGTCAGAAAGGAGAACTTATGATGTATGATGTTCTGCCATGTACACTATCAGTTTTAAAGGAAGAGTTTGTATTTTGAGTGAGTTCTGTCAGGTTCAATTTTAATGCAAGGTATATGATGGAAAGTATTTGCAATTCCCAAAAATAATGGTTGTACTAAGGCCTATGTGTTTGATGTACTTGTTTTCCAGGAATCTGCTCCAAGCCGTTATTCTGCCCCCAATCCATCGGTGATTAATGAGTGGGCATCAGCAGTGAAACCTAAAGCAGATCCAGCCATTATCACTAAGCACATTGAGAAGATGGTGGAGGTAACGTCTGTTTCAGTCTGTTTCAGTTATGAGCTAATTAACATTGAGTACCATAATTGAAATCCAGTTAATAAAAACAAGAAAAAATCTTTATTGATGTAAGACACTGGTTGTCTATGTTATCCATTCTGAAAAACTGACTTTGTCTTGGTTTTGCCAGTCAGTGTTTAAGAATTTCGACACAAATGGGGATGGCTACATTTCCCAGGAAGAATTTAAGATCATACGGAACAACTTTCCATATCTCAGCAAGTTTGGTGAACTGGACCAGAATCGGTGAGTTGGCCAAGGCGAGCCATCGCATAGATGGGTGTTTGTGTGTTTGCAAGAAAATATTGCTCAAGTACTGTACATATTGCCCAGTGAAACCAGATAGAAATGATAATCTCCAACAGGGCATATTCTTCTAGTTCCTACTGATTTGGAACAATTCAGCATCTAATGTGCAGTACAGGAACATCTATCTAAATGTGTAAACAAATAAATATTTTGAAGATATTTTTAATTATTTAAAAGAAGACACTAAAGAAATAATTCCTGCCCCCTATTTTTCTTAGTGATGGCAGAATCAGTAGAGAGGAGATGGTGAATTACTTCATGAAAGCCAGCTCTCTGCTCAACTGCAAAATGGGCTTCATCCACACCTTCCTGGAGACCACCTATGTTAAGCCAACCTACTGTGAGCACTGTGCTGGCTTTGTGAGTATAAACAGAAGTTTCATGAAAGTTATTACCTGTTTTTGTTCTTCAACTATGGTCTGAGGAAAAGTACAATTTTTTCTTAGAGGCTTCTCTGACATTGTGTCTAATTGTCATTGTCTCTTTTCATAGATATGGGGATTTTACAAACAGGGATACAAGTGTAAAGGTGTGAAACAATTTTACTGTTACTGTATGTGGTGAACATTGATATGCCTCCAGAAGTTAATGTAAAAGAGAGCAGTTGAGTTTCCAAACTTAATGTAACATGTTTAAAAAGCAGATAGAGTTTAGCCTCTTCAGTCTCTGTTCCTGGAAACAAACAACTTGAGGAAAGCTAAAAACAACACTTAAGATAAAATAATTATGTGCTATTTAGTTTTCAAGCACCCTTGAGTACTTTCCAGTGCTGTGCATTTTCTTTTTGTGCTTGTATTTCTTCGTTCTTTTCTCCAGTGTGTGGTGTGAATTGTCACAAAGCCTGCCGCAGCCAGCTGGCAGTGGAGTGCCGCAAGCGAGCCAAAAGCATCAGCCACGATATGCTGCCTGCCCGGCAGGCTCGTTCATACAGCCTCCCCGTTCAGGACCTGCCCCCTAATAGGCTACAAGTCACAGGTACTGTATGCCACCTGCTGCTGCACTGCTTTGATAGGTCGTTTGTAGATAGAAAGAGACTGCAAACTCAGGCCTTGTGGATCACATATTTAATTTCTCATACAGTGGTTTCTGAATTTCTACAAAAATTTGACCTATGGTGGATTCAGAAAGTTTTCAGACCCCTATATTTTTGCACACTTTATTGTTGTGGATTTAATATTGAATGCATATGCCTGCCTTTTTATCCATCAATTTATACCCAGTAACATCAAAAGTCAAAACATTTTTTGTTTGTACAGATTCTTGAATATTTATTAATAATCAAAAGCTATTTTAAGGCTCTTAGAGTTCCTTGGATCACGTGGGCTCAATAATTTTGGAGATTATCATTTCTGTCTGGTTTCATTGGGCAATATGTACTTCATCAATATTTTTTTTCTTGCAAACACATAAACACCCATCTATGCAATGGCCCGTCTTGGCCAACTCACTGATTCTGGTCCAGTTCACCAAACTTGCTGAGATATGGAAAGTTGTTTCGTATGATATTAAATTCCTCCTGGGAAATGTAGCCATCCCCATTTGTGCATCCCCTGGCAAGACAAAAACTACAGGTGAAAACCCAGGTCACTGCATCATGTGGCTCTGACAGTTTCACACAAAGTGAAGTTGTCCCCCTGTTCTGCAAAATGATGAAGATCATAGAGAATCCCGGGTGCCCACTGCAAAATTTATCAAGGGAGATGATCGTGCAAAATTTCTGACAATTTATTGAGAACCCAATTTGACTATATTTTACCAAGGGGATTCCCTCCCATCATCCCTCCGTGAGACTCCGCATGCACCCCTGCTTTCAGCCTAAACCATTTTGGATTGCTCTGTGCAGTAGCCCTGCTATAGAACAGTGGCAACTTCCTAATGTTGCTGTGACTTTTTAACTGATATTTCAACATTCCTTTGAACATGTGAAAAATTCATATTCTGACTATAATTAATCCATTCAAATTTTAAAGTGTCACTGTAGCCTATTAGCGCATTAGACCGTTTGTTGTTATTTTGTTGTTTGTCGTCTACTGAGCCCCTAAAGGGTCAGGGTTGGAAAATATTGTAGAGCCAACAGGGATTAGCATATCTTGGCATGCACGTAGGAAATTGTGAATAGCCCCTTATTGTACTGTTGTTAATGGTTGTATTTCCTGATTGTGGTGTGTACGTTTGCCCGTGTCTCATGTGAACCCTGTCCAATCCTCGTGTGTCCTTAACTTTGTATAAACCTTCCACTGTGTGTGTACCTTACAGTTCAGCGTCTGACCTCCCTGTGTTTCCCTAGTATGTTTGATATGTTCGGTGCTCCTTGGCTGCCTGTTATAGTCCTGGTAAGGACTGTAATAAATGAACGTGTTCTTCCCGGCAAGCAAGTCTCCTCATTATTTGCCACTCTCGCGATGCCTCGGTCTGCCTGGTGCTACGATAAATAATCAAGCAAAGTATTATCTGTTGTGGCTTATTAGTTACCTTATGTAAGGCAGAAAAAATGCTGGAAATCACTGGATTAATTAACAGTAAGGGTCAGACCAGTTACTGAAAGCAAGACACTAAATAGTTTAACTTTTTTTGCCTTTGGGTTGACTTTATTTTTAAGAGTTAGACAATGGTTTAGGTCAAATGAATGCAAAAAATCAAAAAATCCTACATTCTACGAATGATAGCACCATTGTGTCCCGTTTTTTTCCCAGTGGTCCTGCCCAAGGTAAATGGGTGGAGGTTGAATGAATATTTCTTTTTTAATTCTAAAATAAAGTGATGATATATCGATATGCATAACATTCTATACACTCCTAATGTCATGTGTTTGTCATTTCTTGCATCTTATGGGTTACACTTTCTCCAATTTGCAATAATGATTTATTTAAAGTCAATTATATGGATGCTAGGCAAAAACACGCCTCCTAGTGGATTTTTAATTATACATTTTTAGTTTTTTTTCTCTCTTGTTTTTCTTAGACATTGCAGAGGAGGACATTGAGTCTCTTAAGGAAGAAGTGCTTAGTGTTCATCTATAACCAGGTAGGGCAGTAACATATGCAGACATGCAAAGCACAAATAAATCTCTCTGACTTAAAAGTGGAATTGTTTAAATGTAGGATTTGTGTATTGAAATGAAGTTGCTGGGCTATCCTGCTTTTGATCACTATTTCTATAAAGCGATATGAGGTCTAACAACAACTTATGACAGGTTCAACTCACACTGTATCATATAGGTGGCTGAAATTCAATGAAAAATGAAAGTATTAGCAGACCATTCCAAAGCGATGTACAAGAAAGGCAGATATGTCCTTATAAGAAAGGGTTTACTCAGGAGAAGCTTATAATATAGCTGTATGGAATTTTATTAGATTTCTTTAGTCTGGACATAAATATTCTTTAGATTCTACATTTCCTTTGTACAACAGATTTTGTGACACTACTGCCTCAGTAAATAAATTGATCCCACAGTGTGACACCTGCCATGAAAGTACCTCATCAAAGGACAGAGGAGTCGGGGGTTGGAACCACCAGTGAAAACTGAAGTAGATGGAATCTGCATTTATATGAGTGTGCCATCCTGTGGAAGTACACTGCAAGTACACATATGAAATTCTTACATTTCTTTTCTATAAAAGATCATGGTTACGTCATGCTTTTTGACAAGTATGTGTTTGTGTGTGTCTGCGCATGTGCGTGTGTGATTCATCATTTTGTAATTTTTTTGTACATATTTTCAGTTAATACTTTCAGTTAATAACACAAGCATTAAATAAAATTAATTTATATTAATAAATTTTGATAAATATTCACTTTAAAATATTATTCTATTCACTTTGAGAGATAGCTGTCTTAATAAAATGTTTGGGTCTGTCTGATATACTAATACTGATATACTAGTATGATAGTACTTCTCAAGATGCATGTACTAACTGCTTTATGGTGCATGACACCCCCACCCCCCACACACACAATTAATTTTTATTTCATATACTTTATGAACTGCATGATTGTAAAAATTTCTAAACAATCTGGTTTCAGCCCACAAATGTACTTATTTTATTTAGTATAAAACTTTTTATTAATAATTCAGTGTGAGGCTTGTTCCATTGTGGCAAAAAAATGACCATTTTCATGAGTTCATTTTCCATGATTTGCAAGTTGTCCAGCACCTATAAATATATTGTTCTCTTTGGTTTGCATAATAGTACACAGAACCTTTTTCTTGGATGTACAGCATTTTCTCCATTATAATCTGCTTTCACAAAAGTTTCTCTTTGAAAATTTGTGATTATATTCAAAATTTATTGTCTTTCTTACCAACTGGTTAATTAAATATTTATTTAAGGGCTAATTTATTTAATAGTAAGGGGATTAAGTACAGTAACTTTGAGAAAGATTGCTCCATTGATGTTTAAAATGTCAGAATTTCCTTATTTCAGCCATGTTTGTTCAGTTAAATTTTTCTTTTACTGTTTTTGCTTTACACCAGTTTTTAAAATTCATGTTTAGCTTTTTTTAAGAGAAAAAAGAACAGTTCCGTGGATATAAAAAGTGAGCACACCCTTGTTAAAATGGGAGGTTTTTGCCATGTAAAAAAAACGAGACCATGATAAATCATTTTAGAACTTTTTCCTTTTTTTAATATATTTTTTTTCTAACAGATTTTTTGTTTTTCAATTGTACAGGTTATACATCATATAAAAGTTGGAAAAAGTTTTTAAATGATTGTGGTTATTTTTTTTCCCATCACAAGAACCTGACATTTTAACAGGAGTGCGTACACTTTTTATATTCTTTTAGTGGAAAAATTTGTCCCGTAGGAAAGCAGACAATGAGAATAAATTGACATTGACTCCTGGTCGGGAACTGGTGTAAAATTTCTTTTTCTTTAGTTGATATTTTACTAGTTTTGTCCAGTTTCAAGTGTCATATGACTTTACTTTTAAACAAGTAATTGAGTGAATACCTTAATACAGGTTGCTTGTACATACCAGAACCATTTGTTCCTCCAAACAACCACCATTCTGTAATAGGGTGAGGGACCACATGACTGCACCTTGATGGCTATGTGCCATTTTTGTTTTTGATTTTTTTTTTTCTTTTTAAGCATTTTGTATTTGTATTGTTCCTAGTGGTGTCTCAGTCACTTATTAAATAAATAAACCCAGCCATGATGAACACCAGATATCTATTGGTAGAGTTTCACCTGCAGTCACCATTTTCATTTACTTGAACATATGCAGAAATTTGTTACATTTGTTGAAGCTGTTGGAAGATTGATACATGTTTATCAGTTTATACTGTCCTATAGTATTTGTCAAAGCCATTGGAATATGAAATCAGTTTTATAATTGTAGTGTCCACTTGGGGGCAGTGTGATGGCGTAGTGACTGGTATGCCATGGTAAGTTACCAAATTGCCTGTAGGTGTGTATATGTGAGTGAATGGTGTGAGTGTGCCCTGTAATGGTTTGGTACCCCATCCTGGGTTGTTCACTGCCTTATACCCATAGCCTTCAGGGTAGGCTCCAGGCCCTAACCACCTTGAACAGGACAAGCAGGTACAGAAAATGAATGGATGGATACTATCCAGTCCAGTACAGGTTGGTCAAGCGTATGGGCCATATCTAGCTTGCCAATCAGCTTTAACCGGCCTGTTAATCAAAAATTATTTTTGTGTTTTTGTTTATTGTATTTGGTAATATTGTGCTTACTATATATTGTCATCCAGGCCATTAGATGGTGGACAATGTCATGAACTGGCGCGATGCACGGAACGGGGAAGCAGGAGCGGGACGCGTAGGACTGGGGAATACGGGGTTTACTAGATAAAGGGAGCAGGGACATGGAACACGCAATGCACAGGCAGCACTGCACCATAGGGACATGGAACACGCAATGCACAGGCAGCACTACACCATAAGACTTCAATGAGAGACCTAGGGAAACGGACTCGAACGCGGACTGAAATACACAGGACTCAATGGAAAAACAGGAAACAGCTGATAACAAGCAGGATTCCACACAAGGTTAACAAGGGGGCGTTGCACACAGGAGGATCGGACAAGCAGGGCATGACAGACAAGCAGCTCGTATATAGTATGCCCATTTGTTGTTCTGAGTTGCGTAGATACTGTGGCTGTGTATTGGCTCAGACTTACCAACTTATTTTTTTGCCTATTTGATATGTACTGAGATTTTTAAATAGTTTTTGCTGAAGAACATTTCAGGTCTACATTCATAGTTTTTTATGATTGCTTAAGCATAATTTTGAAAATGGCTCATTTTGTTAAAACACTACACACAATCCACACAGCCACACACACAAGTAGTAGAAGACCTCAGAACTTTTGCAAAATGAAATGTTTCATTTAAAACCATACGTTAATTTATAAAAATCCAATCCTGTCACCATATTGCACATACATGGTTCATAGGGTCTTATTCTGTTTGAACCACAGAGTGCTGTGCTCAATCTAAAACACTTGTAACATTTCTACAGTTTTACTGATATAGTCTGGGTTTGAAATTTCAGAGTTATTGGTAGAATATATATTGACTAAACACAACACAAATGATCAGTACTGTACAACAAGGAAAATATTTCTCTCCACATAAAAAATTAGTCAATACATACATGCATTTCCAAAGGTTGCATTTTGCCCTGAAAATCAAAAAATAACATTGTATTTATGAAAAAAATACCTTAGCACAGTGGTGGCCAATCTTATCCGCAAAGGGCTGGTGTGTACCTGTACATGTATGCAGGTTTTTGGGGTAACCTTTAGGTCAGCTGTTCTAACCGAGATGTGAGGACTCCTTAGCCAATCAGTCCTCTGATTAGTAATATAATTAGGGAGCTGCAGCGAAAACCCGCATACACACCGGCCCTTTGCGGATAACATTGGCCACCTCTGCCTTAGCATCATCTCTTCACCTCGCTGGATCTAGGCATAGAACTTTGTGCACATCACGGGCTATGTTCTTTCTTGCAAGACAAACAGGGAAGAATCTTCTTGAATGACAAATTCATCTTTGCACAGGCTCTGCATCAATTTGGTCACAGGTCTCTCCCGTGGCTTGAATGAGGGGTATCCTGACATAGTGCTGTAGATCATTAACCTTCCAAAATCATGCTGAAAAGAACTCCTCAATGGGGTTAAGAAAAGGAAATTATAGTAGGTGGTATTGGAATGAAAACTGTGGATGCTGATGAAACCAGTTTTGGACCAGAGCAGATTTGGGGAAAGATAAATTGTCCCAAATGACATATCTCATCTGCTCTGCATCCATTTGGTCTACTGTGACGAAATTGTGTAGTATGTCTAAAAATGTGGGTATGTGGGCTGTATTCTAAGGACTTAAGTTGTCATAGCAGTGGAGGACCCCACTCTGCTTGATTGCAGCACACATTGTGATGCTACCACCACATCGGCGCAGGTCTTTCAAAATAGCTCTCTGGCCAGTGATGGTTTCTCCCTCTTCTGATTACTTTTGTCAGGTTAAACCCAGCCTCATCTATGAAGATAAATTCATGTGGCATTGCATCAACATCCATTTGCAAAACTACAACATTGTATATTTCAATATATATCCACTATGAAATTACCTGTAAGAGTTAACTTTGCAGTGCACAATACTGCATTGCATATTAATTACCTCTACATATTCCTGCCACAGATCTTTTACTCTCTCCAGTTTTTTTCACATGGCACATTGTTTTATCTGTATGTGATGTGTTTTAAGGATTCACCCCAGTGTTGAGAGGGATGTTTACCTGAATTTCTCTGAAGCATATCAGATTATTGGTCAAAACTATGTTTACGATAGCTCTCTCTTCTTCCTCTGAGCATATGAGACCCCTTCTTCCTTGACCATTTTGGCCTCAATCCTGTGTACACCAATCAGACTAAATGTAAAATTTCATAAGACGGTGTATAAGACATTGTTTTAAACATGGAATGCAGTGAATGAGTACCCAACAGACTGAAGTAGTGCGTGTACTAGGCTACTTTGAACTGATTTTACCCTAGGCAATAGAAAAAGTTCTTCACCTGTCAAAATGTATGAATTTTAGTTGCAACAGCATATCTGCTGAGGTTGGGCTAAACACTCTGTCCAGCTTCTCTTAATGTCAACCCGTTGTTTACAACATGGTCAGCCAATGTTGTTTGAGTCTGACTGGGTAAATTTTATCCTCATCTTCTTTATCCATGTCCTCCTCCAGATACATCTGTAACTTTTCTCTACCTACACCTCTTTCTTTGCAGGCTGCCCCTCTCATACTCACTCTCCCTCTTCCTTGTCCACTTACTGCCATGCTGCCTTCCATTTTTGTTGAAGACAAGTAAACTCAACTGTTGCCATTTTATAGTGCTTATGCCTGATTGGTGAGTTTACAGTTAGAATCTTAGTATTTGTACACTTGACAACTCTGTTTGATCAGTTGGTTCATAGGTATTATTTTGCCTTTCATAGGGAAGCTTTGGATTGGGTTTAATTTCTATTTAGGTTGACTTAGCTTGGGAGGGGCTCCCACCTTGTGGACATTTGCGTAGATGTAATTCCTCCGTACTTCCCGGTTTAGTAAAACGTACGATATTGATCAAAAGTTTTGGACGCAGCTGAACACTGGCAAACTCGCTTCTTAAGCGCCTAAGCCCTGGACATTATTTGTCTGTAAATTGACGTTTATGTTGGATTGTTATTCCTTAATTGAATTATGCTAAAGTCTGTAGTTTTTTTTGTTTGGAAGGATATGTGATATTTATATTCTTAGCAGTTATGGTAGCTTGCGTGATTGTGTTTATAGGCTAAAGATAATGCTAAAGATGTATGTAACAGATGTGTTAATCCTGTACTACGTATTTTATGTTAAATTTATATACCTTTATTTTAGTATTGTATTGCAGTTTTACAAAATGATAAGGGTGATTATGACGTTGAAAAATCAGTAAACACAAGAAAAGGACACCTTGTAGAGTTATTGGGATTTCAACCACCCTTTCAAGTGTTAGCTAGCTGTCTAGTTCTGCAGGCTGGTTGGCAACGCAGTGCAAGGGCAGCATAAGTATGGTACAGTGGGCATATATGTGCATACCCCTGTTAAAATGCCAGGTTTTTGTGATGTAAAAGAATGAGACCACTATAAATCATTTAAGAACTTTTCCCACTTTTAATATGACCTGTAACCTGTACAATTCAACTGAAAAACAAACAAATCTGTCAGGGAAAAATATTACAAATTAAAAAATGTGCAATAACCTGGTTGCATAAGTGTGCATACCCTCAAACTAATACTTTGTTGAAGCACACTTTGATATAATTACAGCATTCTGTCTTTTTGGATACACACCTGCCATCAACTAAAGTGACTTCGATTAACTCCAAATACTGTAAAGTTCAGCTGTCCTAGTTGGGTTTTCCAGACATTTACTTGGTGGCATCCTATAGCAAAAGCCATTAGTTCATGTGGTGGAACAGGGCTGTATCGACATGTCTGTCTGCAGAGTTGCGGCTCTAACAAGTTATAGATTTGTAGAAGTATAGACCGTGGTAATCAAAACCTTTCTGCCAATATATAATCATGCTGTCTAAAGATACACTCTTTTCCAAGGCCAGATAGATTAAGGCATCCAAAAGAAGTAGGTCAGCAATTACATCTGGTTATCCTTCACGTTCATCTTATTTAATTCAGAGACAAACTAAAGGGTACCACTTTACAAAAAAAACAAAGGGTTTTTGAATGGTTTATACTCTGATTATTTAAGTTGTAAATCATTAATAGTCAATTATAAACAAGTTTTTATTATTATTATTAATGAGTTACTGCCATTTATAAGTGGCAAAGGGACTCTTATTGCAAAGTGATACCAACTAACCTTTCATTTGTGCATAATTTAAGTCATTTTGCAGATGTTGATACAGGTAAGGGTCCATATCAACACATCTTTCAGGTCAGTTACTGCTTTTGCAAAAATAAAGATGAACTAATATGTACAGTATATGAAGATGAGATATGATGTATGAAAGCTTTCATCCCCATGCTGAGCCTATACTGTACAGTATGTTATGGCATGGCATGACGGAGGCTGGAAAAAAGGGTGACGATCCGCTCATGCGACTCCAAAACAAAAAGGGTTTTATTTAAGGGAAGCACAGAACAGTGGGAATAACACAAAATAAAGGACCACGAGGGGTCAGAAAACTATAACAGGACTTTACAAATGTTACAAAAACAAGCTAAAAAACACCATAAGGGAAACACAACCAGGGAGCAGGGCAACACAGGGAGCAGAACCAGGAATGGGGTACAAGGACCACAGAACATTAAAACATTAAAGCATTACACCATCACATACAATGGCAGACTAAAACACAGACTGAGGGAAGGCACTTAAATACAGACATCCAGGGAAAACAATGAAGAGGTGTAACCTAATCAATGAAACAATCAAGGGAGATACAGGAGCAACAAGAAACAGGTGGACACAATTACTCTAAGAACACACAGAACTAAGAAATAACAAACACTAAAGACTAAGAATCTGCAGCAAAGACTAGGGGAAACACCACCAGGAAAAAATAGAAATAAGAATACGCCGGAATAATAAACCTGGGGGGTATTCCATGAAAGTAGCTAAATAAAGCCAGACTTACGTGAAAAAGTGAGACTCAAATTAGCGGCATCTCCAAATTAAGCCTCATGTCGTTCCACGAACGTAGCTCAGCTGTAACT
>JAODJU010000002.1:17119756-17134280 GCA_026776725.1 Gnathonemus echidnorhynchus | reverse complement strand
CAGACTTGTTCGGAGGTGCAAGTTACCATGGCAACTCAGCGGGGATTCATTTAAGACACGTTGATGGAACGGAACTCACTTAAATAAGACAGACTTATCGAAATAAGCCAGACTTTCCCTTAATCCTGCTTCGTGGAATACCCCCCTGGAGAAACTCTAGAATAAGCAAACACAAAATAAACACTAGAGAACAAAAATCCAAAAATACAGGTGAGACTGGTATCAAGACAGCCTCAAATCCATGACACAAGAGAACAGAATCTGAGCCACACACTGTGCCCACTGACCAATGCGGCAGTCTGGGGAACAGGGAAAACACACTAGGGACTACGAACACTGGGGCTGAAAGGCAAGAAACAGGGAAGAGAATAGGATGGCCAGCAGGTGTTTTGGGGACATGGAGGGGCACTGACCCCAACACTATAAATACAATAAACTATTCTTGGCCATTTCATTATATGTAAATTAAGCCAATAAACTTGGGATGCACCGATTGATCAGTCAGCGATTGGAATGGGCCGATTTTCAGCCTGATCGGCATGATCAGTGATTGGCCAATCAGTCTTACGTAGTGATTGGCCAATCAGTCTTACGTATTTCTGATTACGAACCGATCTTGCACATGCGCAATAAATCATATGCGCAGTTGCACGCACTTTCAGATACGCAAAAATGTCTGCAATTTGGAAATTCTTCAGTGTGGGCTAAGCAGACGCAAAATTCGCTATCTGCAGCAAGTGCAAGGACCAGGTACATCGTGGGGGAACCAATACAAAGACATTTAACACAACAAATTTAATTAGACATTTAAAAACAGATTACCCCAGTGTACACGCTCAGTTTGAAGAAGCTAGAAAAGCTAGCAAAGCATGTTCGAAGCCATCTACGAGCCAGCAGTCTGTCCTACCTTTTGTTGGTATAAGCAGTGAAAAGAGCAAAGAAATTACGAGGAAAATTATGGAATTCATGGCACTGGATGACCAGCCGTTTTCTGTAGTTGAGGCTTCAGAAATCTGATAAATTACCTCAGCCCAAAATATAGAATATAGAGTAGGCGTTTAATCTAATGTCATGTCACACACGTTTCCTTGCTGCACTTATTATTATTTTAAAGAATATATTAATGTTTAGTTGGGGTTTTATTTATTTGTTTTATTTAATTTATTTTAATTTCTAACGTTTAATGAGTTTTATGAAAATAAAGTTTTGAGGTGAAGAAAATGTGATTTTTGTATGTATTTGCTGTTCTCAGTGCAAAAATAACTGTATCGGAAAAATCAGTATCGGCCAATCGCATATACCAAAAAATCTGTAATCGGGATCGGCCAAGAAAATTACAATCGGTGCATCCCTACAAAAAATGCATTTTATGCTATTATTTAACATCTGGGATAGTCTGACCTTTGAAATACTTTTTAACTGTTGTGAAATCGAGCTTATTCTTATTGATAATATCATTTTGCACACCAGTGCGTCAAAAATAATACATCTTTGTATGGAGTCATTGGAGTGCCATAAAAAAGAATAAATCTGCAAAAGAATAAGAAATAAATAGAAATACCTGTATAAATAAAAGAATATGAAAATAAATGTAACTGCCTATTGTTTTTGCTTTTTCCCTATTGCCTTCACAATCAGGTTACCTGACAACACTCAGTAGGTGTAACCAAAGTATATTCTGCCTACCCTGATGTCATGTGCATGTCTCCTACTGACTACACAAAACCAGTTGATTGACAACATGGGCCATAGGAACCAGTCACTCTTTTGATTTTTTGATCCCTGCTGCAACCCTGTTTTGTTTCCCATTCTGTTCAGTTCATGTAAATAGACCTCCTTTGCTTACACTGACTCCTGCTCCCACTTCCTCCATTCAGCCCGGCAATGAGAATACGTAGTAGGGTGGTTCATAGGTTTTACCTGGGTTTATGTATGGAAAAGTATATTTGTTTGTTACCTTTTCAAGAGTGCTGCAAAAATCTGTAAAAAATCTGTAAAAGAATAAGAAAATAGGAAAAAAAATGCATTAAAAAAATTATACAAAAAAGCAAAAGTAATGTGAATAGAGCTGCGTAACTGTAATGATTTTGTCAGCGTGTATTAAAAAACATCCATAATGGTGAGGTGTGCTAAAAACAAAGTGGATGATTAGATAATGTTAGGTAGCCAAGAGAAACCCAGTTTTCCTTATAAGGGGCTACTCCACAAGACAGTTAAACAGATAACTTTATAAGTTTCTACAAACTGGGTATGTCCTGGGTATGAGGTTAAACTGCATCCGTCCCTGTAAACAGTCCTGCAACTTGCAGGGAGAAAATTTGGGGGTTAGCGGCAGAATTGGCACTCCAGCCATCATAAAAAACTTCGACAGCTGCGACCAAGCAAACACGACACCTTTCTGCTTGCCACAGGAGTAGCTCTGCTGCGACTGCCCACAGGATGGCTGCATGCATCATGAAGGAGATGGGGAAACAGCTAATGAGCAAATAGGGTCAGACCTGTTGGGGATCATAATTGGTGTGGTGCTGAGGCATCGCCCGCTGCATTACACCACTTAGGTCCCAGTTTGAGGCGGCCCATCTGGGTAGGTGCGTGGAATATCTTGTCTCTCCGGGAAGATGACCATCTTTCTCTGCTGTCAGAGGAGCTTCATAAATTCCGCATATCAGTAGCGGCACTCTCTGATGTGACAGGGAGTGTCCTGATCTCTGTAGGTGGGTATAGCTATTGTTTATTATCTAGTTGCAATTGAAAAGGTATAAGTTTCCCACATGCCTAGGCCCACTCACTCTCTCTCCACGTTCGCAGCACAGAAAGAGTGTGAGAAAGAGGTTGGCGATCAGCAAGGGAAATGGGAGTACGAACCAAACTAAAGATGAATGATAAATGAAACAGGGGATGCCAATTAAATAAACTAAGAAAACTGAGAACATACCATGATGTGGTACAATTAAAAAGGTGTGTCTCCCACTTGGCTAGACAATAAAAATGATAAACGATGACGAAGGGCAGCCCTGATGATGTCGAACACCTACTGGGAACAAGTCTGATTTACAGGCAAGTCCTCCCCTGAGTCTTTTAGCTCTACTTCTTCCAAGGAAGATGTATCAGTGGGATTCAGGAGATTCTTGAAGTATTCTTTCCACTTCCTGACTATGTCCCCAGTTGAGATCAACAGTTCTCCATCCCTGCTGTAAGTATGGGTAAAGCCCTATCCCCCTTGCTCCCACCCCGAGTTGCCTGACGGTTCTTTCAAGGCCAACCAAAGTCCTTTTCCATAGCCTCACCAAACTCGTCCTGCACCCGAGTTTCTTCTTCAGCAACTGCCAATACCACTTTCCACTTTGCAAGCCAGTACCTCTCAGCTGTCCCACAAGCCAACTAAACTCAGAAGGTCTCCTTCTTCAGCTTGACAGCTCACTTTACCAGTGGTGTCCACCCAGATTGGGTTCAGGATTGCAGCCACTACAGGTTCCAAACATTGATTGCTATACAGTTTGTATCACAGACAGAATCTTTTGATTCATAATGGCTCCTGAAATGGCAAGAGGAGATCCTTAATTGTTTAAGAACAGTTTAAGTTGATGTCTCCCAATATAGTGTATGAATATCAATATGGCAAAATACCAAATTACTTATTATTATTATTATTATTATTATTATTATTGTTATTATTATTATCAGTTACATTTTTGTTCAATATGCCAGTTCTCGCCTGCAATACGACACGATGGGTTTCTATTTGCTTGGTGTAAATCATTTTGGATAAAAGCATCTGTCAAATGAATAAATGTAAATGATTATATTTGTATTATTTATCATTATTGTACTGGCCAGGTTTGCATTGCTTCAAACATGTGTCATACAGCAATAACACATCCTCAGTGTGCTAAATATCTTCATTGAGCACGAGAGACTGTCAAGCTACACCCCAAGGTGTCAAAACCTCATTCTTTCTCTCCCCAGTCCCCCATCTCCCCAGTTTAAAAACTCCCCACTGAACTCAAACAAGTGAAAATGGTCACACATATTGCAACACCTGACCACAATTTAACAATTCATGAGTTTGTCCCAGATCTATCACAATATTTTTTTGCAAATACATGACTGAAAATACATATATGTAAACCAAAAGAAACAGCATATAGTTTTTCAGATTATATTTAGCATAGCACAATCAGACCCTGCTGTCATATCAGCAACATTATTTATTCAAACGCAGAGACTTCACCCTTAGATTGTTCAAAGCATTGCTGAAATCCACTAGGTGTCTCCCTATGTTTGAAAAATGGGCTCGACTCAAAACATAAAAATCACTTTGTTAATCCCCATGGGGGAATCATCTTTTTTACATGTCTCTCCACTTGCTTTTTGTAGAGCAAGCTGTCCATGAAGGGCAGCCACCCATAGTGGTGCCCTGGGAGCTGGGGGTTATGGGCCTTGCTTAAGGGTCTGAAGACATGCTGAGGTTGGGTTTGAACCAGTGACCTTGTGATTACAAGCACACAAACTTAGCCCACTGAGCCACACACTGCCCTCTTATGTTCCGGCACAACCTAGGGAACATCCATGAAGCTTCATTGGCCCATCTCTAAGAAGAACCAACTAAAGAAACCACAAGGTAACAGGACACAAGGAGCAGAAAAAAATAAGGCTGGGGATGGGGATGTGTCTGTGTTCCTGTTTTTGCCCTGCAGGGGGAGCATAGGCTAATTCCGTTTTGTGCTGCAAAGAGGAACAACCTGCACCTGGATGTTGTTTGAACACCTGACTCTGAAGCAGAGGAATTAAATAGGGGTCTGAAGATTCATCTCTCCCCGTGTCTGTGTCTGTATGGATTAGGTTTATATTGCATTGTGGGGACCAAATGACCCACACAATGTAATGAAAACCTGTTTTTTTGACGCTGTGCATGGGGACCATTTTTTGGGTCCCCACAAAGATCTGTGAATGCAATCAAAAAAGTGAAAATGTGAGAAATGTCTCATATTTTGTTTGGTTACTTATTGGCTAAGCTTTGGGCTGGGTAGGAGTTAAGGTTCTCATGTTGTGATTACAGTTTCCCCATAGAAATGAATGGAGAGTCCCCACAAAGATATAATTACAAATTACAAATAATTACTGTGTATGTATGTGCGCGCGTGTGTGTGTGAGAGAGACAGAGAGACAGACAGACCTGTGTTTTGTTAAGAGTACCAGGCTCCAGCTATGCCTAGACTAACCACTTTTGTTGGGTCACTGACTTTGTTAGTTGATTTTGTTAGGTTTTGGGATTGTCTCGCATGCTACAGTAGGTTTATAGTGGTCACCAACTGTTGTATTTTGTTACCCCTTTGAAATCAGATAGGTAAGGCTTTGCTTTTCTTATATTGTCTAGGTAAATGGTTGTATTTCTTTGTGAAACTTTCCGCTTTTGTGCTATAAGCTATATTTTGTTTTTTTCAAAATGAGGTTGTAACATTAAATGGGGGCTTGTGTGGGATACCTTGAAATCGCCCAGTTGGGTGAATGGTTTTGGATTCAATGCAGCTTAGTGGCATATTGAGCAATAATGGAGTTTAGGGTGGAGTCTTTCTTGGCTAATCCTAGCAATAGTGGATATCAGGGTTGGGGCCATTCCGGAATGCAATCATCAATTCCAATCCAAATCAGGAAGTGGAACTGGAGTTAGTATTTTTTAGCATTTAAACACAAAATGAACCAGATAAAACAAGAAGAGCATATACTGTACTAAACACATCTAAGCACATTTATCAAAACAGTAATTTATACTGTTGTTTTCATTAGCCCTCTGTATTTCGTCTGCGTTTCAGTTTGTTTCCCCAGTCCCGTCATTGTATTGTCCGTCTGCGTTTTGCCTGCCTTACCTGTAATTAAACCCCGTATTCCCCGATACCCTGACGTCTGCGCCTTTGTCTCCGTTCAGTTCCCGCTCGGCATGACAATATTATTATAATTAAATGTATTAATGGTTTATTATTAATATTAAAATAATGAATAAGAAATCTTATTCATAAAAAAGTGTCGCAAGATGGAAGCCTTTTCTTACAAAGAAAAACATCCAGGCCCAGTTAAATTTAGCAAAAAAATACAACTCTCTCAAAAGTATGTGGGAAAATGTGTTATGGTCTGATGAAACCATCCATCCATTGATCCATCGATCTATATTCTGACACTTATCCGGGGTCAGATCGTGGGGGCAGCAGTCAAAGCAGGGATGCCCAGACCTCCCTCTCACTCGCCACCTCCTCCAGTTCCACCAGAGGAATATCAAGGCGTTCCAAGGCCAGCTGAGAGATATAATCTCTCCAGAGATTGTAAGTCCTGGATCCGCCCTGTGGCCTCCTCCTGGTTGGACATGCCTGAAATACTTCTCCAGGGAGCTATCCAGGAAGCATCCTAGATAGATGCCTGAACCACCACAACTGGCTCCTTTCGATGCGGAGGAGCAGTGGCTCTACCTTGAGCCCCTCCTGAATGTCTGAGCTCCTCAGCCTGTCTCTAAGGCTGAATCCAGCCACCCTGCAGAGGAGACTCTTTTCGGCCACGTGTCCGCAATGTCAATCTTTCGGTCACTACCCACAGCTGATGACCATAGGTGAGGGTAGGGATGTAGATTGACCAGTAAATTGAGAGCTTTGCCTTCTGGCTCAGCTCCCTCTTTACCATAACAGAACGGTACAGCGTTTGCATTACTGCCGACGCTGTACCGGTCTGTCTGTCAATCTCCCTCCCCCTTCTTCCATCACTCATGAACAACGCCCCCAGATATTTAACCCCCTGGAGTCTTAGACATCTCAGCTCCTTTTGAAGTAGTGTGGCACGCCTTGACAATTTTAAAATATTTCACCTATCTAACTTATAATTTATCCCAAAGTGCTACATATTGTAGCACT
This sequence comes from Gnathonemus echidnorhynchus, assembly GCA_026776725.1. Taxonomy (NCBI): domain Eukaryota; kingdom Metazoa; phylum Chordata; class Actinopteri; order Osteoglossiformes; family Mormyridae; genus Gnathonemus; species Gnathonemus echidnorhynchus. Next base: position 17,127,384 of record JAODJU010000002.1, on the reverse strand, counting down.
GGTGAGGTGTGTGTTCCTGCATGGCCCACGTGCAATTGTAAATAGCCCTTGTTGTACTGTTATGTTGTTAATGGTTGCTTTTCCCTATTGTCGCGTGTGTGTTTGTCCGTGTCTCGTGTGTACCCTGTACGATCCCTGCGTGTATTTCGCTTGTATAACTCTCCCACTGTGTGTGCACCTTACAGTTCGGTGTCTGACAACCTTGTGTTTCCACTCTGTGTATTTGGTTCGGTGCTCGTTGGGTGCCTGTTATAGTCTAGTTAAGGACTGCTATTAAAGAGTGCTTTTTCCCTGGTAAGCAAGTCTCTTTGTCCTTCTCTGCTCCCGCGATGCCTCAGTCTGCCCTGTGCTACAATATGCTTTTATTCAGCATAAACTCAACACAAATAATCTGAGCCCATTTAGAATGTCATTCTTCTATTTTTTGGTTTAAATCAGTTTTAAATATACACTTTTCAAAATGTATTGTAAGTGCTGCTGAGAAATTGTTAAAAAACACATTAACATGTAATGTAGATCGGTTGGCAGTCAAAGGCAGGGGCCTCAACAGCCTGATTATCGGCTACAAGAACTGGCTCTTGGCACATGAAGTGTAACTTGGGCCATATTATGCCTCAAATAGGTTTCAGACTATTCCATTACCCTGACCAGGAGACATCACTGGAAAATGAATGTTACATTTATATAGTACTTTTCAAGGCACCCGACATGCTTTACAGAAGTAATGAGGGGCTACTTGGACCACCACTACTGTGTAGCACCCATCTGGATGATGCAATGGCAGCCATTCTCCACCAGTACTCTCACCAAACAGCAGCTACAGTGGTGAAGGGGCAGGAGTGAATTCACCAATTGGATTTAGGGGATAAGGAAGCCAGATTTGAAAGGACGACAGCGGGCAATTTCAGTCAAGACATTGGGGTACCACCTCTACACTTTTAGAAGAGTCCCAGGGATCATTCACAACTACAGAGTCAGGACCTTGGTTTTACATCTCATACAAAGGATGGTGTGTTGTCCCTGTCACCACACTGCAATCTACAAAGACTACAGGATGAGCTAATCTGCTGGCCATACCAACACCTCTTCCAGCAGCAGCCCGGCTTTCCTAATAGGTCTCCCGTCCAAGTACTGACCCAGCCCCAGCCTTCTTAGCTTCCAATAGATGACCTAGTCTGAACTGCTGGTGGTATGGATGATTAATGGATGTTGGGTTATTTTTATTTATTTTTTTTTACTGGGTTGTAGCTTACAATTTTGGAAATACATAAAAAATGTAAATATTGTTATGTTTAGAAGTTGTTGATATCAGCTGTAATAATTGAAGCTGAAATGCTATTAGGTAGCAAGCTGCTATAATATATAAATCAAATCCACTGAGAGAAATGGGTTGGTGTGCAGCCGCAAGTCAAAGTATACAGTAGTTACATCTCTTATATATTAAAGCTTATTACAGTACAGGTCTCCATATTAAAGATGGTAGGTTATTTAATTCATTCTTTTTCCATCTCAGGGTTCCTGAATCACTAGTCAAGACTTCTCAAAATAATTCTTAATTTAACAATGTTTCCGAAAGCATTTGCTGATAATTTGCTCTAGAGCAGTGAACTTGCCTCATTAGATTGATATGGCTGCCTACTTAACGATTCAGTATATCACATTAGTCATTAATTCCATTCCTTTGCTGACATGCCAGTAGATTTATTTACAGATTTATTTAATAGTCAGAATAACTTTATACTGAAAACTATATTTACGTGAAATTTTCTTGCAGCTGACTCCACCCTCTGACTGCTCCCCCTACAACAGACCAGGTCCTTACAGTAATTATATACAGTAATTTGCTTTAGAGCACTGGCACTCAGCCTTGCCTTACTCAGGAGCCACATTGACAAAAAAAAAAATGCTAGAGCTGCAATCAAAAAACTTCCCATTTCCTCCCTGAAACTATTATGCATTTCAGAATAAGGATAAGAAGTGTCTTTTAAGGGATGAAAAGCATGATGTAACAACTGTTAATTTATTATCACTGCAATCACAAATATCAACATTACTGGCAATGTTTCAACATTATCATTATTTAAAAATTTCCAAGTGCTGATAACAAAGTCCATAACAGCAACAGACAGCACATTGTTATTTTTCATTATTTTTATTTGTGTCTCATGTTCATTAGCCAGTCATGCTAAATGCTAGTTTCCAAATGTTCATGCTAGTTTTCCAAGTGCAAGACCTGAGGTAAATTGTGACTGTGGTTTTCAAGCAGCTGAGGGGTGGGGGGTGTAATAGATAGATGTGCACGAATGAGAATAAAATGAATTCTGCTGACAATGTTTTTATTATTATTATTATTATTTAAAAAGATTTTTAGAGATTTTTTTTACTTAGGACTTAAAAGAGCTGCAACTGGTCTTTGAAGAACTGCGTGTGGCTCGAGAGCTCCAGGTGGAGTACCACCGCTTTAGAGTATAACATAATTTTAATATAATTTATAATAACAAAAAATAATAGACTTTTGCCTATTCTTGTTCATGTTTCTTGTATATTTCAGAATATCCACAATTTAGTTTATTGCTTTAATTTTCTAAGATTGCAGATAACAGTAAAACAAAATTACATGGAGTGTGAAAAACGGAACAATTACAAGAGAGAATCAAGTGATCATGACAGAGAACTATGCTTTTATCCTAAAACTGTGCAGATTTTTAAATAAATGTGTAAACATTCTTCCGCTTGTCACTGAAATATTAAAGAGTCAATATATGGATGTGTAGTTTTTCCAAAGCTCTGCACATGGATGACAGGCTATTAAATAGGCCTAGATAGTGTTATAATCAGTAATTGACGTAGGCTGTAGAATATGCATTACTGTGGCATATTAGATTTTTAATTCTGTGTATTTTTTCCCTGAAAATGTCAGACATACACATGGGCCATAGAGGAGGCCTATACATACTTTTTATGGGGGACCATTAAGTTTTCATAAATTACCCAACAGGTTTTATAATGCAACCATATAAGAACCAATATTTTAATCATCATACAATCTCAGCAAGTACTTTATTCAAAGTAATAATTTTTAAGAATATGTCAAAGTTCTCTGAATTCTCTAACATTTATTTAATGTTTTTGTTGTGGTTGCTAACAGTGATCTGTCTCCTTTTCTTATTATTTCAACTGTTTGGCCTACTTGTATTAGATGTTCTCAAGGCACCAGGCAAAACCTTAAAAACGAACCCTGGTCTGTCACGGTAGGCACGTCCTTCGTAATATTGCGTCATTGAACTGGCCTTGCAACTTCAACCGGTCCCTGGGTTGCTGCTTTCCACTGGAATCGGACGTTTATTCCAAATAAACCCGCCTTCTTTTAGTCCGTGTAACCAATGGGATGCAGCAGGGCGTGGTTTTATGAGTGGGCGCCACAGTGGTAATGATGCTGTGCCTTATAACCCTAGGCTGCAGGTAGGACGGCTGGGCTAACAGTCTGCATCTACCAGCAGGAGCTGAGAAAGATCTGTTTCTCTACTCTTGGACAGAACAAATCCTAGGAATATTACTTCTTTGTTTCTGCCAGAATCCGGGCGATTTCACATGACACATGTAAGAACTGTTTAAAATATTTGCCCTTATTTAAAAGTATTCATGGTATATTACCACTGTATATAATTCTATACGGGGACTGTATAGTTTTGCTTCAATGGGTTAAAACATAATGCTACATTAAAGGAGACCGCATTTATTTTTTTATTATCATTTAAGAAAATTTAAAAAAAAAAACGAGTTTAGGTAAATCTTTCTTCGGTAATTTGGTAATTCGTATGAGCGGCTTTGCATAGCTGGTGAGGGCACATTTGTTTTCCTCATTTTACTTACATTTTCATCCATCATTTCTGTTCTTTTTCCTTAATTTTTCGAACGAACAGTCACACCGCGTTTCACCACATATATGCTATTTCCTCAGCTCACATGGGCAAAACATAATATCCAATTTCAAAATCATTGAGAGTGTAGAGGTTTAGGATTATGGTTCATAAATTCTACGCAGAAAAATATTGTTTTAGTATTAGTACTATTAGTAATAAAAAAACGTCTAGACTGCGTCTCAGTGTAAGACGGTCATATATCAAAAAGCCATAATACTGAGCGTGATATTATCGATCCCGTAAGCACCCCCTCTCCCCTCATTCCACCTCATGCAAACCCCTTTAAATGCAATTTCAGTTTGCTTTGTCATTTTGGTAAAGTGGTTGATTGCAGCGGTGGGTTTTGTTAATCCAACAACTGTTTTTAATGGTATGTTCGCATGTATTTCAGTTTATTCTGTGCAAATGTAGCAGTTTTTACAGGCGCTTTGGACACGTTATATTCTCTTTTTATGGCCTCTTGGTAATATTTCAACATAGTTTTGAGTTGTTAAGCTGCGGCTTAGCACCTGATACTTGGACAATATATTTTTACTTTTGCATCGATCGCACTGCTGTTTAGCCTGAATGTTTCAGTAACACAGCACATACATGGTTAATATGGTAACATACATAGATTGTGCAGAATAACTTAGCATAGATATTATGTTGAAAGGATGTCGGAATATACCACCCACACCATCTAACTCATAATCCTTTACAACGGGGTATCTGTCCCTGTGGTCAACATGTATTTACAGTAATTTCGGTGGCGGGACAGAGATAATCATTATTATATTCCTTCAGAATAAATGTTGGTCAGTTTTTCGTTCTTATCATAACTTGGTATACTTCGTGCCATTCCGTTCTTTCTGCATAACGTGCGGCACCGGATAATGAAAATCTTAAGGTTTTGTGCTATCGCAAGAAGAGCTGAACAAAAAAAACTAATAGTTATTGCCTACTTTGGCAGTATAGAGAAAAGACGGAATGATTATTAATTATTTTTAAATGAATGTGTGTTTTAATTAAATAAGAACGTCTAATTGGTGACTGATTAAAAGTGCCTGGCAAACCTTGTAATTGAATTTATTGAATTTCTGAGGTATAATTCTAACAATGAAGAAATGCCACAGATACAGTAAGCAATTAACATCCACATATTCTTCACTTTTATGCCATATTAAAACCAAGGGAGTTTAGGTGAAAATTATCATTGCAGATCAGCAATTTATCTTTGAAACGTGCCCCGCAAACAAACAGCGTGTGCTTGCATTTCCCAACAATGATGACAATTTGTTATTGCTAATCAATCGATAGAAATAATAAGTACTGATATCTTGATTACTTCCGTAATTTTAATTACGTTTACAAAGCAATGGGTATTTATTTTTGTCTTAATGCCGAACATTACAACGTTTCATGTCGTTCTTGTTCTGTGCTTTAATGTTGAATTGCTAAGGCATAACTAACTTTACTCAGAATGGTTTTGTAAGGCACTCCAGACCTAGTTCTTGTGTTTTCAGCTACAGAAATGCCACTGGCTGAATGCTTTTGGTATTCATCACACCATTCTCTGTAACATATTGGCATGGCTAAAATCTTAGGAAAGTTTCTGAGATGCTGGCTCACCAAGCATGGCACCAACATTCAGACCACATAGACCAGGATTCTAAGATTTTCTAAAACTTAGTGAATCCTATCGGGATCCTGTAAGTTTTCAGTTACAGGCATATGATTCACTCTTCCGAGTAGGAGACTGTTAGCATTAACAAGCAGCAGTGTATAGATATATATTACTATACAAGAAATATTGTTAGTATTAGGTCTGATTTATGTGATTTCAGAATATTCATTGGTAATTTGACACATCCTTTTTTATTTGTTTTTATGGTGCAAAAATGAACAAAAAGGCCATTTCTCATACACATGAATCTGTTATATGAGAGAACTTTCTGTGGCTGTTGTTTCCAGTTTCGATATTTCTTGATACTGTATATGAGCAGAATGCATCCTATAACAAATATTGCAATAAAAAAACAAAATGCTAATGTAGAATATCCTAGAATATCTTAAAACATTTAGAATATTAGTATCTTTAGAAGATCTAACATTATGTCACATAATTTAAACATTTGTGAAGCAGTCCTTAGTTGTGGGTTGAGGTTCAGATGACTATACAATAAGGACAGGAGTAATTAGGTTAAGGTCACATCACTGTTTTTTTTTTAAAATTTTTTCTGTATTGAACTAGCAGCTGATTGTTTGGTGGGTTAAAGCAAACTGGTGCATCAGTGTATGGCCATTATGTCAGTTATGGAGAAACACTTTATGATCAGACAACGGAACAAATAATGCTAATATTGATCAAAATGTTGTATACGTATGTGCAAACTTGTGCTATGTATATGTGAATTTTTGTGTAACTGGTGTCTTTTTTTTGAGTCAGCAGTTAACACTGTAGAATGGGAGGTGAATAAATTTTGAATCAAGCCTCCCTTGTGACATCGTGCAGGGTACGGACCAGGGAAGCAGGCGAGGGAGACGCGGGAAAGAGGACTTTAATGGGTAGACTGAGAGGCATAGATGACAAAATGGTACTTCCACACGAGAGACTTCAATGACAGGACTGGGGAAACATACTTGAACCCGGACTAAACACGCAAGACTAAAGGCAGGAAACGCAGAACAGCTGGTAACAATCAGGGTTTCACACAAGGTAAATGAGGGGGCGTGGCACACAGGAGGATCGGACGAGCCGGGCGTGACATCCCTGTTCTCCCACAAGCTGAAATGTCATTTTACTGTGATATCCCTGAGACCTACACTTTAGATTCATAACTGTCAAGAAATCAGGCTGTAATCCCTGTGATTAACTCCAGTGAAGAAACTGGCAGAAAATGAAAGAAGTGAAATAAGCATATAGTTTTGATTTTAAAGAATTCATTCAGTTAAAGAAATTCCCTCTTTCTTATGATCTACTGGTCCTGTGTCACCAACTACATAAAGCTGCAGCTTTGATGAAGATATTCAAACAAAACCACAGGCTTTTGACAGAGATGCTATGGAAGGATGTACAGTAAGTACCCTGTTTTATGTATGACTGTTTATTGAAATGCAGTTGATGTTTTGCATTCTTGTAGGTACTCTTATTTCTCTCACAATCCAAAGATGTAGATTGTGTCTCTTCATTCCTATTTTCACTGAATCACTGAGTGGACACCCAATGATGTACTGTCACCCCAATCAGGGTGTCCTGTGCTTTCTAGATCAGGTTTTGTGCTCACTGTTGCCCTGTATCAGATACGTGGTTATAGAGCATGGGTAGATGTTCAGTGTTATCAGCTTCTGTGTTGTTCAGCATTAAATCATTTATGAATATACAGTGGTACCTCGGTTCTCGAACTTAATCCATTCCGGACTCCAGATCGAATCCTAAAAAGTTTGAGTTCTGATCAAATTTTTCCCATAAAAAATAATGGAAAACCAAATAATTGGTTACGGGCCCCCCAAAATTACACCTAAATATGTTTTTTTTTTCTTTTTTTCGCATTTAAACACAAAATGAACAGGATAAAACAAGAAGAGCATTTTTTATTTTAATGGTTTCCAAAATGATAAAGATCTTATTCCAACATTACCCCTGTCTTGCCCCGATCGTCCGCTCCTTCCGTGTGCCATGCCCCCTCGTTAACCTCGTGTGGGATCCCCATGTGATCAGCTGTT
>JAODJU010000002.1:17105945-17119656 GCA_026776725.1 Gnathonemus echidnorhynchus | reverse complement strand
AGGCATTCAAGTAAGAATTGCATTGTAGTATGACTCATTTCCTGGCACGTACAATTTATATTAGGTCAGCATTCACGATTCAGATCGAGTTCTAGGTCAAACTGGTTTGTTCAACTTTAAAGAAATTCGAGTTCTAGTGAGTTTGAGAACCGAGGTACCACTGTATTTTAAAAGAAATCATCTGTTTGGCCTTTATGGGCTGTTCCAGTGTTATTTCTGATGGTGCTGCATTCTCAAAGAGAATTGGGTTTTTTTCTTGGGATTTGAAAGCCAGCCAGCTATGCTGTCTACTAGAAATGAAAAAGGAGGACTACTACCCTTATATGAGAGCAATCAGGAGGCCTGAATGGCAGCTGGAACAGAGTTACTACGTTCCTCCAGCAATACAGTAAGAGGACACCTGCTCAAGGTATATAACTGCATCCATCAGCTGGCAGAGCTCAATCAAGCCACCAGTGTGGGGGTTTTGGGAGGCATTGTCACTTTAGTGTTTGGGAAGCTAAAAGTTCCATGCTTAAAGCCAGCCTAGGATACATCTGTTTCAGCTGTGCTATCAATATTATTCTCCATAAGTTTTAATTTCACAACTTTAACTGCCCATCTATGCAGCCACCCACTTGAGGTCCTTGAATTCCAGGTGAGTGCCACTGTGCTCCACCAATGAAAGTTTAGTTTATGTCTCTGCTGCTAGCATTGTGAAATTCTGACAATGCAGGGGGGATGTGGGTACAATGCTTCTAGGTCTGTTTGGTTGTGGAACTTCTCAATGTCGCTGAAGGAATTTGTAATGTAGATTTACTGCTTCATCTCTTGGTGGTACTGTAGGTGTGGCTGTGTGGCCTGCTGACAGCTATGTGGGTGTGTCTGCATGATTGCTTGATAGTTCTCTGGATGTAGCTGCATGGCTTGTTGTTAGCCATGTGGAAATGTCTAGATGATTGAGAGCTCTATGGGTGTGGCTGTATGGCCTTCTGACAGTGGTGTGGGTGTGTCTCAGAATTGATTGGTAGCTCTATGGATGTAGCTTATGGCCCGATGACAGCCATATGGGTGTGTCTAAATGATTGATTGTTCTATGGATGTGGCTGCTTGGCCTGATGTGTCAGGAATTCGCTATCAGTGTAATGTTTCCGTGTTGTTTATGCTAGGATACAATTTCACTTTTGAAGTATTCATGCAAGAGGGTTCTTTAATGGAACACATTGGCCCTACCTGTTGAACTATGCAGTTAGTGAATTTTGTGAATCATATTGTAAAGTTCTGTTCTGGCTTCTCAGAGAAACATGGCTCCTAGCCTTGGCAGGTAGTAGCCATATGTCTGTGAATGATCCTCTTTGCCACAAATGGTTCTGCTGCTCTGTCAGCACAGAACAGAATGTTGCTCTGCCCAACAGCTTGGCTCCCTGGGATGCCATAAATAATGTCACCCTTTCACACTGGAATCCATCTCCCTTTCATTCTGGGTTATAATTTAAACATGTGTTTTTTTTCTCTAAAAAGTTATTCAAATGTTTCCTCAGTAAAGGCCAGATATTGTCAACTCATCAGATTTATAAGGATATATTTATTTACTTATTTATTTTTACTGAGTGCTTCTGCCAAGCTATTTCCTCAAAAGACCTCTGCTGTGGTAATCTAACTTTCACTGTATAACTTTTCAGTTTGCAGTATGGTTGTGCTGGTGTCTAGGCTCATGGTCCAAATGATATTCTCTTCCTACTCATCTGCTAGACTCCAGTTGTTTTGTGCAGTTATCATTTGTTCAACACTCATTTCAGCACTCCTTGTGTATGTATAAGGGCATACATATACGCAAGCTTTTAGTGTGGGTGATATTTGGGTTTTCGTTTTATTAATAATATCATCAAATAGAAATCATAAATGTTAAGGATTTCTAAGTAAGGGTCAATGTACTCCAAGCTGTGCATTATGCATTTTTAAATGCATGGCTGCGGAAGCGAAGAACCAGTTGCCTCTACAGAGTGCATTTAAATACATATAATGCAGGGTTTGGAGCGCATTAACCCAATTATACACAGTAACCACATATTTGGCTTACATATTTACGAACCTCAAACACATTCATTAGTAGAACTAGGCCTAATGTAGTGCTGTATTTCCTTTCATCAATACTGTATCTTGGGGGAACATTATAAAATACTGCATATATATTCAGCCATTATTTTATTGATTTAGCTTTATGTACCTCCTGGCATCCAGCTGCATTATGGGTAAAACCTGTCTTGTTTACTGTTTTTAAAACCTATTTTTAAAACACTGTAACATCTCATCAAGGCAGGTTTACACAGGACTGAAAAGTATGACTGGGCTACTGTCAGGGTTGGGTTTCGTCTCACCTTGTCCTATGTGTCCTGCTTGCCATATGACCAGCAGGTGTCTCTGCTCACCCTGTTTCCCCCCTCCCTGTCTTGTAGCCTTCAGCCCTAGTGTGTATCTCTGTATCCTGGGCTGCTATGTAGCTCAACAGGTTGCGTCTGCAGCTTGGAGCTGTATCCTCTAGTCATGAGTTTGAGGATGGCTGGAGACCAGCCTAACCTGGGACTCAGTGTTTAATGGTTTTTTTGTTTCCCAAGTGTTTATTATTTATCGTGTTTCCCTATCTTACGTTTACCTTGCTTCTTCCATATTTATTTGTTCTGCATATTCTTATGGTTCTAGTGTTTACTAGTGTTACTTACTACCTACAGGTAGTTTCTGTGTTTGCTATATTTCCCAGTTTCTGTGCTCATTTAGTGTTACTGATTCTACCTGTTGCTCATTTTCCTGTGCCTTCATTGATTGGATAATTTGGTTTTGATTTATACCTGTCCGTTGTTTGCCCTGGTTTTCTGTTTGTATTTAAGTACCTGCCCTCACTCAGTTTGATTGTAAGTCATTGTTCATGTTAAAGCTTGTTTGTTGCTCTGCTCGGTTTCCTAGTCCTGCTCCCTGTGTTTGCTCTGTTCCCTAGTTGTGTTACTTTATGATTTCTTGTAATTAGTTCTCCTGTTTTTCCCTTTTGTTTTTGACCCCTTACAGTCCCTTTATTTTGTGCCTTCTCCATTGTGTTCAGTTTCATTAATAAACCCCTTTTGTCTCAGAGACGTTCAGTCAGGGGTATCAAACTTCAGTCATGAAAGGCCAGAGCCCTGCAAATTTTTGGGTTTCCCCTCATTTAACACATCTGTTTCAACTCCTTGTACTAATTACCACACAGCTCTTAAGCTGAATCATTTGTGGTGTAACAGGGAAAGAACTAAGCTACACAGGGCTCCAGCCCCCCAGGACTGGAGTTTGACACCCCTGCCCTCAGTGGATTGTCACCTTATTTCTTCCAGCACCATAGCCTGCTGTAACAGCTACATTACATCAGTAAATCGTTTTGGTATTTAATCACTGACCACAGATTCTGTGCCTCGGCCTGAAGCAGTGCTGTCTCAGTGACTTGTACAAATTTCTTTGCTTTTATAGTTATTGTTAAGTAACATTAACTAGAATTAAAGGTTATAATCACTCATTGATTTACTACTGTGATTCACCTGGCCGGCAGTACGTGTACGGTTATAGAAAATGAATCAAGACTCTTCAGATTTGAGAATTCCACAGTGTCATGATCAGTTAATTTAATTCACCATTCATTTATCAAAACTTTCAGCAATTGCTCATTTCAGGTCTTTTTTTATCAGCTGATGTCATATCTGTTACTCTCTATCTTTGCTTCTTTCTGTTTCACTGTCTTCCTCTCTGTTTTTCTTTCCCTATCTCAGAGTTAAAATGATTTAAACCAAAGTGATAACAAAGAACAATCTCAAAGAAAATGTGCTGGAAAGCTGCTGACCCTCAATAAACATTAACAGGGGCGACTTGTATGATAAGGTTCTTACCATCTTCATAACCATAAATGGACACCAAATTGGCCTTTTAGCAGCATATTGCCCTTTTCATTCTTTCGTTATTAAATCTGAATATTTCTCAGATTTCAGAATATCATATAAATCTGGTTTGAGTTTATGCACATGTAGTTCATATACTTAATGTTGTGTGTTTGTGTGTGTCAGCATATTTTTGCTAATGTTCATATGAAGAGGAATTGATATCGTTGTCTTATATTCATCCATCTGTCTTCCAACTGCATGGGGGCTGGATCCTGATTATCATGTAGCATATAAATAACATAAATATACCATTACAGCCATTGTTACTCTCTGTGCAAAAGCCAACCAGCATATGGCCAGGAAGTCTGTCCTCTTTGAAGTAATTTGCTTTGCATTTATTATAGAATTAACTAAAGCTTAATTTGTCCAGAAGTGATCAAACACCTTTTATTGAAAGTTTGGCCTTATGACAATATATTCATAGTTCATGCAATAAGAATTCTTCTTGCGAAGATAATGATAAACTGTATTATTTGGTGCCCTGTGAAAAAAACCAATCATCTGAATGATGTATGATAATGTTGTACTTCAGTACTCGTGCCCTACATACTGTTGTTGTAAAAATATTTTCAGCCCTAATCAGCTGTTTGTTTTTCAAGTTAAAGTAATTACATATTTTTATTTGATGGCATTGATTAATCACAAGATTGGAAAGTCATTTGCTGCTTGTAGATAACAGGCAGCACATCACAGATAAAAACAAAAAAGAATACTTGAAATTAGAGCGTGTGTTTTGTTTTTAATTAGCATCAAATTTCAAAAGGACAGATGCAATCAGCATTAATTATATTATTTATATTTTTCATTTATACTTTATTGACGTATTTAAATTACAACAGAATTCTATAGTCAGACTCAGATAAGGAGCATAATATGGGGTAGATAAAAAATGCTGCAAACATGTAGGGCTCCCACCTCCCAGACGCTGTACACCGAGCCCTCAAACACATCTGAAAACTGCAGAGTATGCAGGTATCATTATCTGAATAAAGTGACAGTTTTTTTTTTTTTTTTACAAAAGGGGTGTTTTAAGCAACATGCCACCTTTCTAACATATCTGTATACTCACGAGTTTGTGGTAGTAGTCACCTCCACACTGAGCATTTTCCCATGGATATGCATTGCCTGCCCCACAAGGAAGATGGATGAGGGTTCTATAGTGCAATAAAACAAAAATATTAGAGGATGTGACACAGTGTGAAATGAAGTAGGTTGAGGAAGCTTTGCTGCATGTTCGCTATGGGAAAATTTTTGCTGGTAACCAAGCATGGGTGACAAATGTGCATGGGGGCTGAGCACCTGCCTTGGGGACATTGAGGAGAAGGTGAGCTCCTCTACTAGCTTACTGCTCAGTCCATGTCTCATCTGCAGTCACTGTTGGCTGAACAGGAAGCCTAGTAATGTGAAGTGAAAGGTGGCTGGCCTTTTGTTTTACAAGGGGCAGCAATACGTTAGGATTGTGGGATTCAGATGGGCTTGCCTTGATGTTTTAGTGCTGTTTAATTAAATTAGCAGGAAGCTTACGCTGTACTGTAGGGGGCAGAATGACAGAACACAAATCACACACACGCGCGCACACACACACACACACACACACACACACACACACACGTCAGGTACACCTATCCTTATGGGGACCACTCATTCACTTCTATGAGAAAAATGCTAACACTAACTATGACAACCTTAACCCCCACCCAGCCCTAACCATAACTATAAGTAATCAAACAAAATACAAGAGTTTTTGCATTTTTAGTAAACTAGTTTTTTCATAGCAGTCACTGATTTTTATAAAATAGACTTTCCCTTATGGGGACCAGGAAACCGGACCCCATAAGGGAAAAAAACGGATATTTATTATGTTATGGGGACATTGTGTCCCCACAAGGTAAGGTATACCCACTCACACATACACACACTCACTCACTCAAACACACATATGTGTGTGTGTTCATTTGTGTGTGTGTGTGTGTGTGTGGGGGGGGGGGGGGGGGGGGGGGGCGATGGTGCTACAAAGGTCTGGATGGAGAGGGAAAATAAAAATTGGTATTGCGCTTCCATCACTCCTCTCCGCCCTTTGGAATGAGCTCAGGTCCCGCTCAGGGATGTGCGGATTCACCTTAGCGGGTGTTGGTGGATGTTTGTGGATGTTGGCGGATGTTGGCGGATGTGGGCACTGCCAGTCAATCTTACTTTCCTTACCCAGGCTGATGATGCATGGGGCCTGTGCTTTGGGCAGAATAAATTCACAGATTTTCACTTAAATTTCACATTTCATTTCATGTAGTGTGAATGCTGTTTCACAGCTCTGCACATAGCTATTTTTTCCTTATTTTCCCTTCTCCAATTTGCTATCTCAAAGCCACTTTCCTTATATATCTTACACGTTTATGGTTAATCTAATTCAGGAGCAGTCTTTCAGTGGTATCTATAAGAAAAAGATTACCTGGTCACACCACTACAAGTTCACTTAAAAATAACTGCACCTTCATGCCTTCAAGGTTAGAGGTTCAGTTTTTGTCTCCACATCGGTATGTGTAGAACTTAGTGTGTTCTCCCCGTGTTTGTTCAGGTTTTGTAGAGTTACTCCATCTTCCTCTTTCAGTTCAAAAACATGCAGCTATTGTGTGTGTGTGTCTGCGTGTGTGTGTGTGTGTGAGTTATGTATATATTACATTGTGGGGACCAAATGTCCCCAGGGGCAGTGCCAGGGAGGGGCTTAGCTATAGTAATACTGTAGAATTTTTTATTTTTAATGTGTGACTACTATAAGTTAATATCTTGCTTTGTGTTTAACACCAAATGCCACTGTAAGTGTCGTGGAGTGTGTACTGCATACAGTTTGTGCATACATGTTTGTATTTCTGTATCAGGGGTGTTGCAGTAGATCACTGTGGCGACTGGCACAATACATAACAGTAATATTAACTGATGCTTTTTTTTGATCCTTGTGGGGAAATTCTTTTTATGCCCCCCCAAACTTGCTCTCAGTAGATGAGAGCAAGCTGGCTGTGAATGGCAGCCACCCATGACAGTGCCCAGGGGTTAAGGGTCTTGCTCAAGGACCCACAGATGTGTTGAGGCTGGACTTGAAGCAGCAACCTTCTGATCACAGGCTCAGAGGTTTAGCCCACTGAGCCACATGCTGCCCCATTAGGGGGGGGACCCTAAATTTCAGAGCACTCTCACTGAAAAGTCATGCAACCCCATAGCACCAGAAAAGAAAATCCCCACTACAGGTATGTGATAAAACCCTGTTTTTTACTGGTCCCCACAAACCAGAACCAGTTTTATTAAATATCCATGACTGGAATAAAAAAACTAAAAATGCCAAAAGACTTTTTTTGTTAGTTACACTAATGGTCAAGGTTAGGGCTGGGTAGACGTTAAGGTTGTCATGGCTGGGATTATGGTTTTTCACATAGAAGTGAATGGACTGTCCCCACAAAGACATGAATACAAACACCTGTGTGTGCATGCGTGTGTGTACCCTGTGGGGGGCCGTATGCACAGTGCTTCCTAGGATAGCTTTCAGGCACACTGTAACCCGCATGGTTATGGAAGACGGAAGGATATGCAATCATTAAGATGTTTTTCTGTGCGTAAAGAGTGTGATGAAAAAAGAGATAATTAAAGTAATTGTAAATTGGTGTTTTTTACACAATATCTTATAATGCCTGTGATTTATTACTACGAATTAAGCTTTGCAATGTTGATGATTTCTGGTTTATGTACTTCAATGTATTGCACATTTCCTGGCTGTAAGATAACAACGAATGAATTGTTTGTGTAGTATTGAATTTTACGGTAGTGCCATTCTGCTTGTCTGCCATTGTGACACATGAATTCATGATACCTGCCTTATTGTCACAGGTATCAGAATGTTATTAATCATGGCAGGTTGGCATGTGGCCAACGTGTTTTGCTGAAAAATGTATGCCATGCTCTTGTGTGTTGGCATGGTCTCCAGCTGTACCCTCAGCCTGTAGAAAGTAAAGAGCCAAATGTATGTTCCTGTCCTCCCTTGCCCCAACTCCTTTACTGTGCTGGGAGCAGATGAACTCTTCCCCACCAAGGAGTCCAGAGATTGCGATCATACCTTCTGTGTTCTAATAACATGCAAGCTGAAGTTAACCATCTCTCAGCCCTTTGGTGTTGTTTTAATGATATCCAATTTACTTATGGATGTTAACAATGAAGGACCTTGTACCATAGTGTATGTGTGTGTGTGTGTGTGGGGGGGGGGTTATTGGGGATGAGCAACTGGAGTTAAGCTTTAGTTAAAGTTTTACAAAACCAGAGGTCTAAAGTTCAGGTTCCAGACTAAGATTTAGCTTCAACCAACTGGATTAGTATAAAGAGTCACATTCACAGAGTACTCAATCTCTGACTCTAGCTCCTGGAAATTTTACAGTGTAAGACAGATCCTTCCAGATCCTTCATGAAAATGAGATGAGAGATGACATTGTACTTTATTGATCCTCAGAGGGAAATTGAGGTGTTATGGCATCTTAGATTCTGATAACAAAAACAGATACAGATCCAGGAAAAGGAACAGAAAATAAATGGGTAGAAAAAGGTATAAATAAATAAAATGTCAAAATGTACTGATATAAATAAAAGTAAAAATGGGAATAAATAAATGTACTTATGTAACTGCGAATGAGTAAAATGTATGGGTGGAAGAAATAAATGACATAAATAAATATAAAAATCTGCAGATACTCCAAATATTTGAGAAAATTAGTGATGCAGATAAGGGCAGTAAAATGTGAGAGCTGACAAGCTGATATAATGCTTCCCATAAAGGACCCAAAATGGCTGGTAGGCTCAGCCTAGGATACTGCTGTAAGCCGTGATTACTGCAGGAATGCAGGACCTCTGTAAACTTTTGCTTATACCAGTTTTTTTCTCTAAAGGGATTTATCTGTGTCCAGACTGTGTCTCTTAGGTTGGTCTTGCTCAGCAATCTTTCCTCTAGCACCTCTTCCAGGAGTTATGGCTGTTCCCCATCACTGAGCCTGCCTTCCTGAGGAGCCTTTTCGGTCTCTTGGTGTCTTCTGTCTTCATACAGCAAAGAGAATGGCTGAAAAGATTTTTCAAATAAGTTATCTTTGAATGACTAATTAGGTGTTGAGATTTACATAACTGTCCCCAGACAAATAAGTGTACAGTGAAGTATATACTGATTAAGCCCCTAGGTCTGCTACATGCTTCTGGTTGCTTAACATCATCCTGAGGTCCCTGAACACCAATTGCTGTAGAACTGTGAAAAATCAAAAGGACATATAGCTTAAAGGATAGTTAGTATGTTTTGCTGTGGGAAAGGGACCCTCATGTATTGCTGACTAGCAGGAGATTCGGTATTTGAATTTCACCCCATCATGGGTGTCGGGAAGAGGTAGAAGTTTTTTGGAGGCCCTCTGCATTACAATTTTCACCATGTGTTATCAGTCCATGATCAGTCCATGATGCATAATGCTTTGTGATTAAATACACACATTTTTCTTTGTACATTTTAAATCTTTCAGCTGGTGGTAAACAGGCCCAGACTCTGTGAATAAGCACATACCATGACATTCTTCTCCTTGTTTGAAATCAAAATCCTTACAGCATTTCAGATGCCCACTTTGAGTTTGTGTAAGGAATTGACTGTGTAGAGAAACACACATACATATCCTACTTGCATCATGAGCCTCCAGCGTCTATTCTAATATATAGATTTGTGTATTCCATGTGTATTATATACATTCATATTTTATGTATATTTTGGAAGCACTCATTAAGGTTTGTGTAGTTTTTGTTTCCCATGTAGGTAGTGGGACCTATATTTGTGACTTATGGTTTTCGGTTATTGGGATATTGATATTGTGTATAGTGAAAGCTGAGCTGAGCAGAGAATGTGTTTTTTCTTTTGCAGTTTAAGTTTATGTAAACGGTTTGAGCACAAGGCACAAGCTCTTATGTTGGTTTGGGTTTTTTATTTAGTGTAAATAAATCGTGAACCATCAGTTAAGTCTTCGGCCATCGTTCTGGAGGGGAATTCTACACATTGGGAGGATCAGGTCCTGTGATTTGTAGAGTGCTTTTGCCATAGGGCCCTTGAGCAAGACCCCAACTGCTTTGGGGACTATTATCGTTTTGGATAAAAACATCTGTGAAATACATGTAAAACAATCTCAACATGGCCTGTTCCATCCATAGGTTCCCCCAAAAGTTGAACTTGGAAACAGGTTGACAGACCTCCTGTCTCATCTGCATTCTAACCCTTCCCACTCTCAGTGCTGATGCTTCTCATGTTGTGAGGGAGAGTAGTATGAAGTGCACTTTCTATTTTTAGTTTTCACGATCAGATAAGCATGGGTAATACATAACAGCCATGGGACAGTAAAACAAATGGAAAACTCTCAATCTGGAATACTTATTATCTTTACAATGTCTGCTCTCTCTGATTTTTAATTATTTACTCTCTTGTTAGAGGATGAAGACGTGGGTTTGTCCCCAACAGTTACAGTCACACTAGCTGTGTGCAGCAAGTTGTTTCTTTCTTTCAATTTTCAGATCTGACCACATAAAAAATGTGGTCAGGCAATCATTTTGAATAAATAGATAAAGTATCAAACAAACTTGGCATAGCTTGTTGTAGTGTGATTTTTGGAAATGAAAATAGTAGGCTTACACTGCACCATTGTATCTTTATAGATAATGTGTTAAATTTTACTTTAGTTAGACCTAGCAAGTAATACAAAGGCAAGGTGGGAAAAATGGAAATTAACATATATATTTTGAACCTCTGTGTCATAACTTGTGGGACAAAGGACGCAAGGGCAGGCACTGTAGCAAAACAAAAGGGTGGTTGTTGGACTCAAAGAACAGAGACTGGAAATAAATAGGATTGTGAGGGATCACAAAACGAGAGGAGAAGAACAAGGAAAGGTACAGGCAGCAAGAGGGTTTGATGTCAATGACCAGATTGTGGAACAAAGGACTGGGAAGCACATATACTGTATATGGAACTAAAAAGAGAACTAACGACAGACAGCTGGGAGTGATTTCCATACAAGGGGTAGGAAAGAGAGGCAAGATGAGAGGGATAGGTGTAGCTTGTTAGGGCCATGATTGGGAGGAAAGGGGCAGGGATATAAGAGTACTCCCCCAGACACCACAAAGGATATCGACAGGGTCAGGACATGACACACGCCAGGCTGGGACAAATGAACCAAACACCAGGGCAGACACACCAGGCCAGAGGACGCAAGATAGACAGGATCAAGGGCATAGGACAAGTCGCATGGCATGACTAGAGGCACAGAACAGATAATGGCAAAGGCAGGGACAGTGTAAGGGACACACAACATGACACACTCCAGAACAGGACAGACAGATGGAAGGACAACACCGAAAAGGATGGGAACATAGGAGGTGGCCACAGAGGACCCAGGCTAAGGCAAAATAGGGGCAGGAAAAAGTATGGGGACAGGGACCCTGGCATGACAGGAGGGAACAGGGATTGTCCAGGAAGTCTTCTGGATCCTGGAGAGCTGGGTGGCAACCATGAGACGTTGAGGCGGGGTCCATTCAGACCACAGCGCCTAAGGGTCTTGGAGGGCCAGCAGGGTGCCGAGGGGCCCGCAGGGCCTGGGAGTACCAAGGAGATAGCTGAGTGGGGGGCACTGAGGGAAATACAGGGCGGGAGCAGATTGGGTGCCGAGGGAACTGCAGGGCTGGAGGATCCTGCGTGAACTGCAGGGCTGGAGCAGAAGTGCGCTGAAGGCTGAGCGGGGCCAAAGCACAAAGGTGCTGAGGGAACCGTAGGCCCAGAGCATAAGGGCTCCACGGTTCCTCTCCTCATACCTGCAGCAGCAGAGGTATCCATGTTAACATTGTCAGGCAGGCGAGAGTCTGGGCAGCTGGCACAGATAATGTGCCCCCATCTCTCCCTCCAAGAGACAGATGCAGGGAACCACAGAGTGAGACTTAAGGCAAGGACCAGAGGGTAGAGGGACAGAATGAAGCTAGGAATATGGAAGAGGAAAGAAAGAGGAATATAATGAAGCTGGGGAGATGGAAGAGGAAAGGTAGAGGGACAGAATGATCCTCTGGATCATTCCAATCCAGTCTGCCCAATCCAGTCGGGAGTCGCCCTGGCAGCAACTGACAGCAGGTCCAGATGCTGCGAGGTGGACACCAGGGCAATGACTGGGGACAAGATGAGCTCCAGGGCAACGTATGTTCAGGCACCAGGGTGATGACTGCAGATGAAGCAGGCGCTGTCAGGACATGAGAAGTCAAGGTGCTTGCAGCCAGGGCATCTGGAGGCATGCAGAGTGAAGAAGGGACATCTGAATGTCAGCAGGGCACAGTCGGGACACCTTGAGGCATGGCAAATCAGCTTCACAACTTTGCAATATGGCTTCTACAGGTCAGGGAGCCTGGTGTGTGGGTGGAGCGGCCCTCTCTTAGTCGAGAGTCTGGAGCGCAGGTGCAGTTGCCTTCTCTGGGCTGGGCACCTGGTTTGTGGATGGAGTGGCCCTCTCTGGGCCAGTAGCCTGGAGCGCAGCCTATATTCACCTACTGGGCTGAGCTCAGAGGACACAGGATGAGTGACGGCCCCTTCTGGGCCGGGCTCTGGAAACGCGGGATGAGTGGGGGCTTCCCCTGGGCAGGGCTCTGGAGGCACACTGGTGGCTTCTTCTGGGCAGGGTCCTAGCGGTGCTGGGTCAAACGAGGAGGCTAGCTTCCTCCATTTCTTCCTTCTGTGGCTAGAAACGGCGGAGGAGTTAAGACTAGCTGCAGGGAGTCTACAGGCGGATCTGCGGCAATCTTTAAAGAGCCGGTGGGCGGATCTGCAGAAAGCTACGAGGAGCAAACTACAGGAAACCGGTGCGAGCTGTAGGGAGCTGATGGCTAGGGTGGATTCACCTCACAGGGAAGCAGCGGGCTCTGGAGAAGCAGCATGCACTGGGACTACAGCGGGCTCTAAAGAAGTGGCGTGCGGCAGGACTGTATAAAAACCTACATTACAGTTTTCCTAATGAAATGGTGGAAATCACTACTCTCACAATGTAATAGCACCACAAATGAATATCAAAGTTTATATATCAAATGCACAACAGTACAGCATGCAGCACTAGATGCATGTAGTGGAATCTGTGCTAATGAAGCTGCTTTCATCAATCAAAAACTGTAATTCTTTTAATGCGCAAGTAAACTGTGATGCCAACATGACATTGGCAAATATAGTAGCTCGATAATCTGGGTTAATTTATTATTCATTCATTTGGAGTTTCAGGTACCACATCAGTATCTCCTGACTGCTCTGCCACAACACTGCATAATTTGGCATCCCCTATTATAAATGTACATTGAAGTCTGAAAATTAAGTAAGAGTCGCACTGGCTCAGTGCGCAAAGTTGTTTCATTCCTTCTCTCTACAACTATCCAACTACTGATTCAATTATATTCTTTTTTATTGGGTATGGTGCGCTCTGTAGAACACAGGGAATGCACTGCACAAAGTAGAAGTATTCAAGCAGCGAAACTGCAAAATAGTGCAAAAATGCTAGAAACAGTGGTACAATATAAACTTGTTTTAAACGGAATATGTACGTCTATACATTTTCTAGTTTGTGATAAATAGGCCGGCCTCCAAATACAGTGGTACCTCGGTTCTCGAACTTAATCCGTTCCGGACTCCGAATCGAATCCTAAAAAGTTCGAGTTCTGATCGAATTTCTCCCATAAGAAATAATGGAAAACCAATTAATTGGTTCCCG
>JAODJU010000002.1:17075757-17092274 GCA_026776725.1 Gnathonemus echidnorhynchus | reverse complement strand
GTTATTTTGTTGTGTGGTGGTGGTGGTTGACACTAGGTGGCATTGTGGGCTAAGTAGGGTACCGGTCACGGTGACAAGGGGCAACATGAAAACCTTACAACGTCTCAGGGGCAGTGGGGGAGGAGGCAAGATGGCGGGGAGATCATACCCGCTAGCATGCCACAGCTAGATTAGCTCATACATTGTTATATATTTGTAACTTTTCATAGTATCACTATTAAATGAGAACATCATCCAAAGATTAATTTGCTGTGGACCTCAAGTTACTTTGTATAGTGGACAGGCATCAATTATTAACAGGATCTAGCCACCCTCCTGCCGAGTGACTGATTTTGGACAGTCACTGCACACAATATTTCTGTACATGCAGATGTTCTTAAAATGGCAGCCTATTCAAACAATGCAATGGGAAAAACTAAGGATGTCGCAAACAGTCAGGCACAGGTGGTACAGATGTCTAATAAACATGGGGTTTAATAAACAAGGTGGGCCAGAGCCAAAGCCCATACATATGAAGGGAAAAACACTAGTGCAACACATGAAGGCAATTAGGGCAAGATAATTGGTAATTACTAGGCACAATAGGGTAAAAACAAAAGGATGCCTCACTGGATTTGCTGAAATGTTCCTTGTTGTTTATTTATGTTTTGTTTCTTTTACTCCTGCTGTACCGAAAAAGGATGAATTTTTGTGTACTGTTACATCCCTAATATATAGACTATATTGCCAAATGTATTTGGACACCCCTTCAAATCATTCAAGTATTCCAATCACTTCCATAGCCACAGATGTATAAAATCAAGCACCTAGGCATGGTACCGTGATCGGATGCCACCTGTGCAATAATTTCATTTATGAAATTTCCTTGCTACTAAATATTCCATGGTCAACTGTTAGTGGTATTATAACAAAGTGGAAGCAATTGGGAACAACAGCAAAAAAAGCAGAGACGCACAGTGTGCAGAAGTCACCAACTGTCTGCAGAGTCATTAGATACAGACCTCCAAACTTTGTGTGGCTTTCAGATTAGCTCAAGAACAGTGCATAGAGAACTTCATGGAATGGGTTTCCACGGCTGAGCAGCTGCATCCAAGCCTTACATCACCAAGTGCAATTCAAAGTGTCAGATGCAGTGGTGTAAAGCACGCTGCCACTGGACTCTAGAGCAGTGGAGACGTGTTCTTTGGAGTGAGGAATCACACTTTCCTGTCTGGAAATCCGATGGACGAGTCTGGGTTTGGCAATTGCCTGGAGAATGGTACTTGCCTGACTGAATTGTGCCAAGTGTAAAGTTTGGTGGAGGGGGATTATGGCTTGGGGTTATTTTTCAGGGGTCGGGCTCAGCCCCTTAGTTCCAGTGAAAGGAACTCTTAATGCTGCAGCATTGGAAGCCATTTTGGACAATTTCATGCTCCCAACTTCGTGGGAACAATTTGGGGATGGTCCCTTCCTTTTCTAACATGACTATGCAGCAGTGCACAAAACAAGGTCCATAAGGATATGGATGAGCGAGTCTGGTGTGGAGGAACTTGACTGGCCTGCACAGAGCCTGACCTCAAACCGATAGAACACCATTGGGATGAATTAGAGTGGAGACTGCAAGCCAGGCCTTCTTGTCCAACATCAGTGCCTGACCTCACAAATGCTCTCCTGGAAGAATGGTTAAAAATTCCCATAAACACACTCTTAAATCCTAGCCTCAGAGTATCTGTAGGCCCTTCAGCAAGGCCCTTAATTCCCAGCTACCCTGGGTGCTCCTATGGGTGGCTGCCCTTTGTGGCCAGCTTGCTCTCACCTGCATTCACATCAATTATTATTAAGGTAAGTAATTCTATATGTCT
The DNA here is from genome assembly GCA_026776725.1 of Gnathonemus echidnorhynchus. Classification (NCBI taxonomy): domain Eukaryota; kingdom Metazoa; phylum Chordata; class Actinopteri; order Osteoglossiformes; family Mormyridae; genus Gnathonemus; species Gnathonemus echidnorhynchus. Next base: position 17,090,433 of record JAODJU010000002.1, on the reverse strand, counting down.
TTCTTAACTAGCAACAGTATTAAAAAAATCCTAAACTTGCATTTTTGCCAATGTATACAATTTTTATGCAAAAAAAAAGAAAAAAAATCACATAGAAGTCTGCAAGCTGAATTGCAAATTTTGAGAAAAGCCCCTGCTAAACCAAGCATGTTTAGCCATAACAATCATAAAAGACCTCTGCAAAATCCTGTAGGGATTGTTTGAATAATATGCAAGTTTATTATATAATTGTGACTTTATACTGCAACTGTGCCTTGTGTTTACTGGAAGTGGTAAAACTATCTCATGAGTCTCCTAGTCTGGGGATTACAGCATGTAGTGCAGGCTCCTGTAATTTGCTCCTATACTTTAAACTATGTTTAGACAAGTCCATTTCCAAGGGAAAATTCTATAGTTATATGTTATTTAATGTAAAGAGCAGAATACCATAATAGGAATTATGGAATGTGGAATACACACAGCTAATGTTAAATCACCTGTATTGGGGAATTAAAGAGAGGCATGGGCTGGAATTCCCCTTTAAATAAACCCCAGTGGTGAAAGCCCCAGAATGCATACAGAGATGCTGCACTGGAGCAGAGGCCACTGCCTGAGGTCACATGTAGCTCAGGTTAAATGGGGCTGGAAGCCTTACAGAAGGGCTGATGTTACATAGACCAGTGTTTCCCAACCCAGTCCTTGGGGAACCCTGGACAGTTGACGTTTTTGCTTCCTCTCAGCTCCCAGAGCACATATACCAGGTATTTGGTGTTCCTGATTGGCTGGGAGCTGGGAGGGAGCAAAAACGTGGACTGTCTGGGGTTCCCTGCGGACTGGGTTGGGAAACACTGACATAGATGGTGTCAGTGCTAAATGCTGATGGTCTCTGTCTGAACGTGACTTGAATAAGCTTCCCCATAATCAGTACTACAAACCTTTTATAAAAAACGTGCTAAATTCCTGTGCACCGGAATAGTGAGTCACAGTGTGAGTGGGAAAGGGCAGTGAAACTGTGCTCAAAGATTCATAAGGTTTATTGTCATTTGTACTGAGTACAATGAGATTCTTACTTGCGTGTTTCCTGCAGACAGACACTGGGTAAACAGACATAGAACAAACAGTAACAGGACATAAGACGACTAACAATAATAACATAACACTTAGGAAAAATAAATATGAATATATGAATATGGAGATTTGGATGTATCTGACAGAATAAATATGGTATGTACAATATACAAGTGTAACAACAGACAACAGTGCAAAGCCAGAAGTACTACATCTACAGGAATACTAATGGTAAATCAGTGCAAGAACAGTGTCACTGACAGTTCAGAAATCTTATGGCAGTGAGGGATAAACTGTTCCCTACATCCCCTCCAACTGCAGAAGTCCATGATCAGCTCCTTTGTTTTGCTGTAATTAATGGTAAGGTTGTTGTAGGATGTGTGTCTGCATTGAATTCAGCTGCTTGCCAGAGGGGAGGAGGGTGACAAGTGGCAGTGCAGGGTCACTGGAGGACCCCATGATGCTGTTTGCTTTCCTGGGGCAGCATGTGGTGAAGATGTTATAGATCACCAGGGGCAGTGTGCCTATTACTGTGAGCCTCTGTACAGTTTTGATCACCTTTTGCAATCATGAGCAGAGAAGGTGCTGTATAAGGATGTGATGCGCACTATGAGGATGGACTTTACAGCATACCTGAAGAAGTTAGTCAGGGATGTTGTGGATGTCCCAGCCTTCCCCAAGCTGCTGAGAAAGAAGAGACACTTATGGACCTTCCTGATCACTGCTGTAGCACGTGGAGACCAGTTAAGATCCTCAGAGAAGGTGACCCAGAAGAACTTGAAGCTGCTGATCCACTAGACAGCATGTCCTCCATGATCAGCTCCTTCGTTTTTCTGAGATTAACAGTAAGGTTTTGGCACCATGCTTCCAGGAGTCTGACCTCTTTCCTGTAGGCCATCAGTGTTGATCAGCTCAGTGACTGGTGTCATCAGCAAACTTCAGGATGGAGTTGGAGCTGTGCTTGGCCACACAGCCATAGGTGAAGAGGAAGTACAGCAGGGGGCTCAGCACACTGCCTTACAGGGTGCCTGGTGTTGATGGTGGTGCAGGATGACCTTTTTTCACCAATGCACATATGCTGGGGTCTGCTGTTGAGAAAGTACAAGATCCAATTACAGAGTGAATTTCTAAAGCCCCAAATTTAGGAGATTAGCAACTAGCTGGGAATGAATTATGCTGTTAAAAGCTGAGTTGTGAGTCTATTTTGCATGCATACTACCAATTTATTCGTACCTGCATTTTGTGCATGCTTGTCTGTGTCCAGAGTGAAAAGCACTGCTTCAGGCTCATATTAGCTGGTGGAATTTTGCTGCCATCCATGACTTTCGGATTGGGAATAAGCAGACTGTCTTTGCGGGTGCACAGTCATCTACGCACTTTATGAGAAATCTGTGACCACCGAAGCAAATGCTTCCAGATCATCAAATGAATCTAAACATTTCCCAGTTAGGGTGACCACCTAATCCATGTCAGGGGGGGACACTGAGCTACTTTAGGTTTTACAAACTACTTTAAAAGTGAAGGGCTCCTTTGTTTGCCTAATTAGTTCAATTCTTTTGCTGGTGTTTCCTTGATTGAAAGACTCTACCAGCTTTTTCACATTAACATTAGTGACACATGCATGATTATAGGAAACTGACCAATCAGCACACAGCAAGAACTCGATGCTAAAGTGAAACCCAGGCCTTTTTAAGTGTAATGGTAGTTTACCAACCCTGTCCTAGCTCATAGTGTCCCCCTTGACATAGACTAGGTGGTTACCCTATTCCCAGTGCAAGGAATTAAAGCAATCCTGCAGCTTTTCCTCCGATGCAGGGTCCAAGAGTAAGCAGTATGCGTCTTTGTGCATGCAGAGTGTAGCAGTGGTCCAATGTGTTAGCACTACTAGTGGGGCAGGAGATGTTGTGCTGGAATTTATGGGAAAGTTCTGTGTTTGACAATTCATAGGAAATGTGAATGCAGGTATAAAGCATCAAGCCATGAAGAGACAGATGATGAGATGATGGGACTGCCGTGAATGAACCCAGTCAGGGGCATTTGATGAGCCCCAGTGGCAGTGACTTTGCATTCCAGATCATTTCCACAGAGAAAAATATGATATTTGGAAGGTTTATCCAGGTAGAATGTTGAAGGGTGGCAGTTCTGTTCTGAGCATCTTCAGTGACATCATCCATACAAACACTGATAAATAATATGTTCTGCTCTACAGAAATACTGACCCCAAGCTTCACACCTGTTTTCTCGCTTTCCCCTGTTGTCTCTATCAGACAGAAGATATCTGTCTTATATGTCAGATATCTCTGAAATTTTCCAATTTTTCATCCCAAAGTCCATCTTCTTAAAATGACAGCAGAGTTTAGTGTACCTTTGGCACATCTGGTGTCGTCCACAAGCCTTTGTGATCATTCTGCTCACTCCCCCTATCTTCTCGCTGTGGGTATAGTTTTTACTTTAGTATCGTTCTTTTTAGAACAAGGGTGTATTCTTGTTTACATATGACTAACTTTCTCATTTGCTTTGTCTGTTCACCAAAATATAATATATGTTATGATATCTATGTATAATATATGTTATGATATCTTTGTTTTATGGTGTATGGAAATGTTACGTCTTTTTGTTTTTCATTTGACTCACTTCGATATTTAAATATCTCAGTAATCATTATATTAGATGGGTACTGTTCTTTGTAAAATTGTTTTGAAGTTTGTTGTTTTGTAATATTACAGGCCATTCTACTTTTTGTACTTATTGTGTTGCATACCTTGATTTTCAAAACAATATGCTTATTTCCGCAATAATACTATGAAATTCAAAATATGAGAATTCTTTATTGTTGCTTTCTCTCTTCTGTAATTCCTTATTATGTTAAAACATTACACATAAACCTTAATTTTGTATTATTCACAAATCAATAAAAATGCATGTGGTTACCTAATCAATAAATGGTTGTGTCATTAATGATACTGATAAGGACTGAATGAATGAATGTATTACCTTTATCGATTATACTTTACAGTATAACAAAGAACCATTTTGCTACTGTGTCAGTGCTAAAAAAATAATTGTGACAATTAAAACAACAACACTATAGACCAGACAGAAGGAGGGGAGTACAGGATATTGATAATACCTAAAATAAATTATATTTACAGAATGCAGATAGTACCTACATAAGTCATTATATGTATGCAAACAGTAACAAAAAACAAATAGTAATTTATATACCACTATATTGGTAGATGAATCAATATTGAACATTGTAAGAAGATTATATGTGGAGGGTTATTATTTTGCCATATTATCAAGACAAAATTATTGACCAGACAATATATGCATAGGAGTAAGCAACTTAATACTCTGGAAAAAAGATGTTTCTTAGTCTAGTTGGCCGTGACTGTAAATACTGGAATCTCAGATGCTCACAATCTGATGTGGGTAGCTTTCTTCAGACACATCTTGTCATAGTTGTCATTGATGGGTGGTAGGACAATCCCAGTAAAATGCTGTGTTGTTTTCACCATGTACTGCAGAGCCTTGTGGTCAGATACAGATGAGTTGCCATGACAAACTGTAATACAGTTAAAATTCTCTCTATTGTGCATCTGTAGAAATTTCTGAGGAGCAGTCTGTGCAGGTACCTTGATTTTCTTCAACCTTCATTAAGCATCTTGCATAGGGCCATCTTGGGGGAGGAAATATGGAGGAACCGTGAGCGGTCATGCGTTATGGGTGCCCTGTGGAACCTGAAGTTCTTGACCCTTTCAATAGTTATTCCATTAATGAAGATGGGTTTGTAGATCATGTTCTGCCTTCTGAAGACAAATATTAGTTCTATTGTTTTGCTGCTGTTGAGGCAGAGCTTATTTTCTGTGCGTCAATCCACTAGAAGTCCCACCTTTCTGTAGTCATTGTCATGGATTAGACCCACCACAGTTGTGTCATTGGCGAATTTCATAATTGTATTTGTCTCCTGCTTGGCATTGCAATTGTGGGTGAACAAGAAGTTGCGTAATGGACTGATTACACAGCCCTGTGGAGTTTCAGTGTTCAGGGTCATTGTTCTAGAGATGTTGTGTACCGTCCTGACAATCTGCAGTCTGCCAGTGAGAAAATGCAACATCCAGTTACCTGTGGAATTCGGCAGACTCAGCTCTGAGTTTTTTGACGAGTTTCAAAAGGATGATTGCAATAAATGCTGAACTGAAATTGATGAATAACAGCTGTACATATGCATTTTAATTTGAAGTTAGTGACACATGGGAAGGTGTGACTCAAGAATCAAAATTATTTTTTGTTAATACATCTTCAGATGTGCACTGAAATAGCATTTCCTTTGAGCCTCTTATGGTACTACACATACTGTAAATACAAATGCAAAAAAATGTGTAAAATCAACAATATAAAGCACAATACAATACAGTACAATAAAAATATAAAAGTGTGCAAAACTTTAAAAGTTTAATTTTGTGTGTGTAGTGTATTGTGTAATTAAAGAATGTGCAAAAGTAATAAAGTAAAAGACGGACAACAAATCAGCATTATTGGAGGGTAGTTGGGGGGTCTGATGGGGTTAGTGGCAGTCTGAGGTTGGGGTAGTGGGGGAAATGGTGGTCTTTGGGGGGCAGCAGGGTATTGAGAAGCCATACTGCCTGGGGGTAGAAGCTGTTGCAGTAAAAGCCAGGAATCACTTTTTTAATTTAATGTTTATGAATGTAGAGCAAGTGTTTTAACTTTTTTTCAGCATTTTATTTTGAGAAGGTGCTATTTTTGTTCCTAATGTCTGAATCATAGTTCCTAATGCTTCTTTAATTGTCATGGTTCACCCGGCCCTTGTTTAGCCCTCATTATCCATGTCTACTGTATACTGTATGTGCCTGCCCTTGCCCAGTTCCTCAGTAGGGTGTTGTATGTGCTGCAGTTAGAGATGGCAATTTCAAATCATCAAAACATTTTCCAATACATTTGACAACCAATGTTTCGGTATGCTTTGTAACATTTCAAGACACTGGCTGTGCACAGCAAAACATTGTTGCCAATTTTGAGCGTCACAAAGCTCGAATGTGCGTAATAAAATATAATTTCATTTTGATTATTTTTATTATCTTTATCTTTCACAGGTTGCCTATATCTGAAAAACTTTTTACCAACCTTAAAACCAACAAGTACGAACATAAAAATGTTACATAATTAAGTTTTCTTGTGTATTGTCTCAAGACCATTCTTGCACTAATATCAATGGCAGAGAAGAGGATGCTAGCAAAATTGTTCAGTGGCCGCTATCATGGAGCATATTTAGCCACTGGCTCACTGCACTATCCTGTGCTAAAAAGGCTACTAGGGATTATTCCTGCCTGCTGCCATCAGACAGTTGGTGAGAAACATCACACCTTCTCTTGACATTCCACAGCCATAACATGGCAGGAAGCATCTTCTTTTCTTACAATACAATCTGGTACCTTATGTTCCAGCTGCACATCATTTATTTGCACATTATTATTCTTATCTTTAAATGTTTATTTTTAGTCACACATTCTGCTCCTCAAGATTATTTCATCCATTTTTCTACTTTTTACTTTGTTTGCACTATGTGTACTTGCTGTCTTTGCACCTTATCTGTTTGGCACTATGTGCATATTTGTGTGTATGCACCAGAATCCCCCCCGATATCAATACAGTCAATCTTAACCTAAATTGGGTCTTATATCATTTATAGAGCTTATTTGTTCCCATGGTTGTGTATCCTGTAAACACGTCATTTCAATATTTACATATCATGTGAGACCTGAGTGTGCATAAAAATAATCTTGTCTAGGTTTTGTATGTCGAGCAGGTTATTGGAATTATTCCGTTTTAGTTAAGTAGTAAAGAATGGACTAGTGCAAAAACATATCAGAAAACATTTTTAAAGGTTTTTATTCAATGTTTTGGGGCTTCAGTCGATTCCTCCCCTTGTCTGTTGCCTGAAATGAAATGACACCTGTTTAAAAGACACTTTGAAAAAAGGAATAAACTCTAATAATTTCATTACCTGGACAGCTTTTGAAAACACTCTTTCACATGGCACATTTGTTGCTGGAAAAGCCAGGAACACCTGTGCCAGCTTGTACAGGTGTGGGAAGACCCTGCAGTTCTGCTTACAGTATGCAATTGGGTCTTCACCTCTATCCAAATATCCATCAGCTAAGAAATGCTGAACTTCATTGCACCTGCTGTAGCATTTTGTTGTCTTCTTACCTGGCAAAGATTATGGTTAAACTTGGCAGAAAAAAGGTAACATCTGTATTTGTTTGTAGGAAAAGTATGACAACTGAAACAAGCTAATAAAACTATACCTTTGTTCCGCTGTGTACTGGGTCTAGGTGCGAGGTTATCATTTACTGCTGGTTATACTCTTGGTGGTTGGAGGGGATACTTTAATCAGTTTTGCATATTTTGTGGTAATATATCGCTGTGCCTCCTGTGCTTTTGCTTGGTTATTAAATGCAAGACTTTTGAAATTTGAATCCAGAAATGTTGCTGTCTGAAGGCACTAGACATTTTCAGGCAATGGCCTGGCTCTTAATCTGTCCAGCAGTTTTTGTCCCAGAGGCACTGCCAGTGGATGTGAACTGTCAGTCAGCTGCAACCTCACAGCATAATGCAGGTTCTTAGCGAGTGGTATGACCTTCAAAAAAAAACAGCATCATTAAATGCTGAATGCATTTAGCCGTTACACTTCGTACTATGCATTTCATTAAGTTATATGTACAGAAGTGTATAAACACACCTTAGAGCAGGTTACAGTAGTCTCTGCTGACCGTTCTTGTGTGACCTCGAAAAAACTTGGAGACTGACTGATTACATCAAGTTTGTCACTGGACAGATGAGAAATGTCTGAGCTCAGATTTGTCAGAGCAGCTCCAACAGGCTCTCTCTAGTCACAGAGACACTGACACATTAAATAAGTACTGCTCCAATGTGTCTCTGCCTCCTGGAGCTGCTTGTGCTGTGGTGTTCCAAGATGCCCTTAAACATAAGCCAGCCGCTCCTTTGCAGTTGTGCTTGATTTAAATACTCCAACAATTTTTCTTGCTTTTTTCCAGACAAAAGCCAGGCCTGGAGTGTCTTCTATGTAGACATTCCCACAAGAGGAAATAACATTCAATTTATTCATTCATACTGTACACGAAGCATTGGGAAAGGCTGAGGAAAGCATTGTCTAAATGTAGCCTAACTCTTATGTACCTGTGCCTGCCCTGGGGCATACAAAGCAGTGCCCCACCCCCAATTGGACTTTAACATCACACCTCTTTGTTTCTGCTGCACATGTCCGCAAATACACAGCTCCTCAGCAACAACTTTAAAGGTACAGCCTGAAGGTGATGAAGAGGTGCTTTAAGGTTGCTTTGAATGCACTGACTGGGATGTACTGTATAAAGAGGCAGCCACATTGGAGGCCTCACTCAGATTTGAGCTTTTCCTTTCCTTCTTTCTTCTTCTTAGTTACACCCAGTAATCTGCATGCTAGCTTCCCCCTTTCACTGAAATGGCAGGTGACCGCATGAAGCATCCATGTTGAGGTCCACATGCCAGAAGTAAGGCTCACACAATCAACATTCCTTAATTACTGCTTTTCTTTATACTTTTCCTCAACCTTTCCATCTGCTTCAGTGTATTTCGACTTGGTAATGTGTATCAAATGTAGTTCTAATTTTCCAAAAAAAAAAGCACAGAACTCCTCTTCCTCTACCATAAAAAATGTCTGACAGTCCTTTACAATCATTTCAACTAGTGCATCATCCAGCTCCTTTATTTTTGGCTGTTCAATAAACACAAAATTTGAATATACAGCAATATGTATTTTATGCATCTGTTTTTCGATGTTCCACAGCAGGTCTTCCTGGACTGGAAATGCAAGCAACTTTGTCTACATTTCCACTCTGTGCACTTGGATCAACCAAATGTTTAGACCGCAGCTGTCTAAACACAGAAGTGGTGGTGTTGTAGTATTTTAACTCTACCCTCTCTACACTTCACCTCATCCATGGATATTAAATCAAAGTAATTCCAGGCCCTAAACCCAAGTCTTTTGATGCTTCTTCCCTCCATTGACCCCTATTACCAGGGTTTGAATTACACAGTGGCTTTCAGGTGAGCCCTATTTTCCGGTGTGTGGCACGACTTCCCAAGTCACATGCACACACACATATATATAAGTGCACGACAATACGGTCAATAACAGGGTTACTGCAAAAACATTCTGCTAGTACTACTGCAAGCAGTGGATACCATGAGTAAGATTTCATATAGGCATAAAACGTGTCAGGGGAGGCTTTCAAGGGAGGCTTTTTCAGGGGAGCTGAGCTCCCCTTAGTTCCCCCGTAATGCAAACCATGCTTATTACTATCTAGATGTAGCCTACCTCTATCTCAATATGTACCGGTGCCTATCTTTCTTTGTATAAATGTGTTAGCAATGTTAATATATGTAAATGTGATTTATGTGTATATGTGTAATCAAGTTTTGTGATGTATGTTTCCAACCGAATCTAACCAAAACCTTGATATAACATATTGCAATTATATGTACCTCACTCTACCTATACCTAAATCACACTAACAGTTTCACTAATATAATTGGATTTCAAATATTAATAATCACCAAACTATTTGCTCAAACCAACAATGATGCAAACACCTAAATGCACTGAAATATTAGTGTTTTTTATATGTTTTTCTTGGACCAGTGACATGATGGCCATGAGACTGATGTTTCAAAACATTTCGTAAAATCTGCATTAAAACAAGAAGTTTCAGACGTCTTCAGAACAGATCAATCCTGGGTGTCGAAATCGCCATCTTTTGCTGCATAGCCTTTGATTTCTGCATGTTACCTCATTGCATATGGTGCTTCTGCCTACCTCATCCTTTCTCCATGTTTAGTGCAGTCATTGCTACTTCTTGATTTACCTTCCTGTCATTTGTTTAGACCCTTCCAGGTCCCATTTTGTTTCCAGCTTTTTTCTAGTTTACTTTCAATAAACCCTTCCCTTCACTACCAAAACACTTTGTGGATTACCAACTGAAACGACAGCAGTCCATGCAGCAGCATGGTGGAGTCCTGGATATATTCCTGAAGTCAGGTCTTATTGAGGATAAAAATGCAGAATTGTCTGACATCTTTGCATGTGGAAGGTCTAAGTTTGAGTTTTCAAGTTTGTTGTCTAGAGACTGGACATTGGATAAGCACAGGCTTGAGAGCAGTGGTTTGTTTTGTTTTGCTTTTAGTCTTGTCTGAAACCTAGATCGTTTTCCTTGCTTCTGCTTGTATCCTATCCATCCATGGGTGTTGCTGCCAGTGTTTTCTGCTGCACTGGGAGTTGCAGGTTGAACAATGAACTTGCTGATGTTGTCCAAGTCAGAGAGGCTGAAAGCTTGGATCCCTGCATCTGTATCCGATGTCCTCTAGTGTTTGATGATGGTGGCAGTTTGTAAAATTGTGTTTTTACTAAATAAAAGCAAAATTAAAACAAATAGGACAAACAAAAAACAATGTGTTAGGAGCTTGCAGAGTTGCTGTGTTCAAGCATGCCGCCATCTAGTTCTTATGGCAGTGAATAATTACATTCCTGTGTGTTCAAAGCTAAAGCCAAAACGATAAGCAAGGATGTCAAAGATGGAAAGAAAGGTCAGGAAGCCAGAAGGTCTGCCCTGGGGGTGAAGAGTAAAGGCCCATTCTCATCGAACACAGCTAAATCTCTCCTGTGTGCAGAAACCCATTGTTTTCTATGGTTTGTGCAGCACCATGGCGGTTTTCCACTGCACCAAGCAAAGCACTATATTTCTGTATTGTTATTATTATGAATTAAATATTGTCTCTATGAAGATTTTCCTTGTGGAGGATGAGGGATTTTGTTGGTTGATTCATGGCCCATTCAGAATGTAAGAGAGTGGCTTTGGAATCTATAAGGGGAACTTCTATCTTATTGCCATTAAGTTTGAGAGAATTTGATGAAAACCAAGATTATATTTTATGTAGGCCCTCAATGAGACAAGAGGGTGGAAGGGCAGAGTCAGGATGTGTGGACATACAGAGTTATATATCGTCTGCATAACAGTGGAAATGGATACCAAATTTCCCAAAAATGTGACTAAGTGGGAGAAATTTTGAACAGAAGTGGTTCTAGGATGGAACCTTGGGAAACAACACCAGACAAGGAAGGACTGAGAACATTTTTTTTTGAGTTGAATAAACCAGGTATGTTCAGAGAGGTTTATGTGAACCAGGTGTGGGGGATACCAGTGATGCCCATGGCAGCTAAGCAGTTCAGCAAGATATTCTGTCAGATGGTGACAAAGGCTGTACTCAGATCAAGCAGAACAAAGAGTTAAAAACCCAGCATCAGCAACCCATAATGTTATTCATGACCTTTACTAAAGCTGTTTCTGTATGAAACCCAGACTGAAATGACTCAGACAGATTGTATCTAAGGTGAGCCTGAACCTCTGCTGAAACTGTTTTTTCATGAGTTTTTGAGATCATTGGGAGATTTGATATTGGATAAAAATAATTGAGATTATTGGGGTCGGTGCCAGACTTCTTAACCATTGAGCTTATTGCAGCTGTTTTGAGATGTACCTAACTGAAGAAGTCCAGTGATGAGAAAGCAGTGATTAATGTGAATTATTATTATAACATTACATAATGTGAAAATGCAAATGTAAAGTATGTGAGGGGGCAGAAAAACAGGTGTTATAACAAAGAACAGACAAGGTTTAAGTCTATGTTTAGCATTTGGAATGAGTCATTTATAAAAACCAGGAGTAGCTCATAGCTGGTTTTCTGGTTGAGTGAACACTAGTAACAATATATTTAAGGGGACACATGTGACTTAGTAACTTGGTTACTTTTTTATATAAATCATGAACAAATAGCAGTAACTGCTTAAAATACATAAACCATTATGATTGATTAATGATGAACATACATGGGATCAGTATATAACAAATACTTAGTTTGTGGTTAATTAATATATGAAGTAAGAGTATCCAATACAGCGAGTCACACACACATGGTCTAGCGGCGCAATGCTCTTGTATGTGCAACACTAACAATTGGGTTCCAAGGATTCTATGACTTGAGTGATTAGTATAATGTACATTAATTGTGCCTTGGACCAGTAAATGGGATTGGCTGAGAGGCAGGACTAAGGGTCAGTATACAAAGAAGTCCACAAAGCAGATGTTTGGGGCAGTTAGTAGTATATATATATATAAAAAGAATAAACAAGAAAACGGATTCACATAACAAAAGAAAATAGAAAGTAATATTAACGACATTTAACATTTAACAACATTTCACCTTCAATATTTAAGTTTCCCCCTATTCTTTTAATTGATCTTTAAATTAATTGAATTCACCTTAAATTGACATTGACATTTAGCTACCCTAATTAGTAGTCTAATCAAATTGCTTCCTATATATTCCAAACTGATTAATTTAATAAGCCCCTTTTTTGCCAGTTTTTGGATTAATTTCAAAACCACTTATCATTCCCTTTAAAGCAACACAAACTCAAATTCCTCTAATGTCACGATCCATGAGGAAGCAGACGAAGGAAGCCGTGAATATAAACAAAAGGAGTTTTATTTCGGAGCTGACAGACTCCAAGAAACACGTAACGTTACAATGACCAGACTGGGGAAACAAACGGAAACGCGGACTAAATACACTGGACTAATGACAACAATTAGAAACAGCCGTAAAACACGGGGAATCCACACAGGGTTAACGATGGGGCGTGGCACACAGGAGGAGCGGACTATCAGGGCGTGACATCTAATATTCAGTTCAGTACAATAAATGAACCTGAGATACAAAATCAGTGCACAGAAAAAAACGAGTAAAACCAAAATAAAAATGAAAACTGTCCTTGCTACTTAGCTTTAGTGTACTGACGAAGATGGACTTCTCAGTCACGGTCCCTGGGGGTGGCTTGCCATCAAAGGAAAAAGACATACCACAAAAAAAAAAAAACTAACCCTTTGAGCAATGGGCTACCACCAGTCCAGTTGCTAATGTGTGCTCTGATAAGATATTGGATTAATAAGGCCTAGTTGCTGTGTTCTGTAAGCGACTATTGATACCTATGAGAGCACAGGTAGTGGAAGGTGTGACACACAGTAAACGGCATGTGAAGTTGGCTGTTGAATATACCGTATATCTTAAGTAATGCAAGACTTCTGTTCAATTCTGAGTGTTTATTAAACCCAGAAATAACAACATGACACGGTATCAGAATTGGCAGATTGAAAGAAGCAAGTAAAATTAATTAGAAGCGAAAAGATAATGGGACTGAACACAGTAATAAAATACACATTGAAGCCTGAAAATGAAGAGGACGAAAAGACTATGAAATGGAAGGACTGCAGCCCCTCCTAAACTGCAGCTTACGGGTAATGTAGCTGAAAATCCAGAAAAGTGGCGAAACAATTGATCAGTAATATAGAACTGCACAATATAAGTCAAACCCGTGAGTTTGGCATGTTGAGGGACTCGTTAATAAAAGATCAGATTGTGTGTGGGATACCAGATAATGCACTAAGGGAAAGACTATTACGAGAACCAGTTCTCGACCTGGAAAAAGCTATAGTATTATGCAGAGCCATGGAGACTGAAAATGCAAGCTAAGGAACTTTTCAGTGACAACACATGCACCGTAGACATAATAAAGAAATATGACTCAAACAAAAGTAATACAAATGCAAGACAAGGCATGAGATGCATAAAAATAAAAGTGACAGGGAAGGTCAGAAGTTCTCAAACGGTCATTGTGGAGCACAGCCTAATCCAAGGCAATGCCCAGCATATGGAATGATCTGTCACAAATGCAAGAAAAACAATCACTTTGCATGGTGCTGCAAAAATCCACATAAACCAGAAAGAAAAGTAAATGCAGTAAACAATGGAGAAGAAGAAGAGTTTCACATGGATGCATTATTAGAGAAATCAGAACAGAAAAGTAAATGGACTTGGATTAAAGGTATACAAGTGGTACATCATATTTAGACTGGATTCAGGTAAAGAAGAGAAAGAGTTTAACAGTCTGCAACCTATTCCCAAGTTACATCCAGCCAGGGTGAAAGTTACAACATTTGGAGGTGCAAATACAAAGGTGAAGGGGGAATGAATTGATAAGGTCACTGTTAGGAATGGCTGAGAGGCCAGAGGCTTCAGAAACCAGAGACGGCCACGGAGCTCCAAAAGGTGCAAACGTTTATTCTATTCTCTCACAGAAGTGCACAAATACAAAGTATTAACAGAAAATAATCACCTAAAACAGGCTATATCCTGGCAGACCCTGCATCCATAGCAACCTCTCCCTTTTAGCACATTCCCCAGGATTTATATAGATTTTAACCCCTCCCCTTGGAACAATTAATCTAACAATTATCATCCTCAATACAATACATCCCACATACACAGTTCTAAAATATACTATTCAAAACCACAATTTTATTCAAATTTATTCATAAAACCAACAAAGACTGAAAATATCAATTTTATTGTAATGCTTCCAGATGGTCGTGCCGAAATGTATTCAGTTAATTTCATATCACAGAAGTCTGACACATGTCACTATACCTGTAA
>JAODJU010000002.1:17046527-17059816 GCA_026776725.1 Gnathonemus echidnorhynchus | reverse complement strand
TTTTTGCAACAGAAATGGATGAGATGGGCAGGCAGCTGGAGGTGGAATTTTTGTCCTTGGTAAAACTCTGATGGTCTTCACACTGGTAACAACGTTGTTTTCTAGGCATAGCCAAACAAATCTCCTCCTGTCTGAAAAGGCACGCAGAAAATGCAATTTAGCCACTAAAACTTTATGGTTTTTGTGAGGGAAAGTCGAATTCTCTCGTTAAGTTTTTTGTGTTCTTACACCAACACTTTAAAACTTGTTTCAGTGCCGCCACATTTACGTGTGTGTGCGCGTGAGCGGGAGTGGAGGGGGGGCCCGATCGATGTTTTGCCCCGGTGTCTTGTGTGCAGTTGTTCCACCACTAGTTGCTGGCCATCCTGTTCTCCAGCCTGTCTCTGGTCTTTCAGTCCCAGTGTGCTCTTCCCTTTCTTCTGACTGCAGCATGGTGCAATGGGTTGAGTGTATGGCTCTGAAAATGTTAGTTCCTTTTTTATGGGTTTGAGGCCAACCCCATCTGTTAGTTTGTATTTGTTTTGTTCTGCTCCTCAGCATTTAATTCCTAATTGTTTTTCCATATTAGTTTTCTTGCCCGGCTTCTGTTCTGGTTCTGCTTTATACTTGTGTTGTATCCCTAGTGTGTGCTTTGTTCAGCAAATGTTACTATGTACGTTTCTCATAGTCTGGTCTCTGTATTACTTGTTATCCTGTGTAGGTATATTTTATGGTTCAGTTTGCAGTGTTTTCCCTTTTTTTTATTTCTGACTCCTCGTGGTCCTGTTAGTTTTGTGTTTTGCACTTAGTGTTCATTTTGGTTTCTCCAATAAATCCCTGTTGTCTCTTGGAGCCACAAGTGGATTATGACCTTCTTTTCCCACCTGCCCCATGCCGCACCATAACACTTCTGTGAGAGGGAAAGAGAGAGCTTTTGACAATAGAGAAACCAAGTCAACAGCGAGTTAGAAATTGGGAAAAAGAAGAAAAAAAGAGAAAATAGATTAAGAAATCGGAAATTGTTGTTAATGGTGATCTCTCGGTTGTGAAACTCCTGTTCGTGCTGAAAGAGAGAGCATGGAAACATCTCTGGACCGGGGGTTGTAGCAGCCTTGTTCTGTAGGAAAGTATTAAGGTGTCGTTATTACTTAATTCTCCTAAAAATGCGTGTAAAGTTTTGTAATAACTCCATTTTCAAGTGAAGCTGGTTAGCATTAATTAGTAAATGGCATTAGCACTGTGTTAGTCCTTTATTGCCAGGTGAGTATGCCAGTATTACACCATATTATGTGTAATGTGTGTGAATCCAGGCGCGCTGTATCCGATGTTATTGGGAATGAACGAAAGGTTCCATTTTACGTGCATGAGCCCTCTGAGCATTTCACATACTGTAAATATTTTAACGTTTTCATTCTACGTACTGTAGGTATTCTAACTTTTTTAAGGCAGCAGACTTCTTTCAAGTAACAGCCTTTCCATTTTCTGTTCCACCCTCTTATTTGTATTTCTTAGTGTTGTCTCAGGAGTCGTGACGGAAAAAACTCTTCTGCATGTTCTTTTAAAATCAACATTAGCAAATTATAGAATTGGCTAAAAGAGTGGGTATTTCTGAACAGCAAAACATATAGCTGGTTTTGCAGCTATTTACATATACTGTAGCTTATTTTGCTTCCTTTTATTTTATTTTTGATTTATTTCAGAAGGCATGCATGCAAACGAAATAGAAATATCAACAAAGGATATATTCATGCATGTAAATGTAGATTTCAAATAAATGTTTTAAAACGACAATAGTTATTTTCAATTTTCTTATCTTTCTGATAATCACACAGCTGTTTATTTAACCAATTTTTTAATGTACGATACCATGTACTTGTCAAGGATCGGGGTTGTGAGAAGAGGGAGGATGCTGCAGCGGGTCAGTCAGATGCAAGCGGTTTTTATTAAAACACCCCTGTCCAAATGGCTTCACCCACAAACCTTCCATGGAACTCGTCTATTTTACCCAAGTGGTACAGTCCCTCTGGTTCCCCACGTAAACCAGGAAGTTCAGAAAGTAACAGTGCCGTCTCCTTGGCTGAGGAGAGCTTGGGAACATGGACAAAATGCACGGTTTTAGAGAAGCAAGAGAATCGCAAGAGGCTGCAACAGGCCTGTTGGAGCACGGGACAAGTTTTTATTTCAAGTGCAAGCAGGGCATGCAGCGACATATCCCCTGATGTACTGATGCATCTTATTGTCCGAAACATGCCTCTGGGAAAGAACAGTCCCCACTCCAGTACCGGAAGTATCCTCCTACACTACAAACTGTCGAAAAGGATCAGGGATCTGAAGAATAAGAGCTGAGGTGAACCTTCTGCAAAGTCCCAGGAATGCCCGTTGTGCTACCTGGGACCACTGAAAACAGACCTTGGTGGAGGTGAGCGCCATGAGAGGGGCAACAATGGTACTATGACCCCAAATAAAATGCTGATAGAAGTTTGCAAAATCCAGGAAATGCTGTACCTCCCTCCAGTTCTGAGGTTGGGGCCACTCCACGACAGCTCGGATCTTCTCTGGATCCATCCAGACTGACTCCTCCCTGAGAATAAACCCAAGGAAGGATACTGATTGTCGGTGAAACTTGCATTTCTCTGCCTCCAAGTCAAATGAAAGAATGGTGGCTGTGGGTCCGAAGGTGGCTGATGAGGCCAACCTGGCCCAGAAGGTACGCCCACATGTGGGACACACATGGGAAGGTGCTGAGGTGGAGGTGAAGGCAGCTCTGGCCTTGCGTGCGGCTCGTTTGGTTTGTGCATCTGCTGTTCGTTTCAGTTCTGCTGCACAGGCACCACTAGTGAGGTTGCTATGCCACGCTGGCAAAAGATTCACAGGAGTTGAGGTTGAAGCCCAGTGTTTTGAGGGACATTTTCAGGCTGTCTTTGAAGTGTTTCTTCTGTCCCCCAGCTGTACGCTTGCCCTGGCACAGCTCTCCGTAGAGAAGTTGCTTCATCAGTCGGTTGTCTGGCATTATGATGACATGGCCAGTCCATCTTACTTGCATCTTCTGCAGGAGGGTGAAGATGCTGGGGAGGCCAGCCTGCTCTATGACCTCTGTGTCTAGAACTTTGTCCTGCCACCTGATGTGGTGGAGCTTGTGTGGAAGTAGTTGAGCTGCTTGGCATGTCTGCTGTAGACGGTCCAGGTCTCACAGGCGTAGAGCAGTGTTGTAAGTGCCACTGCATGGTAGATCTTCACCTTGGTGGTTAGGCTGATACCTCTCCACTCCCAGACATTCTCTCGGAGTCTCCCAAAGGTGGCGCTGGCCTTGGCAACCCTGTTGTTGATCTCGGCATCAATGTTGATGGCGTGAGAGATGGTGCTGCCCAGGTAAGTGAAGTTGTCAACTGCCTGAAGTTGTTGCCCTTTCACTGTGATGTGTGGCTCGTGGTAAGGCTTGCCAGGTGCAGGCTGGTACATGACTTTGGTCTTTTTGGTGCTAATGGTGAGACTAAAGTTCTCACAGACTTTGGAGAAGCAGTCCATTTCTTGCTGCATCTTCTGTTCTGTGGGGGCGTTGAGGGCACAATCGTCAGTGAACAAAAGGTCTCTGACCATCTCTTTCACCTTTGTGATAGCCTGCAGGTGTCTGAGGTTGAACAACCTGCCGTCAGTCCTGTATCTGAGGCGGACGCCATCTTGGGAGCCCTGGAACGCATAAGTCAGCACGGCGGAGAATACCATACTGAAGAGTGTCTGGGCAAGAATGCAACCTTGCTTGACGCCGTTGGTTACAGGGAAGGCTTCTGACTCGTCACCATCTTCGAGTACTTTGACCATTATGCTGTCGTGGAACTGTGGCACCATTGTGATGAACTTGCTGGGGCAGCCGAACTTCTCCATGATTTTCCATAAGCCGTCTCTGCTGACTGTTTCGAAGGCCTTAGTCAGATCGACAAAGGTCACAAAGAGGTCGCTGTGTTGCTCTTGGCACTTTTCCTGAAGTTGGCACGCAGCAAATATCATGTTGACAGTTCCACGTTCAGCATGAAAGCCACACTGACTTTCAGGGAGGAGGCCTTGCTCAAGGTGTAGAAGGAGGCGGTTGAGCATGACACTAGCCAGGATCTTCCCTGCAATGGACAGTAGAGAGATGCTCCTGTGGTTGTCACATTGCTGCCGGTTGCCTTTCCTCTTGTAGATGTGGACAATGCTAGCATCCTTCAACTGCTGGGGAACCTCGCCTGCACGCTACATTGACTGGAAGAGCATAGTCAGATTCTGCAACAGTGCTGGGCCACCTTGTAAACCTCAGCAGGAATAGCGTCTGATCCTGGATCTTTGCCGCAGGAAAACTGCTTGATGGCCTTTCTGACTTCATCTTCTGTGGGGAGAGTGTCGAGGTTGTTGTTAAACTCTACTTGAGGTAGGCGTGCGATGGCCTCTTCGTTGATTGCGGCAGGGCAGTTGAGGACCTGGTCAAAGTGTTCACCCCATCTCTCCAGGATCTGCTTCTTCTCTGTCAGCAGCTGGGTCCCATCTGCATTGAGGAGGGGTGAGGAGCCGGTGGGCTGAGGTCCGTAGACAGCCTTCAGGGCATTGTAAAAATGCTTGGTGTTGTTGCTGTCAGTGTAGCCCTGAATTTCGTCAGCCTTCGCACTGTACCAGGCATCCTGCATCTCATGGAGCTTCTTCTGGATCTGCTGCCTGGCGTTGGTGAAAGCATCTTTCTTTGCTTGTGAGGAGGGGTCATTCTGGTGGGCTCTGAGCAGCTGGTGCTTCTCTGACAGCAGTGCCTATATCTCTTCATTGTTCTTGTCGAACCAGTCTTGGTTTCTATGGGTAGCTGGCCCAAAGTGTTCGAAAGAACAAGAGTGGACAGTGTCTCTGAAAGCATTCCACTGCTCCTCAATACTGGTCTGGTTAGCTGGTGTGTCGTGCAGCTTGGCATCCAGGTCACTGGAGAACTTGTCTGCAACGACACTGCTTTTCAGCTTGGAGATGTTGAGTCTCTTTGCAGTCTTCTGACCTTGTGGTCTTCTCGCTGGCTGGATGCGAAGCTGGTGTAACATGGTTAATAAATTTCCACTTGCCACTGTGTCAGCTGTGGGTGTTTGTGCGTGTTTTGGTTTTGTGTTCTGTGACTTTAAAATTGATTTGGTGGTTGCCTTTAAGAGTGACGCACCTTACGCTTTCCTCAATCTGGAAATGCCCGCGTAAGCGGTAGGTCGTGCTTATAATTGTCTCTCTCATTTTAGAAAATTATTTACTTTTATCGACAATTTTGTTATTAAAGTATATGTACCTGGATGAGTTTATGTATGAACAAAGTTTTGTGAGGTCGAGTGATTATATATGCTTTCTGTCTGTTCTGTGTGTTAGATAAGTAGCCAGCCACCAAGTTATGGGTGAGTGCGATAAAGCGAGTGTTTTTGTATTTCCAGAACCAAACTGCTGTGTTTTGAAGTATTCATCTTTTTCACAGGTACATATTTATATTGTAATTGATTTACAATTGTTATTGCTTTACGATTTTCTCAGTCTGGAAATGCCCATGTAAGCGAACCAAACTGCTGTGTTTTGAAGTATTCATCTTTTTCACAGAATAAAATCAGCCCGATTGGAAGCATTGAGTTGCAGTGCAGTGAATTTACACAACGCAAATCAAACCGGTTACACTTACACTTGGAAACGATGAGCCAGTGGTCAGTCCAGCAGTCGGCGCCACACATTGACCTTGTCACTCTCACATCCTGCCTGTCCTTCTTCCTTGTGATGACGTAGTCAATTAGATGCCAGTGCCTGGTACGCGGGTGCATCCATGACGTCCTGTTGCGGGTGGGAAGGCGGAAAATGTGTTAGTGATGACATGGTTGTGTGCAGTGCACGTCTTGAGGTGGAGTAGGCCATTGCTGTTGCATTTGCTGAAGCCATGTCTTCCTATGACTCCCTCCCAGGTCTGGTGGTCGGTCCTTGCTCTGGCATTGAAGTCCCCGAGGATAAAAAGCTTCTCAGACTGTGGGACAACTGCAATGAGAGTGTCGAGTTCTTCGTAGAACTTGTCCTTTATGTCATCTCGGTTGGTCATGGTGGGGGCATACGCGCTTATCAGTGTCATGTTCTTCTTGCTCCCCAGTGGGAGCTGGAGGGTCATCAGATGGTTGTTGATGCCCTCTGGAAGCTTGGCGAGTTTCCTGGCAAGATGTATTTCCATGGCAAATCCAACGCTGGCCTCGCGCCGTTCAGTGCTGGTGCGGCCACTCTAAAAGGAAGTGTATCCACCACCTTGTTCTATGAGCTGGCCCTTGTCTGCTAGGCGTGTTTCTTGGAGGGCCACGATGTCCACGTTGTAGCGAGCTAACTCTTTGGCAACTAGTGCAGTTCTTCTTTCTGGTCTATCTGCTTTGGTGTTGTCCAGCAGGGTTTGCACGTTCCACGTGCCGAGGTTGAGCACCTTCACTTTCTTCTTTGTTGTGTTTCGACTACTAGATGGGATCCCCGCCAGCCGCAGTATGCTGGCCAGGGTGAATATGAAGCAGGCTATATTTAGGGCACCTTTTCTAGCCCCTTCCTCCATGGAGGTGAGCAGAGCAGTTCCTAAAGAGGGCTGCTCAGACACCCAGGGGGCTGCCGAACTCCACTGCTGCTTCAGGTCATTAGAGAGCGACCCTAAGGCTCGGGCCGCCTGTGTGCAGGTCTGTGAATACAGCTTCCAGTGTATCCACACCTGCTGTTTCACCACTTGCCCGTCGCCACAGGACTTGGGGGTGTGCATAGGGGTTGGAGTATTGACTTGCGTGTGACTTGGATTAAAGTGAGGAAGAGTTGCGCATATTTGTCAGCCTCACTCTCTCGTCCTGACCCATCGTTGTCCAGTGGCAAGACGTAGTCAAGACGGCTGGAGATGAACTGGGAAGCAGTGGATGGCCAGCAGTGTCCTACGTGTCTCACTGTGCCCTGATCACATTCCACAACTCTCTGCTGGGTCTGCCTTCCTGCCCGTTGAACCGCCAGTAGGTGGTCTCTTCTGCACAGTCTGCCAGATCCAGTCTTCTTTGTAGAGGGTGACAAGCTCTGGTCCACTGGGGGTTTCCCAGTGGAAGACTCGTGGTGGTGGGGATGTCTCTCCCCCCGTACAGGTACAAAGCACCTGCCCACTGAATGAGAAATTCTGAAATTTTATGTGGTATGATTACTAAAATGTTAGAACTTTGGAGTGACACTCTTTTTCTCAAAGTCAGTGGCCTATACGATGAATATTGATGAGATAGGTGTCCCCACACCTGTAGTAGTTTGCATACTGTCAATGGCCCATCAGTCTGGAATGTCACTGCACCCCACACCCATCACTTTGGAAAGGCAGTTTGAAATGCAAGAAAAGTGACAACAATAAAATCCCTTTCACAGTTTATTGGTAGATGGGATGAAAAATGAAAAACTGTAACCATATAAATATAGAAAGCAATAAATATGATGATTATAATTTCTATGCATATGAAATCACTTGAACTCTTTTTGACTGCTGGGTCACTGCTTTTTCCTGGATTTTTATGGGGTCCCAACATCTGACGACAAGCTTCCTCGTCATTTGTCGCTCTCAGGATGCTTTGGTCTGTCCAGCGATATACACTGCCTGGCCAAAAAAAAAGTCGCCATTTGAATATTTCATTGGACCACCTTTAGCTTTGATTATGGAGCACATTTGTCATGGCATTGTTTCCCCAAGCTTATGCAATATCTCACCCTTTATTTTCATCTAGATTTGCATTAATTTCTCACCAAGATCCTGTATTGACAAGTGAGTTGAACCACTCCATAAAGCCTCCTTCAGCACATCCCAAAGACCTTCACTGGGGTTAAGGTCACAACTCTGTGGTGACCAAGTCATGTGTGAAAATGATTCCTTATGCTTCCTGAACCACTCGTTGACAATTCGAACCCAATGAATCTTGGCATTCTTGTCCTGGAATATATGCCCATGCCAACAGGGAAGAAAAAAAATCATTGATGATGGATGGAGGTGTAACCTGGCCATTCAGTAGTTTCAGGTAGCATGGATTCAGCTCTCTTTGCATATTGCTACAAGTCATGTATCTCATGAAAGTTACTTTTGAACCTGAGGTTTTTCAGGTTCGTCCTTTTGATGTCAGCTTTGGAGCCATATTCTCTGCAATGCTCCAGTATCATCTTGTTGCTTTCGTATTTCAAGAAGCATAGGACATTATGAATAAAACATCACTTTCCCACACCTTCATTAAAAATATGACAGGGCTCCTTCAGGAGTGTATGGTTTGTATTTGAAAGAAGAAAACATTTATATTGTAAAACACCCAAAATAAAGTTTTAAAATGAGAACTGAAGAAAAACAATCACACATATATCTGCACACTATTCTGCTGGATTGTGGTACTTCTATTTTCTTCATTAGAAGAAGGTTAAACACAAATGCCACAACACAAAAGCCATAGATTACTGAATGCATATCATAGGCCAGGGTTGCCCAGATCCAGTCTGGAAGGCCAGACTCCATCCCAGTTTGCAGATTTCCTTAATCAAACATTTATGGTCCACGGTGTTTAAGTATTGTGGCCTACTGGGTCTCAGCATTCTCAGTCTCAGCATGGTTGAATAAGAGAATAATAAAATGTTAAATTAATATTTTATTACACATAAATGAAACACTAAAATAAAATGCATCTACACAGTGTACACAATATTAAAAATACTGAATTTGTTTTATGTTTCTTTTAGACTTCTGGACCCGGAAAGATGAAGACCATCTTACCTCTATAGGTTCTTCTGGCTGGTGTTCAAAAGGGCGATTCTGCAATTCCTGGATTTTGACCAACATACTCCTTTATAAACAACTGTAAAGGCATGATTGCTTGTGTTCAGTTTACTTAAGGCTTGATAGCTCACATATCCATCTGGATATGCTTTTCCGTACTGTCTTTCTTTTCCACATGAAGAACATGATGCGAACAAAATAACACCCATGTTTAAATATATATTTTTTCCTATTTTTTATTCAGCTCTGATCATTGTACCAGTACTATAATTGAAAACTTAAATTAGAAATTCTGATAAATGCACTCTTTGCTGCCTAATATAGGAAATGCCCAATGGAGAGAAGAGGGCTGGGGTAGGGCATTTATAGATTACAGAAACTGCAGACTCCTCAGTTTGGACACAAACCCTGTTAGGGCTGTTCCCCACAACATATCTTTTGAATGACTCTTCATGTGGACAGACATCATCAGTTAGACCAGAAAAAAATAGAAAGTGGAACGTCCATTTTCACCCATTTCCCGTGGATTACCTCCAAGAGGACAAAGCCAAGAAGGACTGGACCAGGTCTGGAAAATGTCCAGGGAGTGGAGATCTGCAAGGAGGCCATTATGGTCAGTGGCCGTGACCATGGCCAGGCTGACTATGATGGTGACTGCCCTGGAGTTTGCTGGTGCCCCAGGACAGTGGGTACGCTATAACCGATGGGAGGCTAACTCCAGTGGGGAGCTGAGCTTTAGCCTGAAAACAAATATGAGCAAAGCTCTGGTGCTCTACCTGGATGATGGAGGCAGCTGTGACTTTTTGGAGCTCCTGATTGCTGATGGACAGCTACAGCTGCGTTTCACCATTGACTGTGCGCAGCCAGCCACCCTGATTATGGAGACTCCAGTTAATGATGACCGCTGGCACATGGTCCTGCTCAGCCGTAACTACCAGGAGACGATGCTGGTGGTGGACAGTGAGGCCAAGGTAGCAGACGTCAAGTCCAAACGGAGGGAGATGGCCATTGCCAGTGACCTGTTCGTGGGCGGGATCCCTCCAGATGTACATCTTTCTGCTCTCACCTCCAGTACCGTCATGTATGAGCCTCCATTCCAGGGCCTGATTGCTAACCTGAAGCTTGGGGAGATGCCACCACACCTGCTTAATGCTCAGGGCATACAAAGCGATCTGGAATATCTCTGTGTAAAGCAGAACCCATGCCTCAATGGGGGCTTGTGCTCAATCAAGCATGGAAAGGTGCATTGCGACTGCACCCTGACGCATTACCAGGGCAAGTACTGCAATGAAGGTAAGAACTGTTGGAACCAAAAAGCTCCATTCCACGCACAGTAATTGATCCCACTTGTATTTTATTATTTTGTAGATGACAGCTTAACTTATCTATTTTCTCCAGTGTCAAGGTAACCATCTGAATCTTAGAGATTCATGATATAGAATATTTTCTTTGTCATATTTTAGACCATATTTTTAGCTCCTCTGACACCCAGTGGCCTCTGCTCGCTTGATGCCCCTACCTTCCTGATGTATCCCTCTTTGCCTTCGGCCGCTGGCAGGCCAGCTTGGTGTCTCTCTGCATTACACATTGTGTTTCTGCTGCGCCTCCAGCAGCTCCCTAATACCCTAAGGTATCCTTGGGCTGGTATCATGGTACTTATTCTTCCTGCCCCTCTGCATGTCATATGTCTGTCACTCAACCTTATAATTTATTAGTTCACTTTCTTTTGCTCTTTCTGTGAATTATACTAGTATTTCAATTTGTATATACCCTG
This sequence comes from Gnathonemus echidnorhynchus, assembly GCA_026776725.1. NCBI lineage: Eukaryota > Metazoa > Chordata > Actinopteri > Osteoglossiformes > Mormyridae > Gnathonemus > Gnathonemus echidnorhynchus. The sequence goes on along the minus strand of JAODJU010000002.1, from coordinate 17,049,296 downwards.
CGTCATACCTTATGCTTCCTGGGATAGGTCAAAATAACTAGAAATTGTACTAATTTCTCCTTCATGAGTGGTACCTCAGTACTCAAACTCATTAGAACTCGAATTTCTTAAAAGTCGAACCAACCAGTTTGAAAAAAATGACCTAGAACTCAATCTGAATCTCATAAGTCGAACCATGAACGCCGACCTAAGAACTTGTACGGCGGGGAAATGAGTCATGCAGCATGTCTCAGCAGAAACGAAGGGTAACGCTTCAGTCCCAGCCTTGCATTCGCTGTGATAGCATCCTGCATGTTTACACTAGCTGAATATATATATATTTAGACAGTAAAAATACATTTAGAAAATGATAGACAGTAACAGTAATTATTATATAATAAAATACATTTTAAAATAATGATTTCTTATTCATTATTTTAATATAAATGATAAACCATTAATACGTTTAATTATAATAAAATTGTTGTGCCAAGCGGGACGGAATGGAGACAAAGGCGCAGACGTCAGGGTATCGGGGAATATGGGGTTTAATTACAGGTAAGGCAAGCAAAACGCAGACGGACAATACAATGACCGGACTGGGGAAACAAACTGAAATGCGGATGAAATACAGAGCACTAATGACAACAACCAGAAACAGCTGATCACACGGGGATTCCACACGGGGTTAATGAGGGAGCGTGGCACACGGAAGCAGCGGACGATCGGGGCATTGTTTGGATACATTTATTTTCTTACTTTACAAATTACTATTTTGATAAATGTGCTTAGATGTGTTTAGTGCAGTATATGCTCTTCTTTTTTTATCCTGTTCATTTTGTGTTTAAATGCTAAAAAAAAAAAAACATATTTAGGTGTAATTTTTTGGGGCTGGGAACCAATTAATTGGTTTTCCATTATTTCTTATGGGGAAAATTCAATCACGACTCAAACATTTTAGGATTCAATCCGGAGTTCTGAACGGATTATATTCGAGTTCTGAGGTACCACTGTACTGGTATTTCACAATGACACTGCAACTGGCACACAAAATAAACCACAGGCCATGGGTATTTGACAGTACAACTGAGATAGTATTTCACACTGTAAACGGGAGATACTGAGGTCAGTATTACTCAGTATTCCATGCTGTAAACTGCAATTATTGAAATATCAGACCAGACACATTTGCTTAAAAGTAATGATTTTATTTATTGGAGAGTTTTCGTCTGTCTCTGCAGGCTGACAGGCTGTAGAGTCACAGAAGAAGGCTGTTCTTCTCTGGCTTCAGCTCTGAGGTCAAACCCCTCAACCCTGAGAGAGCTGGACCTGAGTGACAATGACCTACAGGACACAGGAGTGAAGCTGCTCTCTGCTGGACTGCGGGATTCACACTGTAAACTGGAGATACTGAGGTCAGTATTACTGGGTTTTCCAAACTGTAAACTGGAGAAACTTGAGGTCAGTATTACTCGGTATTCCAAACTGTAAACTGGAGAAACTGAGGTCAGTATTACTGGGTATCCCATACTGTAAATTGGAGATACTGAGCTTACTTATATTTGTCAGGTCAAATAGCATACTGGTATTTCACAATGACCCTACAACTGGCATACAAAATAAACCACAGGCCATGGGTATTTGACAGTACAGCTGAGATAGTATTCCACATTGTAAATGGGAGATACTGAGGTCAGAGATTACTCAGTATTCTATGCTGTAAACTGCAACTATTGAAATATTTATCAGACCAGACACATTTGCTTAAAAGTAATGATTTTATTTATTGGAGAGTTTTCGTCTGTCTCTGCAGGCTGACAGGCTGTAGAGTCACAGAAGAAGGCTGTTCTTCTCTGGCTTCAGCTCTGAGGTCAAACCCCTCACACCTGAGAGAGCTGGATCTGAGCTACAATCACCCAGGAGACTCAGGAGTGAAGCTGCTCTCTGCTGTGCTGGAGAATCCCAGCTGTAAACTGGAGAAGCTGAAGTGAGTACAGAGTGTGTGTCTGACATGCTACAGATACTCATGCATGTATGTGAAGAAGAGGAACCAATAAATAAATGGATACAGCAGTACTATGTCATTCTACTTCTCCTATAGTGTGGACCACAGTGGAGAGTGCAGGACCAGGCCAGGCTTACAGAAATGTAAGTGTTTGCATGTTTTTATTAGTAATACCATTACTAATACCATTATTAATAGCCAGGTTTTAAAGGGAGACCTTTAAACAGCGAGCGCTCCTGTCCATCATCCTGGCTCAAAAAAAACGATGAGCTGCAAGCTAGCGTTAACCATATGCATGAATACAGAACTGCTTCTATCCTGGCATTTACTAAAACGTGGTTAAATGAGAACAACAATGATGACATGCTACTCATTGATGGCTTCACCCCCCCGGTACGTCTTGACCGCGTCAATGAGCTCTCTGGTAAACATCACGGCGGAGGCATGTGTCTCTATGTTAATTCACGTTGGTGCTTGTGGTGAGAGAAAAACTGTGCACCACAGACATCGAGCTCCTGGCTGTCTCCCTCCGCCCTTTCTATCTCCCCAGAGAATATCCACAACTTTTCCTCATTCTGGTCTACATCCAGCCCAAAGCCAACGCCGCCACTGCTACGGAGCACATCGTCAACTCTCTAAATAAATTTGAACAGTTATCACCGGACTCCCCCAGGCCACATCTGTAACCAGCAGACACACAGGCTAGCTAAAATCATTAAAGACCCTTCACACCCGCTGAACTCTGCCTTTGAGTGGCTCCCCTCCAAACGTCGGCTCCGATGTCC
>JAODJU010000002.1:17028777-17044211 GCA_026776725.1 Gnathonemus echidnorhynchus | reverse complement strand
CACCCTCATTTCCTTTAAACAGAATATCATTTTAAAGTGTGTACAGTGCTCACAGAAAGTCTTAGGATGCTTGATTAATTCTGTAACAATGCTGCAAATCTATTGGTTTCACACCAAAAGTTTACATTGTACAGTGGTGCAGTGGTTTGTACTGTTGTCTTGTACCTCTGGGACCAGGGTTCTATGTTGCCTGTCCTCCCTATGTTGTTGTGGGGTTTCCTCTGGATAATCTGGTTTCTCCCTCCCCCCAATAGTCTATTTGGAGTCACCAAATTTCCTGTATATGTGAATGAATGGTGTGTGAGCGTGCCCTACAATACGTTGATTCCTGGACCCCCCATGATCGTGAATAGGACAAGAGGATACAGTAAATGGATGGATGGTTATTTTTGTGAATAAAGTAATGATTTTGTTATAAAACCAATACATTTCCAACATTTTTACTGAATTAAGCAAGCGTCCCAAGACTTTCTGTGAGCACTGCATGTGCACAAGGTCATAACTGGGGCAGTGTGTGGTTCAGTGGGCTAAACCTCTGTGCCTTTGATTAGAAGGTTGCTGGTTCAAGCCCAGCCTCAGCCCATCTGTTGTTACCTAGAGTAAGACCTTTAACCCCTAGTGCCCTGGGTGCTGTGACAGGTAATTGTCCTTCTTGGTCAGCTTGCTCTCACCTTCAGAGAGCAGGTTTGGGGAGGTGTAAAAAGAGTTTCATGGTGGGAATGATGTGAAATCTCTGAGCTTTGTTCTAAGCCTATAAAGAACATGAGATCTCACTGATGCTCAGGGTATGTATAACTGGGAGTGTTATTGGAATCACACAACTGAAGAGTTCATTGTAACCAGCTTCATGTATATGAAAAAAATAGATAAATGTATATGACTACTGAGGCAGCACAGTGTTTAGCACTTGTTGCATCATATCTCTGGGATCAGGGTTTGCCCTGGCTCCATGTGTCTGAGTTTGCATGTTCTCCCTGTGTCACAGTCCAAAAACATGTGGTGGATTGGGGTTGCAAAACTGTCCATAGGTGTGACTGTATATGTGATGGGTTGACATTTTGTGTTGGGATGTTCCTTGACTTGCACCCATAGCTTCTGGGATCGGCATGGGACAAGCAAGTACAGAAACTGGATGAACATAGGACTGCATGATCCCTGTGGAGCCCACAGATTTAATTACCAGTAAAATTACCTGAGACACTCGTTAATGAATATTGTCAGGACATGATTGTGATGACCTTAAGTGTGGGTTGTGGACTGATGGTCATTTAATGTTGGCAATTTTCATTGTCATGACTCTGAGTACCTGCGAGCCAGTTACACCTGATGCTTGTTAAGCCTGTAGCTGATTTGAACCCTTTTAAAATGGCCAGGCTATGGGGAAAATGGGGCTTGTGCTTAGGCACCGGTTGCACGTTGCCATTTGTTTTGCGTTTGTTATGGTTTTGTTTTGTATTTGATTTTCGTTTTTTTGTATTTATTCTACATTACATGAACATGGCATGCCTGCATTACTGACACTACTGATTACTGACAACCATGCGTTATATATATATATATATATGTTGTGTAGCATTCTTTTTTTTATTATACTCATTAAATTCTTTATTTGGTAATCCTGGGTCCCGTGTCTTCCCTTGGATTTTCTTTTTTTGTTTATTTTTTTTCCCTTTTTGTTACGATTTTGAGCCAGATCATAACATGATCACCTACAAAATCTCTCTGCTTACCTTCCAATGTCTGCATGGTAATGCGCCTGTATACTTAAAAGAACTCCTCACCCCCCACTGTCACCCACGCACTCTCTGCTCCACCAACGCACACCTTCTCCTCCCTCCCAGGACTCGCTCCCGTACCACTGGAGATAGGGCCTTTTCCTGTGCTGCCCCACGGCTGTGGAATGCCCTACCTCTACATCTGAGGGCTCCACAGACTGTTACATGTTTTTGAAAAAGCCTGAAAACGTTTCTTTTTTTTAATGATTGTTTAAATGTTTTATTCTTCTTTTTAATGCTGTTTTTAATGTAATGTTTTCTCATTGTCTGTATGCACTTTGAGATTTTCTTTGTAAAATGTAAAGTGCACTATAAATTAAATTTATTATTATTATTACATGATTTCTAATTCTTGCCCATCAGTGATGCATTATTTATTTAGCGATGTACAGGGTCCACTGGATTCCAAGTGACTAGGGGAACGATAGGCTTAGCTTGAGGTCTGCTGACCCAGGGATTTGAACCAGGTGATCATCCAATCAATTCAATTTATTTTTATGTAGCGCCTTTCACCACAGAGTCATCCTAAGGCGCTTTACATGGATGTTTTGTGATACATTACCAACATCATTAGAGAGAGTAATAAAGAAAAGGGAAAGGGAAGAAAAGAAATTAAATAAAGCCAGGTGACAATGGAGGACAGGAACCAAAAACTGCCAAGTAAGGAGAAAGAAAAACCTCTGGGGGTCCAAGGTAAACTGGCTGCCCAACCCACCTGAGTATACTAACATTACTGAAAACAGAAAAGAGTGGACTTGCTTGCTAAAAGCTAGGTGTAAGCTGTGATTAAAAATCAGTCCATCAATGAGTCTGTTATTCACTTTGGCCCTGTGTACGGTGGCCGAAGTCCATCAATAAGTCTGTTCTCCATGCTGGCCTGTGTAGGTTGGCGTTGATGGCTGTACCCATGATGATACAGTTTGTAGGTCCCATTCGCAATGTCACCCCTCCATGGGACTGAACCAGCTCAGATGGTGCCCACCCCGGGCACTATCTGGACATGTCGGAAGGTATAGAGCATGGATGGTCAGAACATGCATTAACACATAAATGGACAAGCATAGTAGATAAAAATAACATGTACAGCAACACCAGCAGCTATAGTTACGGTGTGTTAGGTTGCGGGTAAGCTTAACTGAAGTAATAGGTCTTCAATCGAGATTTAAAGACATTGAATTGATTGAATTGGCATCACAAACATAGGCTGGCAAACCATTCCACAATATAGGGGTCCTGTAGCAGAATGCTGCACCGCCCACTGTCACTTTATTTATGTGTGCAATGACAAGGAAACCTGCATTCTGTGATCTGAGTGGACAATACAGCTTGAAAACTTGAAGTAATTCTGTCAGGTAGGCAGGAGCTAGACTTTTAAGTGCCTTATATGTAAGTAAGAGAACTTTGAAGTCAGTTCTAAACCAAACGGGAAGCCAATGCAGGGAACTAAGAACAGGGGTTATGTGCAACTTCCTGCTCCTGGTGACAGTTCGAGCTGCTGCATTTTGAATAAGCTGCAAGGTATTTAGTGTGTGCAATGTGTGCTCCCAGATAACAAAGCATTACAGTAGTTTAACCTACTGCATACAAATGTATGTATCATTTTCTCGGTGTCTTGTAAAGTAAGAAATTGTCGCAGTTTGGCGATGTTGCATAGCTGTAGAAAGCATGCCTTCGATACTGTATTTACATGTGATTTAAATGAGAGGCTTGTATCCAAGATAACCTCAGTTTTCTGAGTGTTTAGTGCTATAAAGCTTTCAGTCATCCATGTCTTGACCTCGTTAAAGCAATTAGCTAAAGTGACAATAGATGTGGTATCATTAGGTGTAGCTGAAATGTATATTTGAGTGTCGTCAACATAGGAGTGATAGTTAACATTATGTTTTCTCATTTTGTTTCCTAATGGCAGCATGTAGAGAGAAAACAATGACGTACAATGCACTGATCCCTGTGGTACTCCACAGGGAGTATCTGATACTTGAACATATTGATAATGATTAGGCATATATGATTTAAACAACTTCAACACCATTCCACACAATCCAACCTCAAATTTAAGTCTTTGTAGGACAGAATGGATCAACAGGTCAATAGCATAGAATGGTCAGCTGTGTCAAAAGCTACACGAAGGTCCAGGAGCATTAGCAAAGTCACACTGTCATCATCAGTTGCCATTGTTATGTCATTTACGACTTTAGTTAAAGCAATTTCAGTGTTGAGTGTCACGTCCTGGGCAGAAGCCCGACTGGAAACAATCCAGTATGTTGAGTCTCTCCAAGTATGAGTGAAGTTGGGCAGCAACTATCTTTGCCAATCACACACCATTATCTTCGAAAATGGTGTGTTAGAAAAAGGTTTGTAATTGCTGAGAGCTCCTGTGGATCCAAACTTGGCTTCTTCAGGAGTGGCCTGATTACAGCTACTTGAAGTTGGTCAGGAACATCACCTAATTACAGGGACACATTCAGTATGGCAGTTATTAGTTATAGGTCTTGTCAGAATACCCAGGGATTCTTTAAGAAGCTTCCAGAGGACATCTGGACGTCTGATCTCAATTATGTTTTTGGGTCTTTTTCATTCGTTAATTTAAAAATAATAAGGATGTGTTCACGTTCCGCTTGTATTGAAATTAATTGTGAGCCATCTGAACATGTTTGAAGCCTAATGTTTGTAATTTTGTCATTACAGAAGTTCATAAAATGTTGGCTGCTGAAATTACTCGGTAGCAAAGGTTCAGCCTTATTTGTTAGATGAGCTATTGTTTTAAAAAGGTAGTGAGGGTTATTTCTCTTGCAATCAATAAGGTTAGAATAATAGGCTGAATGTGCCCTATAAAGGGCTTGCTTGTATTGTTGCAGGCTGTCAAACCATGCCCGTGGATTTCCTCTTGTGCTTCGATTTGTGACACTCCTGTTTGCAAGAGCGTGTGTGATCATTAAACCATGGGGAGTGTCTCGTGGTATTTAACCACTTTATTTTTCAAAGAAGCTGTTTCATCAAAAATCTGACTAACCACTGTATTGAAATCATGGGTGACTTCATTGACATCTGTACTAGACATGAAGTTCACATTACTTACTGCATTAATAAATCATAGGGAATTCTTATCATTCTGGTGATGTGTCCTAATAATCTTCTCTGACATTGTCAAAGAAGGTAGCTTAGTCATGAAGGTGATTAGAAAATGGTCATAGAAGGACTTATTCAATGGACAGACAGATACATGATGAGGATAAACTCCGTGAGTAATAATCAAGTCTAGTATATGATTGTGAACATGTGTTTTTCCTGTTATGTGTTGACGACAGAGTCCAGGAGGGTCAGGAAACTTGCTCCAAAGTCTCCAAGTAGTATAATATTCTATAAGTTAATAACTAAGTCAGAGACATGTTCCCTGAATTCTGTCAGAAACTAAATTATGATCCCCGGGGTCTGTATACTATAAGAATATAAATGGGCAGGTTGATGGGTGGCTGAATTAGAATTGCTTCAAATGTTGTAAAATCTTTGATAAACGTGGCTTGAATTTTTAACAGTTAAAGAGTTAAAAATAGCTGCCAGGTTGCCTCCACTGTGACGTGCAGCAAGGACAGAGGAGGCAGACCCCGTAATGCACTAGCGAGACGGTTTAATGAGTAAACCAGTAATAAACACAGCCGAAGGATGACAAGGGGAAGGGAGGGACGTCGTGGATGGAGTAGCAGGGCAGGCAGGAGAAGGCAGGTTGATGGGGCAGGCGTGACAGACAGGGCAGGCAGGACAGCAGGGCAGGACAGAGCAGGTAGGGCAGGGGTGCCCAATCTTATCCGCAAAGGGCCGGTGTGTATGCATGTTTTTGTGATAACCTGTAGGTCAGCTGTTCAAACCCAGGTGTGAGGACTCTTCAGCCAATCAGTCCTCTAATTGGTAATCTAATTAGGGAGTTGCAGCGAAAACCGTCATACACACCGGCCCTTTGCGGATAAGATTGGGCACCCCTGAGGTAGGGTAATCGGGGAGAACAAAAGACAGAAAGACGCTCAGTAAGGCACATTAGAGATAATGGCAACAATACTTTGCATCGAGCCTCTGGGCTTGCCAGCTTAAGAAGCGGAGCGATTAGCCAGTGATTGACTGCAGATGCTTGGTCCCGCCCGTGTGTTCGTGACATCCACACCCAGAGCCACGTGGTTTCTGTATGAAACTAAACCTATCAGGTGAGGCTTCAACAAGAGGTATAGTGTCTGTGGGTCTGAGCTAAGTTTCAGTAAAAAAAATACAGGTCTGCACCAGTTTCAAGCACTTTATCATTAACAAGAAGTGATTTATTTCCTAAAGAGCGATTGTTTAATATTGCACATTTTATGATGGGCTTTGTGGTGTTCTGGATCTGAGGCGGCAGATTTTATAGTCTAAAGTTCATGACTATGGATGACCAGGAAACTGACCCCTGAACCAATTGCTGGCCATCTAGTTGGCGGGCTTTCGGAGGGGTGTCTGTGGCAGTCCGTTTGGGATTTATAACTAGGCTGATGCCACTTTACTGATGATTTTCATTAAATGGGTGTAACTTTTGATACATACAATTTCAGATTTGAATTCAAGAGTGATTTTTCATTGGTTTGACACCAAACATGCCATACCAGCCTGAAGGTTCACATCTCATACAATCTGTATTAATTAATTAACAATTTCTTACATTGTGCATGTTAATGACTCACCTCAGTATACAGTATAGGTGGTTAGTGTTGCACATCAACAGATGTTGCACTTTGGCAGACACTACACTTCATATTCACATACAAACAGCATATCTTAACCCTAGATAGGTGTGGCCGTTAGTTTGTTGTAATCCCTTTTTCAGTTTAACATCTGGAAATGACATATTGTGGTTGGTGTAGCTTATTCCAATTATCTGCTCTCTATCTAATATATCTAATATACACTGTCAGACTTTTAACACAGAATAGTAGAAGACAAAGGAGTGCTGAGGGACCACAAAGAACAGATAAGGGTCGACAGAGGGATGCAAAAAGGGGAGTTGTTAGACAAAAAAAGAAAAGAACTCTAATAGTTAGGAGACCCACAAAGATACTTGGTTACATTATTTAACTTTCACAATTCCTCTGGGATAATGATGAGAGCATGTGTGAAGGGGTAACTATACATATATTTTATTTTTTATACATATGTATATAATGGTTCAAGTGAGAGGGGTAAAGTAGATGATACTCTGTGAAGGATGGCACACAAAACACAAGGTTGTCTATGGACACAAACAAACATAACCTATCTGGATGTTGAGACTAGCAATAACAAGTAAACACATGCACATGATATACACAACTTAAAATGGAACTTTCTTTAATGTATTGGGTGAGTCTCTGGTTTGAAAGGCAGGATGGAAAGGTGGGGTGGGGGTTGCATGCCAAGTTGAGGGACCCCTATCCTTGAGGTCCATTCTGCTATCCGTAGGTCCCTAAATCCTTGGGCCATAAAAGTTGGAATGCTGGCCTCCCTTGTTATCTGTGTGTGTGTGTGTGTGGGGGGGGGGGTGTATGCATGTGTGATCCTACAGGAGCTACAGAACACAGGCGTAGAAGACATGGCACTTACCCTTTTGATTGCAAGTGGAGATCGTAGCTGCTTATAAAAGGCGATTAATCCATTGGAGTTTGGAGATTAGCGAAAGATTATTTGACTTGCGGAGATTTTTCCTTCCAGCTTCCCTGCTTCTGCTCCATGCTCATTCCCGCTCTGCTCCACTCGCATGCTCTGATCTATGGTGCCACATACTAATCCCTAAAACTAGCATAGTTTAATTGCATTTCTTGTCAGACAAAATGGCTTGGGAGAGAGGGAAGTCTGGATTTCGCTGCTTAGACTGCTGCCCCCCGCGACCCGACATGGAAAAGCGGTAGGAGATGGATGGAGGAATGGATGGCCAAACATCTTGGGAAGAACCGTTGGGCATGACCAATCTGGCCTGACACTGGTCCGCTTTGATGTCATTGTATGCCTCATCCATGGCCTGGAGAAGGGTCACTTCTTGATGCGGTTGCCTCATATACTTTTCACCTCCATGTGGAGAAAAATTCCTCAATCGAGTTGAGGAAAGGAGAGTATGGAGGCAAGTATATGGTGATGAATTGAGGCCTGAAACCATGCCTGCACCAGTTCAGCATGGTGGAACATGACATTGTCCCACACAATAACATAGTTCACATCAACAGCTCTACAGACCAGAGTTAGCTCAAGGAATGCTACAAGGAGCTCTACATTTTATGAGCCAGTACAAGGTCTGTGTCCCATTACACCATCCTCTGATACAGCTGATGTTGGCCCCATGTTGTCTGGGTACTACAATGGTTGCCTGCCGGCCGACGAAATTCCTACCTCTCCTCCTTGTCTTGGCCAGGTTGAAGCCTGCGTCAACTGCAAAAATGAATTTATAATGGTTTTCATGGTTTTCATCAGCATCCAGGTCCATCACCCTCTAAGTAAAAAGACATGTTGGAAAGAGAATCACTGATAGCAGTACAATGATGGGGAATCTTTCACAAAGAGGCATAATGAAATTGAACATACCTGAACATACTCAATCCTCAGCTGCTTCACTGTCTGCATTTCTCTCAAAAGGCACATAGTATGACTATAGTATATGTTTTCGGGGCATTTGGTGCCTTTTCAGCATATGTACAATGTTTGGAAAATTTATTGCTTAACATTGTTGAAGATGACTTCATTGTCCAGGTCATGCTGTTGGACTTCTGGAAGGCGAATGTCATTTCTAGCCCAGACCAAGTTGACCACAACCTGCTTTTGTTCTACTCTGGCCTATGCATGCAGTATATAGGGTGTCCATAAAGTCTCTTTACAATTTCAAAAATTTATTACAAAGGCAAATGAAAAGACAGATATGTGGTAATTATTACAAAATGAGACATATATCTTTAAGTTGTTTTTGCCTCATTTAATACACCTCTATATGGGCACTATTAGTTGCATGAAGTACATCAAGACAGTACTCGATTTCTTGCAATGTTGGCTGTAGCATTCTCTCATAAATGGTGGCAATGGCATCAGTGATCCTCTGCTTTAGATTAGTGATGTCCCATACATTTTTTTTTTTGCAATGTGATTAAAAACTTTGATAACCACTGAGTACATAGAACAAATCTGATGAAGATATCTCATCAATTGCCTTTGTAATACATTTTTGAAATTGTAAAGAGACTTTACGGACACCCTGTACAATCATCTGACAACTAAGAATAGCCTACACTAATGTCCACTGTAGTGCATGCTGAAGATTTACCGGTTCTCATTGCAGAAGATAATTAAGGCCACAGATGATCTTCTGAGGTGTGGTTGAATCGTTCTAGGTGCCTCAGTCACTGTCATACCATGATTTATGACATGGTCTAGAACCATTGCTCTGATCTTCTGGGATACTCTTTGTTGTTGCTGCTACTGCCTTGGTCTAAGGCCTTGTCCTTGACCAAATTCCCCCACATCTTTTAAATGGGCCCTACGGCCACCTTTCTGGTGAGGCCCAAGCCCTCTTCTAAAATGAGGCCCCACGGCCACCTCTCATATGTGGTGCTTGTCCCCTGCCATTACTGTGGCATTTTGACTGTATGTCAGTGTAACCTCCTGACCTCCACAATTCTGAATGATAGTCTTTCATACTTTTTCATTGTCACTGACTGATAATTCTCCTTTAGCAAACTGCTACTTTTTTACACTGATATTGTAATGCTCTACATTACAGTATTTGAAGTTCACTGACAAGAGAAAGTACTCATATGCACATGCACTTCTCCAGATCTCAAGACACAGTTCAATAGCAAATAAAAATTCACACAAACAGCAAAATGGCAACAAATTTGTGTTGGTTTATGTTCATACAACATCATATCAACAGTTTATGTTAACAGTTAACCCACGTCTCAAAATAGACTCTTACCAACAAAACATCAGCATTTTCTGTCTTTCGGGAATAACACTATGTCACACACAAAATAATGGTCTAAGAAACACTATCAACAGGCAGCATTACATAAAATATAAAACGGATCATCAGTAAAGGATAATCTGCAAACTCTGATTTCATTTTTTACGTATTTTTACAAAACAGAACACTTCTTCACTCCATTAAATGAACCATGTTGCAGTATATTTCAGTGGCCTTTATTTTTTATTGTGGTATAATTAAAAACATGCATTACCAAAAAAAAAGAACATTTCAGGAAATACTACAGAAACAAAATACACATTTAGTCATCTGCATTTAGTCACTGAACGCATTTTGTATGCAAGCAATAAGAAATGATTCACAATTTAGCCCGCATGAACTGATGTTCTGGTAACTGTGTGAAGAGTGTTGTGAAAGTGATTTCAGTATTACAGAATGTATCTTAGCAATTGAAAAAACTGTTAAAGGAGACCAAACCCAACAGGCATACATTCCAAGTGATTACCTAATCAGGTGCATTGCCAAGAGGTCCTGCCCTAGATGTATCGCTAAGAAGACATCAGATGTGAGGAGAACTTGTGGCCAGATCCAGAAGACAGCATAGATTATCAGTACTACTACTATAGTTGTGGAGCAACTGCAAGTGTGTGTTTATGTGTGTGTGTGTATATACACAATCTTGCATCTTTTTCTCAAAACAGTAAGCACAAAATTCCATTCTCAAACTACATTCACAAAACATTCTCGCTAAATCAAATGCCTCAAAACATTTTTACTTGTGCTCAAAACCAAACAATTTCTTCAGATCATACACAAAGCAGTCAAAATAAACGCATTACTGAGCAGTCATTGTACACTACATCAAAAAATGGAAAACACTGTGTTCAGAGCATATAGCTCCAGGAGAAATGTTCATTGTTTACAAATGCATTATGCATCTTCAAAAAAAAAAAAACTAAGAAAAAGATTTCATAACTCAGTGGATTCAGTAGTTACTGTACATAAAGTAAAAATAAAGTATTAGAAGACACAGAATTTTCCATACTGTAAAGTATATCACAGTCTACAGCCTATAATGCACTGTAAATGGGACGAAATCGAAAGACTGTAAAGAAGTAATTGGTCATTGGGCTTCATCACATCTTTGGGCTGGGTCAAGCCACAGCACTTCAATGTCACATGCTATATTCCCCGTCGCCAGGCAACAGGGGAAGAACCCTCTCATGTGCCAAATCTAACCTTGACGCAACTCCACACCTATTTCATCACAGGCCAATTCCATGGCATGTAGGGGATTTACACTGGTGTAGGGTTGTCTTTTATATACCTTACACTGCCAGGTAGAGAAAAACGAAGTACGGTGGAAGGTACACCTTGATAAATTGCGCATTGATGTTATATCATTCTCTTATCTGATCAGCATGGTGAAAACTGACATTGTCAGATTGATCTGAAGACATTGTTGCATCATCCAGGTGGGTACTACACAGTGGTGGTTGAAGTGGCTCCTCGTTGATTTGGTAAAGCACTTTGGGTATCTTGAAAGGCAATATACAAACATAACATTCATTCTACCAAACTATAACATAGGTAAGATACTTGTTCAGCTCATGATTGCCATGCCTTGCTCGTGCCGATTCTCCTGTGTGCCACACACCCCTCACTACCTTGTGTGGAATCCCAATGTCTTCAGCTGTTTCTAGTCTTAATAACTGTTGTGTATTTAAGTCCGCGTACGTTTCCCCAGTCCGGTCATTAATGTTGTGATGTTGATTGGCGTTCCTGAGTGTGTCATCCACATTAAATCCCGCGTTCACCAGACTCCCGTGCCTCTTTCCCCGGTCCGTGCCCTGAGAGTCGTGACAACGATCCTGCTGCTCCAGTCCAAACAAAATATCTCAAAGACCACCAAGAAATAGAAGATGCTGAGTGTTAGTTTCGATTGCTAAAACATGTTTCTTGAAATTACAGTTCAATTTCCCAAAACTCTAAACAGAATTCTATAACTGCTTACTCAACCTTTGAAACTTTCACCATTCAGGTCAAAACCAAACTCTTCACTCATGCACACTTGTTGAGGAAAAAAGCTTTTTTTCCAGACATAACACACAAGCCCTCAAAAACCACATACACTACAACATAATCTTACACACTGGTGAGATCAAAACACTACTGTAAAAACCAGCAATGAGTAATGTTGCTTCACAGAAACTGCTTTACATGATGAACTCAATAAGACACCACATATTTCCACATTTTTAAAATTTCTTAATGTACTCCACCCTACAGAGAACTTCAAAACCAATATACAGTGAAGTACAAATGAAAAAATCTCTGGTATGGATCAGGCCAAAGAATCTCATTTATATCACAGGCAATATTAACCCTAGTCAGGCAACGAGGGAAAAACCTTTGCATGACTTATCCACCCCTGACTGGCCTCAATTGAGATGAATGAACAGGCCTCTTCCATGGCCTGGAGGTGAAGACGAATGTAGGGGTCTCGGTCATAAACCTTCTATCACCATGCTGAAAAAACTCCACTATGGAGTTTAAAAAGGGAGAATATGCTGCCAAAAAGGTGTTGAAGAACCTTGGGTTATTGGTGAACCAGGGGGACCAGAGCAGCCCGATGGAAGCTGAGGGTATCCCAAATGTCCATAGTGAGGCTGCTCTGGTTGTGCTGGCTCTAGCTGGTAGACATGGTCTCTTAGACAATCAAGGCAGGCAAGGAGGAGCATGGTGTTATAGGGACCAAGAACGGCATGGCAATAGAGGACTCCTCGGTGGATGATGGCAGCACACATAGTGGCCTTGGCCGAATGGCCAATTTTGTTCCTCCCCCTTCTCCCTTTGGTCAGGTTAAATCTTGCTTCATCAATAAAGATAAGGTCATGAACAGGTTGACCTTTAATTTCAAAGATTCTCTGCAGAAATACAGTACAGTACACATTCCAAGAGGAGAAGACAAATACTTCACACAAAATGAGATCTCATACTTGTACATATTCCTGGCACTGGTTTTTGACCAAGTCAGAATTTCTTTCGAAGGGAACAGCACCCCTGTTTCATTCTTAACCTGTTCTTTAGGAATATGTGGTGAATTGTAGAGATGCTGACTGTGTTTATCCCTCAAAATATTTGCTGGCCTTCAATTACTCGTTGAATCTGAGGCAGATAATACCATACCACATACCATTACCATATTCATAATCTCCCTTTCCTGCTTCTCTGAAAACTGCTTTTGCCTTCCTCCACCAGGTGGTCATCTCTCAGTCCTACAAAAACAAAAGTATTGATATAACTGTAGATTTTTCCATTTTTTGTATGAAACAGGAACATACAGTAACACATTTCTGTGACAGGACATAATTCAATGTATTTCTGATAACATATACTGTAGTGCTATAAAGAAAGCATCTACAGTTACTGTAATGTGTTGTAAAAGCACAGAGTACAGTGTACAGAGTACAGTATGTACCTACCTATTTTCCTCTCTGAAGGGTCGTATTACAGAGGCAACAGTGAATCGACTCAGATCTGGCTGCACTCGTTGCCATATAGTGGGGCAAAAAAGTATTTGGCAGCCACCGATTGTGCAAGTTGTTCTACTTAAAAAGATGAGAGAGATCTGTAATTTTCATCATAGGTACACTTCAACTGTGAGAGACAATGTAAAAAAATCCAGAAAATCACATTGTATGATTTTTTTAGAATTTATTTGTATAATGGTGCAGAAAATAAGTATTTGACCAATAACAAAAGTTCACCTCAATACTTTGTAATGTAACCTTGGTTGGCAATGACAGAGGTCAAACGTTTCCTGTAGGTCTTCACCAGGTTTGCACACACTGTAGCTGGTATTTTGGCCCATTCTTCCATGCAGATCTTCTCTAGAGCTGTGATGTTTTGGGGCTGTCGCTGGGCAACACGGACTTTCAACTCCCTCCACAGATTCTCTATTGGATTGAGGTCTGGAGACTGGCTAGGCCACTCCAGAACCTTGAAATGCTTTTTAGGTAGCCACTCCTTTGTTGCCTGGGGGGTGTGTTTGGGATCATTGTCATGCTGGCAGATCCAGCCATGTTTCATCTTCAGTGCTCTCACTGATGGAAGGAGGTTTTTGCCCAAAATCTCATGATACATGGTCCCATTCATCCTTTCCTTAATACGGATCAGTCGTCCTGTCCCCTTTGCAGAAAAGCAGCCCTAAAGCATAATGTTTCCACCCCCATGCTTCATAGTGTGTATGGTGTTCTTGGGATGCAACTCAGCATTCTTTCCCCTCCAAACGCGATGAGTGGCGTTTATACCAAAGACTTCTATTTTGGTCTCATCTGACCACATGACATTCTCCCAATCCTCCTTTGGATCATCCAGATGGTCTCTGGCAAACTTTAGACGGGCCTGGACATGTGCTGGCTTAAGCAGGGGGACCTTTCGAGCGCTGCAGGATTTTAATCCATGACGACGTAGTGGTCTTGGCGATGTTGGAGGCTGGAGTCTGACTGTTTGACGGTGTGGACAGGTGTCTTTTATACAGATAACAATTTCAAACAGGTGCCATTAATACAGGTAACGAGTGGAGGATAGAAGAGCTTCTTAAAGAAGTAACAGGTCTGTGAGGGCCAAAATTCTTGCTTGTTTTTAGGTGCTAAATACTTATTTTCTGCACCATTATACAAATAAATTCTATAAAAATCATACAATGTGATTTCCTGGATTTTTTTTTACATTCTGTCTCACACAGTTGAAGTGTACCTATGATGAAAATTACAGACCTCTCTCATCTTTTTAAGTGGGACAACTGTCACAATCGGTGGCTGCCAAATACTTTTTTGCCCCACTGTACCATGGACAAAGACATGGTCGACAAGAGTGGCACGAATTTCATCTGACACTATTTGTCTCTTTGGCCTCAAGGTTCTGATTGGTGTGTGAACAATATTGACTCGTTGTGTTTCCATCCAGATAATTATGTGCTAATTGAGTTCAAGCTGTGCCAACTTGAGTGAACAATATTGACTGCAAGTGCTTTGTAAATAAGCAATGGTTTAGGTAATGAGAATTTAAAGGATTTGTGTGTAGAGTTTTGCTCTAACAAAAATCTGAATCAGGTGTCAAAACAAGGGAATAGTGTTTATAGTTTAGAGAAATAGGTGTATTTTTTGGTAGCTGGTGTAATGGTTTCAGAAATTTAACTCATAAGCCTGCTAATAGTGTGTAAGCAATCAAGAAAAACTGTATATGACATGATGATATACAACCCCATGGTTGCTTATGGCAGCATATTGTAGTGCTGGTGTCACACTGCCACAATGCTGGACAGAGACTTCAACAATGGCTTGCTGGCCAAGGCTTCAGCTTCTCCTTCTCCCCATTGTGACACTGAACCCTTCATCCACAAAAATGTATTAATGGGGTCAGTCATGGAATCTAATTAAAACATTCTCTATATGTAAATTGATATAGTTTTGTAAGTGCTACAGAAAGACAGACCTATGCTGTAGAGTACATTAATGTATATGCACTCTTGATTAAAATAAATTGTACATTCTTTGATGTGTTTGACAGTAGTATGTATACAGTAAAATTATAGTGAAAAAATCTGGACTGCTGTAAATGTGTTTGCATACTGAAATCACAGCTCTTTTTTTTATTAAATTTCAGAAAAAAGGGGTGGGGGGGGGGGGGGGGGGGGG
>JAODJU010000002.1:17008798-17028677 GCA_026776725.1 Gnathonemus echidnorhynchus | reverse complement strand
CTGAAAACGTGATCAAAGCACGTTTAAATAGATTTTATGTCGTGATGGCTGCACGAAAATTCGTGAGACCGGGTTGCTCTACATTAATATTGTGCTGTGAAAGTACTCATTCTATTGACTTCTTAGTTCCCCAGTGAGAACGCTAACCTCATAAAACCTATCAATTATTTCTAGGGCAACTTTGACACATGGAGGAGTGTTTGCATGCTCCAAAAAAGGGATGCCAGGTTCTGCTGCAAACACACCTCATCACCATCTTCAAAATGTTCTAAAACATCTGCAACTGGTTCATCCAATCCGACCACATTTCTAATGCCCCGAAATTCATCTTCATTCACACTTTGATTACGCTGGTTACGTACCAACCTTGGTCTTAAGTCTGTAATGCAAGCAGAACTATGATAGCAACATGTGCATTGAAAGTTGAATATACATTTGAACACAATGAGCAATACTAATAAGGGCATTTCACAATTTCCTTATTGTTCACATGTAAATGTGATTAATACTACTGAAGATTACAAGATTCTAAAAAGCTACACAATTCACAGAGTACTTGAGAAGCTACTGGATTTCTCCCCCACTGTGGTCCATGTTGCCTAAATAGATGAGTCTTGAGGTCAATTTGCCTTCTGAAGGTGCAAACAGAGTCACTATAAATACAGGAGAAGAAGCAAAAGCAGCTGTATTGTCCATGTTTTATTAAAGTGTAATGCCTTTTGATGGTGCGCTGATTCCACTTCATTAACACAGTATTATCCTCCAAAGATAGTCTGCAAAATATAATTAACAAGCATCTGCACTGACACAATTCAATGTATAAAAATGAACTGTGTTCCTAATAATATTGTGGAAAACCTTAGAAATATTTAAAATATTAACAGGAATTATGACACTGAGCTGTCTTAGGCTGCATCCACATGGAAAGTGTTGAACCTCATGGCACAGGCAAAAAGTTAATATTTTTTGTGTTCACACCAGCAGAGGCGAACCGCCTAGTGCCTGCGAAAGGCCTGGATGGGTAAATACTACATCACAAAAGAGCACTTGCCATGAAAAATAAGTGTGATTGTAAAGTGTTTTTCAGTTTGAAACAAAATGAGTTATGTATAATGATTTTAAGATGACGTTAAATAATTTGGGGTACTGGGACACTGCAGTTCTTAGTTTGTCCTCCATGTTAAGTGGTTTTGTTTCCAAGTCGCTGAACCCACCAGTCCCAAACCGAAGATGATATGTGACTGGATGCCGTTTAGCTAAAGGTTAGTGAACTAGGTGAGTGTTCAATCGATCTGCACTTTGATTAGTGCAACGAAGCAGCAAAAACCATGTGGTGCTGCGCCTATGGAGGGTGGCGGCACTCTCCCCATTGACATACAATGGTGCAAAAAATTCACCACTTGCCGTATGGACACAGCCTTACTTTTAAATTATAGTGCTGTTTTCAGCCGCCCATTTGACGGTCTTCATTTGCAAGCTTGCCCTCGTCTAAAGTGGATCCTGCTCTCTGCGTGTAGAATCTCGCCATATTTCCTGCCAGAAACATTAAAATTAGCTATATAAACAATACAATAAAAACAATAAGTTAAAATCATTAAATCTCATTATTTTTTACAGTGCACCTCACACTGTAGGCCTAACCAAGCAGTTAGGTAGAGCTAGAACTACAGTCACTATAAGCTAGACTGAACAAGTTTGTCTATACTTGAATATTGAGAGTGAGTCTGAGTTCTGCACATCTGCTGGAAGCCACAGCTGTTGAGCTCTGTAAGAAAATGCTCTGCAGCCTGCTGTAGTTCTTTCTACTCTAGATTTTAATTGATGCTATGCTCCTAGAGATTGGCGCAGGCAAGGTGGGTTGTAAGAGACCAGTAAATATGTAAGAATTTATGGTGCAAGGCCATTCAGTGCTTTATAAGTTACTAGCAGTATTTTGCAATCAATCTGAGACTTAACTTTAAGTCAGGCATGGAGCATAAAACAGGGCTCATATGATCAAATGTTTTAGTTTTTGTAAGAAGTCCAGCTGAAGTTTATTTAAGGATCCAGATGGACAACCAGAGCATTACAGTAGTCCAGACAGGAAGT
This sequence comes from Gnathonemus echidnorhynchus, assembly GCA_026776725.1. NCBI lineage: Eukaryota > Metazoa > Chordata > Actinopteri > Osteoglossiformes > Mormyridae > Gnathonemus > Gnathonemus echidnorhynchus. Next base: position 17,026,589 of record JAODJU010000002.1, on the reverse strand, counting down.
TATAAAGGCAAGTATTAATTTTTCTGCATCATGGAGGGAGAGCACCTTCCAAAGCTTCCATAGATGGTAGAAATCAGCTCAAGTAATACTTCTTATGGATCAAAACATAGATTTGAATCAAACAGGACACCAAGATCTCTGACCACTGTGTTAGGCTGAGTAGAAAGACCACCAAGGTTGATGTTGTAAAAATTTTTTCGAGCAGCCTGAAGATCAACCAGCAGTATTTCTGTTTTTTCTTTAACATAAGGACATTTTTTTGCCATCCACTAGATGGCTAGTAGACAGTCTTCAAATTAAGAGCTGGGATTAACAGATGGTTTAAGAGATATGTATAACTGTGTATCATCAGCATAACGAAAACCAACACCATAATTTCTAATAGTGCTACCAAGTGGTACCATATATAAAGTGCATAGTAGAAGGCCCAGCACTGATCCCGGTGGGGCACCTTATTTAACTTTAGTGCGCTTGGAAGATTCATTGTTCACATGAACAAACTGATAATGATCAGTTAAATAGGCGTGACATCAAGAGAGAGCTGTCCCCTTATGTCAGCCACAGATTCTAGCCAGTCCAAGAGAATATTATGGTCCGCAGTATTGAATGCTGCAGTTAGATCGAGTACCACCAACAAGGATAAACAGTCAGGGTCAGAAGCCATAAGAAAATCATTCATTACTTTTACTAGGGTTGTTTCTGTGCTATGATTTGGTCTGAAGTCAGACAGATATACAGTAATTCATTAGCATTATTTTTTCTGTAGGAAGGAAGACAACTGATGAACAACAACTTTTTGCAGGATCTTTGAAATGAAAGAAATATTTGAGGTCTATAATTTCATAAATCACTAGTTTCAGCATTTGATTTCTTGAGAACAGGTCCATTTTGAAAGGTTTTGGATCATATCCTAGCGATGACTTTAGCTGGTTTAACAAGGTAGTGCTAATCAGTTGTTGCATGAGTAGGCCCGACTACATTCTGACGCACACCAGCAGACCCAAGAATAGCAGCAAATGCTGTTGTTAAAGGATCACTGTCATTCTCCATGTGAATGATTGTCACCAACAATCATTCTCTGTAGGTGAGAGCAAGCTGGCTGTGAAGGGCAGCCACCCACTGGTAGCGTTACTCCAGGAGCTGCAGAGAGTTTTGTGTATATATGACTACTTTATATTGATATTGCAATTTTAGATGGAGAACCTTGCAGACAGTTTTATGTAAATAACCCTGTTCTGATGTTCATCCCAGCAGTCCTATTTACAGTTAGATATGTGTGACTCTGTTGAGGGTGTCATTTGGTAGTTTGATCAGGGTGACCCTCTTTACAGTTTTATACAGATAATCCCACTTTCAGCTGGACAGATGTTTACTCTGAGTGATTAGAGCCGTCTTATTGAAAGTTTTACTTTGCAGTCATTGACAGTTTGATGTTGAGCATTTTTAATTAATCTGAATAATCCCATCAACACTCTGGTCTGGGCAGTGCATTTGAGAGGTTAATATGAAGTATTTGCTGGGCAGTTTGTTTTGGGTGAGCCCATAGACAGTTTCACGTGATTATGAATGCTTCTTTGTTTTTCAAACGAGAATTCTCCCCAGAATATTTGTAATTTGGCAGAAATGCAACAGCATGTAAAAGAGTGAGGGGGAAATTATTTGAGGGAAAATGGGTATGAAGACATGCTTGGGCCACTCAATACACAATAACATTGCATGGACTATAGATAAAAGTTGAGAAAGCCTCTGTGCATCTGTAGTTTTCAATAACAAGATGATTCCAGTTTTGTGGAAAAAAAGTTTATCCTCACATCTTGTGCTTGGTTCTGTTTCTCACTGCCATTTTCTTACCTTACATTCCCCTTCAAGAATAATCTCATACAGCCATCAATGAAGTAGTCCTACAGCTTAGAAAAATACATTTAAAAAAAAAAAAAAAAGCTGCCCTGTTTGCCCTCAGTGATGGATCTGATTTCTGAGCTTTTAAGGATTCATTCCCACCCGCCCATCTTTTGCACTACCTTACTGATAAGCTGTCTTTGTTCTGCCCTCATCTCCGATTCCTTGTCTCTTCCCTCATTTCTCAGTTCAGAGATAAGTCTTTCAGCAGCATTTCCTCCCACTACCCTTCATCAGTTTCCACATCCGCAATCTTTCTCATTGTTTAGTGGAATCTGCCTTGAGTAAAGAGCTGAAAATAACTAATGCACCAAGCTTTAATAGATTATTGCTGAAGCATGAAGTGGATATGAGGGGTTATTATGAATCCCTGTTGATCATTTGATCCTTAAATCTCACATGAAAATTTGTCAAACAGTGTTTTAATAATGCACTTTGACTTGTGGAATTTGGCTTTGACAGTGAAGTGTTTTGAAAGCCAAAAAGACACTGTGTGACATAAACACATATACTGGCTAGACTTATAATAAAATTAGAATGATACAGAAAAGATTAGCATGGCCCCTGTGCATGGATGTGAAAAATTATATATAGTGGTGGTGTGTGGATCATCTGGACAAGTTCCTAACTCTCGTAACTCTCAATAACTTGGTGAGTTAAAGAAAATGTGCCAGGTAATACCAAAATAAGATAGTGGAGCTGCATATGATACGTAAAAATTTGTCTCCCTCATAGAGATGCGCCAGTATTTTTTGGTGACCTGGTCATCTAAAGGTCATTCATAAGGGCTTTTCAGCATGCAACTAAGAACAGGACAAACAGCTGCAATACTCTGTTTAGTTCATGAGGCATAAACCATAAGACCTTGTTCACAGCTGTGAACAAATGCAGCACAAAAAGGATACAGAGAAGCAATTATGCTACTTTGGCAGCATTTTGGAGATGAACTGTAGATAGATAAATGATTCTAACAAATATGAGTGCTGTCACTTCAGAACGTTTTAAACATAGAGATTATGGAGAAAAAAAGCATTTGATATTGTAGAACACTGAGGAAGCACAGCCACTTTTGAGGCCATTTATTGATTGGCAAACCCAAGAAGGCAGCATGTGGCTCAGCAGATTAGGCCTGTGTGGAAGGTCACTGATTTAAATGCCAGAATAATCACATCTATGTTGGATCCTTGAGCAAGGCATTTAATCCCCGAAATGCTATAGGGGCACTAAATAAATGACTGACTCTGCTCTCCAACTTCAGGCCCAGGGTTATAAAAAATAATGACTGAGTGAATGTGAATGAATGTTACATTTACGCGTATAAAACACTTTTCAAAATACCCAAAGCGCTTTACAGAACCAATGAGAAACCACTTCGACCACCACCAATGTTTAGCACCCGCTTGGATGATGTGACGGCAGCCATTCTGAGCCTATGGTTCTTGAATTCAGAAAATAAATTACAATTCAAATTCAAATTTTATTTGTCAGATGCATCATCATACACAGTACAACCTGCAGTTAAATGCTTATTGCAATACCCCAAGTAAATATGGGTAAAAAGAATTGAAAACTATATAAAAAAGTTAGAAAGAGATTAAATATAGTACTGTCTATACCAGGGGTCACCAACTCCAGTCCTGGAGGGCTACTATCCAGTAGTATGAGAACTGAGGTACCGCTGTATATTTTTTACCAAAAACAGTGATTGATCAGGTTAGTGATGTTGGACTACTATTATTTTGAACACAACTGTAAATTGCACTATAGAATACTATTGAACATGGAGTTTACAGAACAATGTTATGGCATAGATGTATGGAATGAATAATATAATATAGCCCACAGTGTTATGCATTGGGGGAAATGAGTGAATGGTTGTTGAGGTCACTCCATCACTGTCACTCTCATGCATCCTGGGTATTGTCCTGTCTGAATAGCTTGAAGGAAGAAGCTTCTCCTCATTCCCTCTGTGTTGGCCTTTAGGAAACAAAATGGCTTCCCTGACCTCATCAGTGAGAAGAGTTCATTGTTGGGGTGGCTGGGGTCTTTCATGATCTTCCTGCTTTGGTTTGGCACCATTTGGTGTAGACAGACTGCAGCTCAGGGAACTCGGTGTTAATGATGCACGCGGCTGATTGCACCACTCTGGAGATCGCATCTGTCCTGCATTGTGCTGTTCCCAAACCAGGTGGAGATGTTTCCCGTCAGGATACTTTCAATTGTGCAGGAGTAGAAATTCCTTAGCACCCTCTGATGCAGGCGGGAATCTCTGAAGCGCCTCAGATGGAACTGATGCTGATGGGCCATCTTAGACAGGGAGCTGGCGTGGCGTGACCATGACAAGTTCTGTGTGATGTGGACGCCCAGGTACCGGAAACTGTCCACTCTCTCCACTGGGGTCCCTCTGATGAAAAGGGGATTGTAGTTCCTCACCTGCTTTGTGCAATAGTCCACAATCAGCTCTTTTGTCTTGCTGGTGTTTAAGAAGAGATTGTTCTCATGGCACCAGCTCTTCAGGTTACTGACCTCCTGCAGGTAGACCTTATAATTATTATTGGACGTTAGGCCTATCACTGCAGTATCGTCAGCAAACTTGATGATGGTGGTGGAATCTGTTGAGGCTATGCAGTCATACGTGTACAGAGAGTACAGTAGGGGGCTCAGAACACAACCCTGGGGGGCTCCAGTACTGAGGGTAATTGGAGGGGAGACATGGTTTCCTACCCTTACTGTTTGCGGTCTCTCCGTAAGGAAGTTGACAATCCACTGACACAATAATGGGCTGAGTCCCAAGTCCCTCAGTTTGATGAAGAGCTTTGAGGGGATTATGGTGTTAAATGCTGATCTGTAGTCCATGCACAGCACCTTCACAAAAATTTCCTCTCCCATAGTTTAGGTGGCTAAGAGTTGTATGGAGATGATGTGCAATAGTATCATCGGTGGAGCGATTTAGCCGGTAAGCAAACTGTAGTGGGTCTATGGTGGCAGGAAGTAAAGAAGTGATGAAGTCTCTGACCAGTCTTTCAAAGCACTTCATCACAACTGGGGTCAGTGCTACTGGTCAATAGTCATTGAGACAAGTGGGATGTTGTTTTTCGGGACAGGAACCATGATGGACTGTTTAAAGCATTTGGGGATCACTGCCTCAGCCAGGGAAAGGTTAAAAATCTCAGTGAACACCAGTGCTAGCTGGTCTGCGCAGGTTCTCAGGACCTTCCCCGAAATTCCATCAGGTCCTGTTGCCTTCCTGGTGTTCACTCTCTTAAAAGCTGTCCACAGCGTTGAGCAATGAAATTGAGTTTGTGATATAAAATGGAATATACAAAGAAAGTAATTACATATGTCTCTTTCTTCACAGTCAGTAATTCTGAACTTGCTGGGAAAAAAGCACATTGAACTCCATAAGATGCATTGCAAACTTTGGTCACAACAATCACAAATAACTCAAAACCCAATACAGATTGATTATTAACACATGTATTGAAGTTCAGATAAGATTTAGATAAGGGTTATGGGTGCGGTCTGTAGCCAGACCCAAATGCAGATGGAACCAGGTACCATGGAGACAGTTTATTAAAGATATAAGATTCCAGAAGGATTATTGTCATTCCGAGAACATGGAGGTAGCATGTTATGGAAGTAAATTATGTACCGAGGTCCCATGAACAGCAGTATAATTTAAAACACATTCCCTACTAGGACAAAGAAAATTGTTAAATGTTTAAATAATAAGCAATTTATTATTTAGGTTATTTAAAATGTTTAAATAATAGGCAATAGGTTTATTTTTGTACATCTCACAATTGAGATTCCTTACCAGGCTACAGATGATTCAGCTCTTCTGCCAGCTGATCCCTCCTTGCCCGTGCTGCTGTCGGCAAACACTCCTTTGTTGGCATCGGCACATGCAGTTCAGCATCACACCTTCTAAAGTCCTCTAATGTGTCCTCATTTATATCCAACAGACATCCATCACTCATGGCAATGTTATGCAACACACAACACGCCACAAAGTATGTACGGATGACATTTTAGGATTTTTGGAGACTTCTTTCAGCTCTTGGGCTGAACTGCCATGCTGGCAGTTGTTATAAATGTTCTCCACTTGTAAATTATTTTCCGGACAGTGGAATGGCTGATTCTAAACTCTCTAGAGATCTTGTTATATCCCTTCCTAGACTCATATGCATCTACAATCTTCTTTCTGAAGGCCTCAGAGAGCACTTTGGAGCTCACCATGGTGATATCGCTCACTTCAACATTCAAGATCAAACCAAACTAAATGTATGTGTTTTAAAGAAGACAGGCTCCACCAAAAAGCTCTGAATTTAATTACAGGCATTTTAAATAGTAATGGATGTGAGGGTTCCAAACTTTTTCCTCAGGAGAAATTGGCATCATACTTAATTTCTTCTGTGAAATAAGTGAATTTGTTTCTTGTTTTTGTATACGTGATACAATTACATCACCTTTATCTACAGATATCAATATTAAATCTTCTTTAAAATCATTTGTTGATATTTCTTAAAGAAATAAATATTTAATGGGGTATCCTAATTTTTTCACATGACTAGATCTGTGTCTGTAATGCGCGTTGTGCACTCGCATGTTTCTAAAAGCTCCGCTTAAGTACTGTTTAATAATGCGCCACCAACTTTAGACGTGGTAATTATTGGTCAAAAGTGCAATGTATTTTGCTGCCTTTAAATAACAATGTGCCTACAAAGCGCCAGGCCAGGCCTCATTTAAAAAACACTATTCCTACGAGCCCAAAGCGGGTCCAAAATCATTTGTTATTTTGATGATGTGCCCGCATCGTGTGAAAATGAGCAATGCACTGGTACAAAACTAGCAAAACCACGTTGCACCACGCTTTGCACTGGTGGAAAATAGTGCCTGATCTGTGTAGAAGAATGGGTCAAAATCACTCCAAAGCACTGCAGGAGAATCGTTTCTGCCATCTTGTCACAAAGTGTCACAAACAAAGGTTCCTCCACTAGTTAACATTTTCAATACTTTATCCCTGTGTCATTCCATTTTATTACACATTATTTATGGACTTATATGTTGTGAATCTTTTATAAACACACTGTATATAGTGTGTTTGATGTTCATGTAGCATTCAGTTGCCTAACATACTACTGGACAGAACATAACCTGGGAGTGTATAGAATATAACTTGCATTCCGCTAGATATCTCAGTCAGTGATAAATGAACGGTTAGTTCTTTCATACAGTACATGAGAGGGAGATTTGGTCTGTTCAGCATTCTCCATTTAGGGCGTATGGTGATGAGGTTCACAGTATTCACATAAGCATTTACTAGTTTAGAATTTAGTTTATTGGTTTGAGTGTGGAATAGGAACAGAATGTTATTTTTAAAGCTGCTATAGAATGAAAACCTGATTTTACTTCAGCATAATTGAAAAAGGAGGGTTCAGTACACGGAAATGACATACTGTGAATCTCAAACACTGTTGTTCCCTCTTTCAAATATAATTTCTGAATACATAAAGGAATGAAGTAATTGGGCTGTTTCAACATTCCTAGATTGTTACGTATCAATCTTAACTATGTCCCCAAACGCAATATATGCAATCCCACTTTTAAGGTCAATGGACATGCGCATTTGGACATCAACGATTGTGCAGGTATTGTGAAGAATGAAGCGGAGGATAATAGTGAAAATGGCAGGCTGTATGCATAAGTGTGCTGATTGAGGCCATGACAGCTATGTCGGCACTTTTCATACCCTTCCCAAGGAGCTGTCAAGAGGCAAAGTTGATGTTCATCTTTAACAGGTAAGTCAGGGGTACATTTCCCAAAACCTACCATTGTCAACTTACATAGTAAGAAGCATTCAGTTGCATACTTCCAACTATGAAAGTTGCTAATTACATTGCTAGCAACTATGCTTTTGGGCAAACATACCTCAGTATTGCAGGAACGTGGTAAACAACATTACAAGGTCTGTAATACCGACATTGACAAAAGGCAACTTCCTGTAGTTTACTTTTGCTTAGCTAAACAAATAAAGGAGTCAAGGAGTGTTTTATTTGAACATGTTTTCACTATAAAAGTTTCCCAGTTGAATTTACTTTCATTTTTCACCTGTCTGTGTGCTCAAGTTAGTATGGTTAATAATCCGAGAGGTCAACAGATGCAATCTGGGTGAAGTTTGAAGGTTCAGGGCTGAAATGCAGTCTTAAGAGACGTCAGACTGTTGGGAAGATAACTCATGATGTATTACTTGGAAGGATGTGGAGCAGCAGTGAGATTGCAGGCTTGATTTAAGTAGAGTATTGATTTTATGTGCGAGAGAAACATTTGTGGGACTAAAGTTTCTCTGGGTTAGTACGCTAGTTACAGAAGCAACAAATACATCAGCAGTGTCTGCATAATCATATGCATTTGAGTGTCAAATAAATTGCTTCCTTATCTTAGTTACTAAAGAGAGTAGGCCACCATAGTTTGTTAGTAAATGCTTTTCCAAAGTCAAACATGCTCCAGTAATTAAATTTTATTCTCAAATGAACATTCATTTTTAAGGCTTTATTCACTTGTAAAACAGTTCAGTGAATTTAGGGTTTCAGTAAAATGAGGGTTTTTTTTTTTTTTAGAGTAACAAACTTGCGTCATGTTAACAGCACTTAGTACATTAAGGTTATTATGGGGGTTCTCTTGTCTGTTTTTTTATGGAAGAGGATTAGGGCCACCATGAAAATATTATTTGAATTCTGAGAAAAAAGTCAGAATTCAAATAATAATTTCATGGTGGCCCTAATCCTCTTCCATATTGTTTTTACGGTGGCTGAGAAAGCCCAACGAAAATCAAAATAAACACATGTATAATAGAGAAACGTGCTGCGAATATTATTCAAGTTCATAACGAATCTTCAAACACAATGCAAATTCATAGACGCTACACAAATTAAGAAAACACTTTCATCAAAATGACAACACATGTGAACCACATTTTATACACGCGCTGCACATTAACAGACGCACTGCAAATACAGAAAACAACCACAACTTCGGAAACGTGCTGCAAATAGCAACGACACAACACAACGGAAGTGTTTCTGGAGGACACTTTGTCCCCGTGGCCACATGCTTGTAATAATGTTTTTAACATAAACCTGCATGGTTTTAAGTTACAGTAAACAATCAGTGGCAGCTGTTCTTATGATTAACTTGTGTAGCTCTGTGAACAATGATAGGCTATAGTACAGCAGTTATCAATCACATTAATCTTACCATTTACCACACAGCTTCTTGACTATTGTTTTAGCAATCTGTTCAAATAGAAGATACAGTGAAACTGCTTACAGTGATCACGTCTGTCTGGCTGAAATTGACTATAAGTGGATGATCATTATAACCCATAACGAACTTGAAACAGCTGATAACATGGGGATTCCCACACGAGTAGCGAAGGGGGCGTGGCACACAGGAGGATCGGCACTAGCAGGACATGACACGTGTTTTATGTGCACGCAGCATTAGCCTCAGGTAGCTAGACAGAAGCAGACGGACTACAGCAAGGCAAAGTAGAGCCATCAAAGTAAAGTTTTAAAAAAAAACATATGTTTTCATGCTTAAATAGACACTATAAGCAGAGCACTTGACTACTAAAAACGAATTATTTAAACAGTATTTGTACAAAATTGATTCTGTCCCAAGCTTTTTGATAAATATAAGTGGTTGGTCATTATAACCGTGATCGCTATAAGCAGTTTTGATTGTAACTTTTCGCCATTGACTCCATTAAAAAGTATGCCCGGACAAAGTGTCCTCCAGAAACACTTCCGTTGTGTCGTTGCTAGTTGCAGCGCGTTTCCGAAGTTGTGGTTGTTTTCTGTACTTGCGGTGCGTCCATGCATTTAATGTGCAGCGCGTTTATAAAATGTAGTTCGCCTGTGTTGTCATTTTGATGAAAGTGTTTTCTTAATTTGTGTAGCGTCTATGAATTTGCAGTGTGTTTGCAGGTTCGTTATGAACTCGAATAATATGCGTTGTTGCTTTGCAGCACGTTTTTCTATTTAGACGTGCGTTTCTTTATTTTTAATTTCGTTGGGCTTTCTCGGCCACCGTAGTTTTTAGCATCAGGCTCATGTAATATGATCACAACCTAATAGCACTGGGGAGCTGTCACTGTACTCTGTGTATTCTAGTAAATTTTGAACCGCAGTTGCATCAGGAGCTATACAAATGTAAACATTTCAGCTATACGTTGCATCATTGCAAAATACAAAGCAACCCATTCTGTCAGAAACAAACATGGGTGTGGTCACAAGCACAAGATTTCAAAAATTTTGAAGAGGAAAATAATCATAGATGCCAATTAGAACCCCTGGATCACTGCAAAGACCACTGTCACTGAACTGGCCTCTTCTGGACAAAAAACAACTGTTGTGAGGGCTCTTCATCATGGGAAGCTTCAAGGTCATCAGCCAAGGAAAACTCCATTGCTAACACAGCGGGATATCAAAGCTAGAGTGAAATTTGCCCAGGACCATTTGAAACATGGGGATGAATTCTGAAAGCATGAACCTGATGAGCTGTTTGGGCACATGGATATGAAGTAGGAAGGGAGAGGCCTTCAACCCTACAAACACAGTTCCCACAGTTAAACATGGAGGTGGGAGCATATTGGTGTGGGTCTGTTTGGCTCAAGAAACCTTGTTCGGGTACATGGGACAATATAGATTTGGTCCACAATTCTTTGAGGAACACCAAAATCAAGGTCCTGGAGTAGCTGTCTCAAAGCCCAAATCACAATCCTATTGAGAATCTGCCAAGCTCAAGGTTAAGGTCCTTGCTTAAAAACCATCTAATTTGGATGAGCTGAAGCAATCTGCCATGAAGGAATGGTCTAAGATCCCTCGGGAGAAACTACAGTAAGAGGTTGCTATCAGTCATGTGTCAGAAGGGCTACACTATTGACTATTAATTGTCAGAGGGGTAATAATTTTAGCCATACTGCCATGCTTTCCTTGCTTCAGTGAATCAGTAAAATATTTTCAGCAAACTTCTTGGAAATTTGTCTTTGTTCTTTTGGAAGCAATTCTCATAAATGCTTTAAATGCCAGTCATGTTTTCTTAGAAAAATTAATTTTGTTCAATGTTGGACAGGGGGCTAATAATTATGACCTTAACTGTAAATACACTGTAGGGTCTGTGTAGAGAAAAACTAATCGTGCACCATTTTTCATTAGTTGGCTTTAAGTTCATTGTTAGAATTCAGGCTCCATTTTCTCATAGACCGTTTGGATACTAGGAGGGCATGTTAATTCCAATGTTGTTAACCAACTGGAGGCCAGTGTTTAGTTTTGTGTCTATACATGTTACTTTTTTACAATTACAGACATGTAGATAAAGACTGTAGAGACAGAAATATTACTTTTTCAATAACTTATGTAAGTTGCTCTGGCTAAGGGCATCTGCCAAATGCTGTAAATGTAAATAGTAATAATGTGAATTATAGTTAAATTGTTTAAAATTGTTGAAAGCATAAAATGGATCCTTGATATGGAGTCCACTCGGCCCAATAAATTTACATAATTTTAAATTTGCATGATTATGGATCACATGCACTCTCCTGTTGACAAAATAAGAATAAGAAAAGAATAAGAAAAAAATATATTAAAGAAGTATTTCATGTAAGTCATGTATTTAGTAATCAGTGAACATTCTAAACCCATCTTTCATTGTTGATTTTCATCACCAGGGAGGCAATAATCACAAGTGGTGATAACTCTTCCATGCAAAATTATTTTTTTCTCCATATGAATTTCTGTGGGAGCTAATAATTTAGTCAATTAACCCTGATTTCACTTGATTACAATAGGTGGGTTCCATGCTGTTCTCACTGGCATGGAAAGTCAGTTTTAAATGAAAGCTTATTTGCATTCCGACCTGCTTGTTGTTTCCTTATTATGTATTTAAGTGCACTAGGACAACCCATAACAAAGCCTGCATCACTGATTTACATGTGATGAACCTCAGGCATTGTTTGTTAATTGCTCTAGTGGAGCATTTTAACAGGACTATTCTGATTTCAGGACTCCTGCTATAATAATGAGGGTAATCAAGGTCCAATGACACCTGTGTGAAAACCCAGATGAATGCCTATTTTAAAAGAATGCCCAGCTCCCAATACGATTCAGAGAAAACCGGAGTGTTTATGCAACAAATATATATTAGAAGTAAATGAGGATGAAAATAAATCATTGAACATATTTCTCTGCATTAGACAACAAGAATCACATACTAACACACACTCACCATTGGTGAATCGTGGTGGTGATGTAACAGCTATGTAATTTAAGTTGTTACAATGATCCAGTGTCATAGACCCCGGACATTGGGGGGACTCATAAAACTTTAAAATGCTAATTTGAAATGACAGATGCTTATTTGATTGAAGCATGTGTAATGTGGCAAATTCCCTAAGCTAAAGTGCAGAGCCACAGTGAAATGTATATTTCCATAAACAACCAGTATGTAGAATAAGGATCTACTTTGTAGATCAGCATTTGCTGCATTTAAACTTGAGTTAATTTAACAATAAATAAGCTATTGAAATAAATACATTTACAGTCAGTTTGGCTATTTTTCTGTAAGAAATACTGAAAATCTAAGTACATACATTCTGTTATCCTATGTCAATGATTGTATTTCCCAGATAGGGAATCATTGCACATGGTTTTTGAGACTGGTCCGCCACCACCATAGACATCTTGTTAAGATGATAAGTCAAAATGTATTTGATGGATCTTTTTCAAACCTTGCAAGCATTCTATTGGTGACAAAATAAGGTGATCAGATTTTGAGACAGATTGCATCAAAACTGGCACAGAGCTGCACAGTGATGGCAAAGAGAAGGGCAGTCAGCAGTCACAGACACTTCATCTTATTCATGAAAATTCAAAAATTATTTACCAGATCTTTTACAAACTTCCAACCAGTCACATTGTTTGGGTAAAGATCTGGACCAGTTCAAATTTTGAGACAAACTGCACCAAAATGGAAACAACATACAGTACATGGCAAATGACTTAGGCAGTCAAAGGAAATGTTTAAAATTTTTAATCTGAGTAGTAAGGGTCGGACTTGTTTCCGGTGAGGACTGGACTCCGTCAGGGCTGCCCTTTGTCACAAAATACAGGGGTATATTGGATGGTTGCTTCAAATACTGGGGTGATTTTAGGAGAGGTTTTGAAATGGCTCAGCTGGCACACTTTGACTGACATAATAACATAGTTTTACACCAACATGAAGATCATTTAAATGTCATTTTCTTAGACTGCCTAAATCTTTTGCAAAGTACTGTATATTATGCAGGAATGTATCACAACACACCCATGTAAATGCGCCCTGTGAAAGGTGAAATATAAAGATAAATTGAAATTGAATTGAAACAAAAGCACTTAGTGACACCAAAGGAATGGATGACTTGAAAAGACACTTGGGGCTCTATTGTGACAATCTAACGCAAAGCATAAAGCGCAGCTAACATTTATCGGTGTGTACAAATCCTTTTTGGTAATTGACGGAAAAACCAGGCTTTCCAAAAAGCTTTTCCCAACTCTCTTAATTATTCAGAAGTATGTTTTGGGTGTAAAAAGCAATAAATCGATTGGGATGGCACATCACTTCACCTTTAACAGGCAGAGGCACATGATCTAGGGCGGACAGCTATTACAATGGTGCATTTGCCTGGCAAACCAGATCACTTTTCGCCTGAGGAAATGGATGTACTTGTGGGCAAGGTGAAAAGGAGCAAGCATATCATCTACAGGAGCACCACTGTTCCACCTAAGCCAGCGTTTCTCAAACCAGTTCTCGGGGACCCCCAGATGGTCCATGTTTTTGCAGTCTCCCAATTCCCTGGGAGTTGGGAGGTAGCAGAAATGTGGACCGTCTGGGGGTCCCTGAGGACCAGTTTGAAAAACACTGACCTAAGCCTTTCAAGGTGAAGCAAGCATGGGATGAGGTAACAGCCAGTGTCCTCATTTTCTGGCATCATTTTCTGCTCAGTGCTGAAAGTAGCATAATGGTGTCAGAATATGGGAAAAACAGAATGTTGCTGCTGAACAAGAGCAGCAGCTGGGAACGGACACTTTATTATGCTTGTGTGTTTTTTTTTTTATTTTAATTTTGGGTTTGCAGTTTGCAAAATATAAATAAAAGTGAAATCTTTGTTCAAACAAAACACAACCTACAATTTTTGTGTTATTTTAAAATCTTCAAATAAAAGGCAGTAGGATTGTTATTTTTCTAGATCACACAATTGAGATTCCTTACCAGGCTACAAACGATTCAGCTCTTTTATCAGCTGATCCCTCCTTGCCCATGCTGCTGTTGGCAAACACTCCTTTGTTGGCATCGGCACATGCATCACACCTTCTAAAGTCCTCTAATGTGTCCTCATTTATGTCCAATTACATCCATCATCCGTACAAGGATTACATCAGGCACCCAACGAGCACCAAACATAATTATATGTAAGAAACACAAGGTTGTCAGACGACGAACTGTAAGACACATACACGGTGGGAGATTTATGTAATTTATGTACGAGGATCAGACCGGGTACACACAAGACACAGGTAAACACATGTGCAACAATAAGGAATTACCTATTAACAATAACAGCAACAACACAACAATGGCTATTTAAAACTACACATGGGGCATGCTGGGACATCAGCCCCGCTGGTGCTACAGTGTATACAACGGAACAGTACAGAGCTAAAGTATCAAGAAAAGAAAAAGCAAATTTTAAAAGCTTAATTACAATCTACAACATCTGCTGTGGCTTAGCATTGCCATCTATAATAGTTCCGTCGTGGTCACGATAGCCATCATTAACTCACGGTGGAATCAGTCACAGTTAAGCTAACTAGCCACAGCAGGTTGAAGTTGGTTATAAAAAATACCAAAAAAGCTAACATGAAGGAAATTCATGAACATAATTTAGCATTACCCTGGTTTAGCAAGCTGGATGTTTGTTCGACCGGGCATCAAGCTGCTGCCAGATTTTTGCGCGTGCAGAAAAGTGTCCGCGAGGGACGTGGATAAAACTATTACAGCTGCACTGCACTACTTAGTTTTCACATGGTTTTCAGAATGAACATAAAAAACAATGCACAATATAATTTATTGTCATATCAGCGCAAATGCACATAAAATACGTACGCATTTGCATAATAAATCATGTTTGTTTTGAAATAATCTGTATTCACATTTATTCTGTTGATAACAACAATGTTGATATCTGTAAATAAAACTATATTTCCTGCACCTGTCATAGTCGTCCACATAACGTCAAAAAAATTACGTTCAAATGTTGAATGTCATATTGACGTACAAGTTGGGTCATGGATGGACGTTCAAATTGTGGGCCTAGTTTGGACGTTGTATAGATGTCCAGAATTGGTCATGGACTGACGGACCTAATATAGACATGATCTGCACGTTTATCCAACGTCCAATGTTTAGTGGGACTTATCTAAATATCTGAAATGCATTTTCAGCAATCCAAATGTGCTCTCAATTACAGTTTGTGCTTAATTCTGATAATGAACTCAAAAGATTTTTTAATGATACAGTTTGTTCTTTACTTGACATATACTTAACAAACAAGCCGACAGTTGGTCGGGCTGGTTTGTCAGCTGCCTTGTTCTGGTTAGTCTACTAAACTAAACACATTTCACTCCATGAAGATGAAAAGGAAACTTGCAGTACACATCCTTATAATTAAATTTAAATAAGTGGGCAATGTATATAGCCTGGTAACTCTTATCCAAAGATTAATACTGATTTTAATTAAACAATAAAAATGGGTAGTAAAATGTTTCAAAGTATTTTTAACAGATTAGTTATTCTGTAAAATCAACCCACCAAAGCATACCATAAATACTTTCAAAGGTCAGAGGTAGAGGTCATGAATCACTTCCAAGTTCTCAAATACAATGCCCAAAATGAATGACCCAAAATTACTGCAAAACACACGCTGCCATCAGGATCCCTAAGTGATGTACACTAGTGGTCGGGGGCCTGTAGTGATTCATGAGGCCAAAGCCCTCCCATTAGCTTTGTTATGTGTGTAGTCCTGTGAGGTAGAGAGAAATGTGGCAGCCCAACCCCAGATGCTGCTCCACTGATCTGCTTTATGCGACTGCCCAGGGCTGCAGACTGTCCCCAGGGGACTGTGTTATTACTGTGTTTGCAACTGCTGGATCTCTGGAAAGGGCTGAAAAACAGCAACTACTGTCACAAGCTGAGGAATCACTAAAAGAACTAAGAATGACAAGATATTTCTACATAATGCAACTCAAAATCTAATAAATCTAAATGTCTAAAGAGATATAAATAATCAAGAAGAATTTTCTCATTTATACTCGTAGTAGAGGAAATCCTAATTCTATCAATGCATTCTACCAGTGTTTTATTTTTTAGTTATTAGTAATTAATATACAATCATGTCAGATTCAGGGGAGAAGACGAGCAGAACAGTTTGGTGGCTGCAGGTCAGACCACAAGTCTCTTGTGGTAAAGTGGAAGCTAAATTGTCAGACAAGACTCATGGTTTATTAGCTAATTTGTCACAGTCCTGGCCACAAGTTCTGGTTAATGACTGAACAAATTGTGAAAATGTTATTAACATGAGGTTTCTCCTTAGAGCTCCTTAGGGGTTTGGGGAGTGGGTGGGCCTACGCCTGGATTGAGAGGGGTTAGCTGTTTGGTTCGGACATCTTAGAAGGATGCCACCAGGCTAGCTCCCAAGGAAGATTCTCTATGTGTGTCACAATGGACAGAGAAGCAGTGGGGCAGACTCCATAACGAGCTGAATTCTACGGCCATGGAAAGAGTAGCCTTGTCTGAGCTGGACAACAGCGGCCTGATAAGGATGATGAAGTGAATCAGTGTGATTTTCGATCACCTATGTCACCTTCCTGTCCTTTCTTCTACCTGAAATGAACTTTGGGAATTCTGACCACTCACACTTGTAAATATAATCACATACAAACAGATATTTCTTGAAAATAATAGGGTTTGATTACTAATATATTTCTTGACCATAAAAATGTAGAATTGAATTGCAAGGTAGTGGTAGAGTCACTGAATGTAATGTGATGGATGTTATAAGCAATGTTAGTTGATGGTAAAAAAAATAGTTCTGGTCAGGCTGTTGGAGTCAACAGAGTGGCTATGTGTACCATGGAACGGAAGGTGCTGGAGCAGGCAGCGAAGAGTTGGTCTACTGTGTGTAATTAGGAGCCCTCAATGGACCTTAACTCTCCATGTTTGAGTATGTAGCTCTTTTTGGTGCTGAAATCCATATGGCAGAACAGGTGCTGAATATCTGTTCAAGGAAATGGACTCTAAATTGTGTGATATGGGTGATAAAGAGATGACCATGCTACTGAATTTATCAGCTGTGTCACTTCATGGATCTGTACTGCATGTCCTGTTCAGTTGCACCTCTGGTTCCAGGTAATAACCAGACATTTTTAAAGTGGGACATCAGTCAAAATGCCATAGCAGAATTTTGAAACAAAGGCTTGGGCTGATATTAGTTTAATAATACAATTTCAGCAAGCTCCCTCTGCAAAATGCAGTTCAAGCATGGATGTATTTGTGACATTTTAATCATGGTACTTTTATTGTCATAATGGAAAATCAATGATGCAATCTCTGGTCCTCCAGTATAACAGCTTACATAAATCCCAAGGCTTTTGCACGTGTCTAGAAAAGAAGTGAAATTCCTGTTTTATAAAGCTGAATGATGAAGACTTTAGGACAGCGGTGGCCAATCTTATCCGCAAAGGGCCGGTGTGTATGCAGGTTTTTGGGATAACCTTTAGGTCAGCTGTTCAAACCC
>JAODJU010000002.1:16945801-16958890 GCA_026776725.1 Gnathonemus echidnorhynchus | reverse complement strand
GAAACACACTTTCACTGACTGGGGCATGATCACACATTTCTTCAAATATCATAAACTTAATTCATGGCAAATAAATGTTTTCTTATATATTTGAACATTAAATTATTGAACATTAAAAACAGTTAAAAACTGTAAACAGGAAAAATACATTTCCAACTTATGTATGCATTGGAATCTGCAAATACCAGGTCAACCTCAGATAACATGGTCTTACCTGCTAATCGAGCAGAGAAATCCTGGATATGTGGGATTAGGTAGTGATCTGGGGTTGTGGTGTCGTCAAGCCTACAACAATCACCACAAGGGTGCCAATCCCCAACAGGCTAGGACACCATGTGGAGAGAGGAAGCCCAGGTGCTGTTGGAATGCTGAACAATGCCGAGGCGCTCCAGCGCTTGAAATTGAGGCTTAGCAATGGATAATTTACCTGCAATGAGGCATTGGGCTTGGGTATGGACCAATGGTCCCATTGTAACAATGTGATGCTCCACACCATACTTGGCTGTGACTGACATTAAAGTGGGCTGGGTGAGATCTGGGTACTTCGCAAGCAGATGTGAGAAGGTATCAGCTGCACCTAAAAGGTGCTAGACAATCTAGACAAACCAGTGTTGCTGTGTCAGCACAGGACCAAATGGAAAGTCTCTGCATTTACTAGGAGCAGGTTTTTCATGTCAATGAGCTGGTTGTTGGTACACAAAAAATCTGCTTCAAGCAGAGGCCTGGACACCTTAACCACCACAATATGCCACCAGAATCACTGGCCACTGAAACAGACTGCCGTGTTATGTGCGGTGTAGGTACGGATACTGCTGCTGTTGCCAGCCTTCATGGTTGGACCCCACTCACCGGAGTGCAAATCTGCTACAGATCTAGTCATGGTCTTTTCACTAGTATCGCAGAGGAAGCAGTAACCAGAAACAGTGTCTGTGACATAAAGCAGGCAGCCAACATGGCCAACGTTCACTGCGGTGGCCGATGCATTGCTTGCCTCATTACAATGATAGGGAGGGTTATGATTTTTAGCTTTGTCCCCAATCCAAGCATGTTAAAGCAGAGACCTGGTGCCTCATGCTGATGCACTGCAGAGACAGTAGTGTCAGCTGATGGTAGTGAGCTTTCTGAGCCCCATGTACGGACGGCTCAACAAGCTCCAAGCCTGGCACTGTGTGCCTTGTCAGCCTCTCTGGCAAGTTCTCTGCAGTCCTTAACTAGCACATTAGCCAGTGCTCCCCATATCTCTGCAGGTAACTGTTTCAGGAAAAGCTCCCTAAAAATGAAGCAGGCCTAATGGATGCAAAGATGAGCTAATGTGATCCATCGGCTTTGAGGCCTTTGAGTCTCCTAACCCAGGAAGCGCAAATAAACTGCGGACATGTCCACCTATGAGAGCTTGAAAGTTTATAGTAACAGATCCTTTAAAGTGCTGTATTTGTCTGCACTGGAAAGGTTTGGCAGCAGACTCACCACTCCGTAATGCCCCGCACACCGAACTGAGCATTTGCCTGTGTGAACCTAATCGCCACTTGGCTGCCCCAAAACTCCAGGAGTCTGAGCACAAGTGCATTTACAAGTATGTTTGGAGTGAAAAGCAAAACACATCAAAATATTCTGGGTGGTCACCACTGTGGAGGTGGGGCATAGTGACCAAAAGAAAAAGGCAGCAAACCCAGGACAAGGCATGACCACTAAGGATTATTCCCATGGGAAATAACAAACGAAAACACATGCAGTGTGTAACATTATGAATGATGGGCAGATATTCAGTATATTTACATGTGGATATTGAAATGTCCATGGTTGCTTCCTACTGGGAGAGCCATGATTCGCAGGGAGCTGACATGATTTGTCTTGATCTCTGGCTTTAGATTATTTCAATCCAACAGGGACGTGTAACCTTTTTATGTCCGCTGTGTGGGATATTATTATTGAAAGGAACTGATTCGGAGAGGGAATATGAGAAGCACTGGATGCAGCATGGAGCACATACCATGAATAAGCAGGCACCCCGCAGAGACTTGTCAACACTGCTGACTGGAAAATGACATTGTCTTTCAGGATTCAACTGATAACTTCCAGGATTTTCCAGTATAAGCAGTTACTGTACCAGTCTCCTGGCTTTGTTCAGCTTTATGAACTGGTGTAAGAATTGTTGGAATTTTAATTCATTCTGTTAAATACTACAGACGAGTAAAATGAAAACTTGCACTGCTTATCTGATGTATAGCTTGCGTATCCAGGTTAAGGGCATCTGACCACTATAGCCCCTGTATGCAGAGGGTTCAAAATGGGAAAGGCCAAACTCATCCACCAAACCAAAGATCATATCAAAGTTAAAATGACAGAGAATATTTGTTTAATGAATTTCAGGGCTGGTCCTAGCCAATGTGGTACTCTAAGGGAGCGTCGCCATCAGTGTGCAGTGTCCAAGACAAAGTGAAATTGTTTGGCTTAGATTGTGGAAGTTAGTATTCCTGACCTGGACACTGATATGTTTCTCTATGTAATTGTATATCATCAAAATTTAAACAAACATCAAAGTGTATGTGAAAAAAATATGTCATTTTGTAGCCTAAGTGTAAAACTAGTTTTCTTTGGGAGTTTATAATTTGATATTTTAACAAAATCTGTCTGGCTATAAATAAAAAGCACAAAGAATTTTCCTTGGTCTCTGTATAATTGAATATCCTTTTACACAGGCTAGACTGAATCTCAACGCAGGCTAATCCTAGGCTAAGAGCGGTAAAGTCATAGTGTCTCTGCATTTTCTCCATTAGAGAGCTCTTTTTCCCCATCATTATTGTTTAAAGAACCATTATCGGCCCCAATAATAATGTAATTTATCCAGCAGTGCTGATATATTTAGAGCACCTTAATTATGACATGTCAGCTGAGCCCTAGTGTGCCTGATTTGTATGTAAAAGAGCATTTATCTGGTTTCTGTTTTTTGTAGACATAAAAAAGCAGATGACTGCACAGAAAGATGGAGAGCAAGTAAGTGAGACAGTGACAGACCAAGCAGAAAAATGAAAGTCAATTACCAGCCCTGAAATTATTTGCATTATAACTCACGAGAACCTCTCCTGATGATCTTGTAATGTCACAAGGACATGCACAGATCAAAACTAACACTTTATCCATCAGACCAATCAAAGGCTCTCTCCTGTCAAAGTGACCTCAATAAGTCAGAACAGAGACATTTCAGGGCTATTATGTGCACTAAAGGAGAAGCAGGAAAAGATGCTGACCCGACATTAGCACTGGATGTTTTTAAGATTTAAGATTTTTACAGAATATTTTAAAGATCCTTTATGCAAAAAACTGTCTTATTACTGCTACTGCCAGTAACTACTGCCAGGGACTCAATTCTTTGCTGAATCGCTTGTCCACACTCTTTCTTCTTTGGAAAAATGTCAAACAGTTTAATACTGTATAACAATGCCAGCTTCGTAAACCTTGAGATGAGACATCTTCTGGATTGTATACATTTCTAACAAGGGTCATGTCCACTTGTTATGTACCAGAATGACTAAGGTTTAAGAAACCTGGTTACATAGAACATAATAGGAGCTGCTTGGCACAATGTAAAATACAGACATGTAGAAAATGGATGTGATATAAGCCAGTGTTTACCATTAAGCCTGCATGCTGAAGGCACTCTGTAAATCCTCATCTTATCTCAGGCTACACAAGTGCAGAATTTCATGAGCATACAAATCCTCATTACATTTTTTCCCCAAATGCACAAAGCATATAATACAGTTTTCATTTTTTTTTTTAGAAAATCACCTTCTGTGATCATAACCTCACAATCTCCTCCCTGACACAGATCTATGCAAAAATTCAGTTTAACAGAATAAGGAACAGATATTATCAAATCAATCAATGATCAAATAAATTACATCAGTTCCTGTGATATTTCCACTATTCCAAGCAATTTGTAACCTAGTGACAGGCCCTGTTACGCTGTGCTATTTGGATGGCGGGCATGATTAATTCTCTGAGCTACACATGAAAATGGCTCTGGCTTTACTGTCATCCACTAATCAAGGAAAGCAAAATATAAACAAGCCAGAAGCATACTGCTTTCATCTGTTTATTTCTGAATTGAATATGAATAGTGAAAATTAGTTCTGTGCCCTGATTTCCATACTTTTGGGTTGTTACATATTAAGTTTATTGTGTATGCCAAACTCTTAAAACCTTTTCAGTTAAAAAAATGCAAAAATGTAGCTTGAATGTTAATGGGGAAAGGTTTTGAACTCATTTAGCTAATGAACAGAGTATGTGAAAATATAATGCGATTTGGGTCCTGACAAGCCTCCCCTTACTAGCCGATGGGAAAAATCCACTGACCCTCCATCTTTTTGCCTGTGCTGCTATTTGGTCTGTCTGTCAACACAGCCATGTTCTTTAAAAGACCAGATGGCTTCTGACTTGTTACAATTCAGGGCAATGGCTGCATGAGCAGATGAACTGATGTCACACATTCAGCAGAGATCTTACAGATTAGAAAACTGCTTTTATCTCATTGTTTGCACTGTAATTTAAAATTGTCTAAGCCAGTATGTGCCCTTTGCTGCCTGGCATAGTCTCTAAACCAGCATTAGTCCTCAGGGATCCCCAGACTGTCCACATTTTTGCTCCCTCCCAACTCCCAGGGAATTGGGACAGAGCAAAAACATGGACCGTCTGGGGTCCCGTGTAACTAAGCCCATAAATTGTATATGGAGCTGCTTAGTTTCTAATACTCTGTGCTTCCTTTAATGACGGGGCAGGGAAAATAAGAACTTTTCGGTGATGACCTTAACCCCCACCCAGCCCTAACCTTAACTATAAGTAAATAAACAACATACAAGACTTTTGACGTTCTTAATTTTTTGATTGCAGTCACAGATTTTTATAAAATTGAGGTTATTCTTGTGTGTTGTCCCCACAAGGTAAAATTTTACAGGATTTTATCACATTGTGGGGAAATCAGGTCCCCATAATCTAATAATTACAAAAATTACACACACACACACAGAGACACACACACACACACACACACTAGCAATAGCAATTAGTCAAATTGCTCTGTCTTTGGACTGTGGGAGGTTAAAAGAGCTCCTGTAGTGAAGGCAGGTTTTGAGCCCCCAACCCTGGAGGTGTAATATTTGGTGTAATACAGTAGTCATTTATTTTGCAGCCTCATTACAGAGAGTTTTTGTTACTTAATCTATGTTTAGCAGGTAACACAGTTAGTAGGGTCTAGAAATCTATGCTGCAGGCTGTATGTGTCTGTGTACGCTGAGCTCACAATGGGCAGCTCTCCTGCGAGTCCCCCTTGATGCCCTCACATGACCCCATCGTGGATTAAGCACAGGGAATCTCCGCAGCAGGCTGTATGTGTCTGTGTACACTGAGCTCACAGTGGGCAGCTTTCCTGCGAGTCCCCCCTGATGCCCTCACATGACCCCATCATGGTTTTTAACACTAACTGATCTTTTCATCTTGCCTTGTGCCTTTTGGCTTCTTCCTCATTTCCTGTGGTGGCCATCAAGTACTGTGATGCTTGATTTAAAAGTTTTAGGAAGGACCAATGATGAACACTGCCCCACCAACTCATCTATGATGCCACTTGAATATTTGCCATCAGGTTTTATTTGCCTTATCTGTTTCATGTTTCTTTTTAATTCAACAATGACAGAATCAGTCAGTTTATTTAGAAAATGTGAATGTGTCCTGTATAATTACCTGTTTTGTATGCAAATCTATTAAGATCAAACTAATCAATTTATTAAAATATTCTGAAATGTTCTTTGAATAATACAACTTCTGTCATGACAAAACTATTCATACTGTTCTTGAATCAGCCGAAGACAGTATTCTACACATCTTTTAGCTGATTACACATTACACAGCCAAATATATACTATGCCATCTAGCATTGTATGGGCCGAGCCCGAGAGAGGCTTTATTCACATTTTTTTTTACAATCGGTTAAAATATAATTTGTGCATGCATATACTGTTAATGTACCGGATATACTGTTAGTTATATTTCATCAATAAAACCAATATTGGATTATTTAGGGGAAGGTATAAGAAATTTGCAAGTTTCTAAGTGGAATATTTTCATCAGGTTGCCCTGGATGGTCCAGTGTTGATGGTCTAGCTCAAAAGACTAACCTAAGTGCCCTGTAGCAGGTCTCTCTCGCCACTCTCAACAGCACAGCAAGACTTTTAATGAGCTGGAACATATTCAGCCTGCAAATACTTTGCATTGTTGTCCTTAATGCATGACTCATTGTTTAATAATCCATTTTAGAAGAAATTACCAGCAGGATTTCCACTCTAGAAATTCTCAGGTTGGCTGCTGATATAAAAGGAATATTTTCTGTAATCTGGTTCCCATTTATTTGTGTGCACCTTGATTTTCATTGTAGCAGGGGTAATAATTAAATGTCTGAAAATCACAGAAATGCCATATAAACACAGAATTACATGCACTTTAAGGCTGAGCCCTTTTCTGTCAGTATTTTTCCTCTTTTATTTATATAATTCAAATGAATGGAAGGTCTTTTCTTTATTGGGCATATTGGGTCTATTTTCTAAATCTTAGCATTGTTTATCAAATTGATGTGATGTTTTATAAACAAAAATGGCATTTGAGTAGGATTTTATGAAACTTATGTAGAGTTCATTGTGAAATAAGCTGCCAGTTGTTTTGAGGATGGCATGCGTCTTCCCAGAAAGCTCACTGACATCCCAGCCATACCTGTTCTCAAGCTGATTACGGCTCGTGCTCCATGCTCCCCCTCCCCCACCCTAACAGCAGGACTTCCCCAAATCCTTCTCAGTGGAAGCTCATCTCCAACTTTTGTGTCTTTCTAACAAAATTCTTCAGAAATTTCAGCACTTTTTTGCTGAAAGCATTGTTGTCAGTTTGTTTAGAAAATGTGGATGTGACCTGTTGTTTAAAAAAATATGTATATACATATATATATATACACACATACTAACATTGTGTCTCATTGTGTCTTTCATGGAATGTGAGTCATCTGTTGATTTCCTAATCAGTAACAAAAATGACAGTCCTTTCTAAACAAATTCTTTTATTATGGTAAACATTGTTGTATTTTTTATTTTATTTTTGGATTTTTATTTGCCAAATACATTACAAACCTTATACTTAATGATAAGTTGTTATATATGTATCTTTTAATTTTTTTTATTATATTTTATTTTCATTAAGTCACTCTATAACGATGATGTGGCTGGTTCTGTATTGCTTCTCCTCAGACTGCAGAACTCTCCTCTCTTCATCTCAAAGTTTATCATTGTTTCTTTTCCTTTTCCTCCTGTTTTCTCCCCAAGCACGCAGGCATTGGACACGCTATGGTAAACAAACTGCATTATATGGTAGATATCATTCTAATTGTCTTATACTTTGGTTTGCCCTGGGTTTTTCTTTATCTCCTCTTTAGTTTGCTTTAACTAAAATATACAAACTTCAATTTCAAGGTATAGAGCCAGTGTTTTAATTCATTTTCTTTTCATTATTGTCTGTTTTATAACTCCCCAATCCAGCACCCTCCATCAGCTCAGACAGCACCACAGCACTTACACAAATCAGTATACCATAAATTATAATATTCAACTGATTTAAATTGTTTCTCTTTTTTATGTATATTTTTAAAAAGAATTTCATAGCATGAATAAGAAATCAATAACTGAATGTCGATTTTCATTCGATTTTAATTGCCAGAAACACTAGACATATTTAATTCTGATTCCAGTAGCAGGCTGTAGGAGTGGACAAGTCAAGACGGAATGAGTTCATCAAAATATTCTTTCCATATCAGGTCAGAAAATGTGTTTATAAAAAAGATTCCGCAAAGTTTAGTTTTTTTCTCCTCAAGTATAAAGACTATATATATCTCGGTAATTAATGCCAGTTATAACTAACAGGCCACCCCTGATTATTGATTATCTCATAATTAATATCAGGAGTTACATTCACATTTCAGCCATTGTGAATTTAGACGTAAAAAAGTCCAGTAATTTACAAATATGTGTCAATGTAAAGACCTGCAGAACTATCAATAGCAACAGCCTGTTGGAGAATCGCAGGACTCACAGCTAAGCCAGGATTAACTCAACTGTGATTATAGAGATCTCATGATATTGAGCTGTACGTGCAATTCCGAAGAAAACAATCATCACTATGATGTCATTACATTTTTAATCATAAAAAATAAATAGTGGAATCACTTGGCTATACCTCTTTTTGGATATTAAGAGCAAGTTACAATATATATAATATATAAACTTAATGATTAATTTTCAGAATAGAACTCCGAGACATGTCTCTTTATCACTGTTTAATGAAGAGTTCATTCCATAACCATTCTGTTTCTCCATTTAGCTTAGGCAAATGCGTTCACTCTTGTCAGAAAATTATGTAACATATATTCCCATCTTACATACAATCTTGCTGTAAGGCAGAGTAGTTATGTATCCAAAAATGACTTGCTGACTTGGCTCTGTCTCCTGCTGCCTGCCACTGGACTTAGAGAAAAGGAGATGAGCAGTTACAAAGTGCAGTGTCCCGCATGCTGCTCCATGCCAGGAACACCACTGCAAATGTGTCCAATCTACTGTCTTCATTAATACTAACAGAAACGCTCTTGATGAATTTTAAACCCGCATGCCGTAATGCATTTAATTTAACATAATCCATTTTTATACAAATCAAATACTCAACATTTTTGTTATATATGTTTTATGGATATATTAATTTATTATATATTATTATTATATATTTATTTATGATAAATTACCAATTTATAAGGTGGATGAAAACAATTTCTTGGCCACACCTATCACATTCTACATTTTTATTATAGATGTATCCTTACAATTTTACAAGCCAAATTATTAACTCACATTTCACCCTACTGAAACTAGAAGGGGAAGAGGTTTTTATTTTAAATTGATGGGGGAGTCAAATGGTCCAATTTATAAAAATGTTCGCAAAATATTTTAGGGAGATTGACAGTAAACAGTATTTTGTAATCTAATCTTATTATGTTTTTTTGGGGGGTGGGGTTATACTGTTTATAAAGGTGCTTTGAAAATGAAGTAAAATTAGAAGAGTGTTTTTATTACCTTAATAAAATATTATTAGCTGAGGCAGAGTGTGGGTGAGTTTAATGTCCGGTAATGCTATGCACAACTAGGTGTAATGTCTACTGCACAAAAATGTGGGTATAATCACCTAAATAATTGCTGCATCTTTAGCGCAGTGTGTATATCTCATTGACTACCACTCTGTGCACACTGGTGTAACATTGTGCAGACTGTGCAGTGGAATACATTCTACCACACAGTGCATGCCTGCATCATTTGCAAGAGTCCAGAATATAACATGGCAGTAGAAGTAGACATTCATTGAGCTAGTGTGACTGGGCATCTTAGGAAGCACTTTCTATCTCCGCATTTTGGCTATTTTCTCCATAAAAAGTACTCCATCATTAATTCCTTAAAATAAAAGCCTGGCCCCATCCCCACAAGCCTAAAATCTCTATTTCTGGAAACCTTTTAATTTGACATATTTTATCCTCTGTGATACCATGGGTTTAGTCTGTTCTGTATGTCATTTGTGTTTTGCTTCCTGCTTCTGCCTGACTGCACGGCATTGCTGATATCTATGCATCAGAGTCTGTGTATGTTATGCTGCTGTGAATGTCCCCTTTGCTCATGTGTTTGCTTCCTGTTTCATGGCTCTTTAGAAGTTTCGTTTGATTATACTTCCAATGTGTTTTCTTGCCTTTCCTACATGACTGATTCACCTGTTCACATACTTCTGCTCGGACTTCCCTTGTTTTCTTGATTTTGTTCAGTTGAACTTCTGTCGTTTTAATCATCCACGCTGGCTCCTATGTGCATGGGTCCTACTCATCCAATCAGCTTGAATGGATCATTTTCTTTCTGTTTTATGAATATGAACCTTAAAGAACTTCAATATTTAGTTAAATTTGATTGGGTCTACAAATCAAATTGCAGAGAAAATCTTGTGTTATTTGTTTACTAATTCTATTACTATACTAAATTTACTAAAACATAATACTAATAATGTTTGAATGAAACCTTGTGACTGTACTAACAACCATTTTTGTGTCTGACTCTCCCCTCCTTAGTAAAGTACTAACCAGTTCTACTCACCCCTCAACTAAATTCCTTAATACTTTCAAGACAGAAAGATATCCCCTGTAACATTCTGATAAAAGACACACACATACATGCACATGTATGCACACATACACACCCACTCACACTCCTATCATGTCCTTAAAATCCCTTCCCTGCTAACTTAGACAAATCTGGAGAAGAGCAATAACAAACTAGGGAATTTTCTTGAAGTCTGGGAGGGACAAACCTACAATTTCTGCATGACCTTGGCATCTCTAATTTCACTTTGCATTTATAATTCTCATTGCTGATCCTTCTGACTCTGACAGTGATCCAATTGCCAGCCAACTACTGGAGTATTTCAGCCCTAAACTGTAGTTTTGTTTTCTGTTTCCGTCTGCTAAGTCAGGAGGGGCCAGGGGCTTGTGTCCAGCTGTACATGAAAATAGAACAACTATTACAGCTAACCAGGTTTCAAAAAAGGAGGTCCCTTCCTCCAAACTCAGGTCCTGGAGAAGTTTCCTGCACAAAAAAACAACAGAAAGTAGCAAATACAATGATAGAAATGAGAAAAGGTGAATTCACTATAATGGTAATTCAGACAGCTCCTTCTGAAGAAGCTGTTTCATCATTTGACAAAGCAAAATTAAAAGCATTGTGGTGCACTCGTGAGGATCAATCCATCATAATCTATATTCTATAACATGACATGGCAGCTGTACCACTGAAAACATCCAGTTCATTCTACTCTGTGGCACGCCAGTGGTCTGAAGTTGATCTAGCAATAAAATTTGAGAGTATGGTCCTGTTTCATGTCAAGCACCAAAGCCCAGACTGGGTGTTACTCAGTGTTCCTGTGAATGTCTCCACACAAGTCCTGCAGGGCTCAGAGATTGCAATGTGTACTAGAAACCAGAATATGTATTAGAAGATGTGACAATGTTTAACCACAATGACTGTATACCCGAGGCCTCTGTGGGAGAGACCAGAAGTGGGCCTCTGTGGGACTGGACTGGCACTGATAAAAGACAACAATTGTCGTCGTTACCACTGAGAAGCATTCAAAGGCTTAAATGATCATACTCTGAGTAGAACAAAACTATTTTTGACAATGGTTTAACAATTATATTGGACTTAGAACAAAATCAGATTATTTGGTGAGTAGTATGGTAGAAGACTTCTTTAAATTGGTTTTAAGAGTTCAGATACACACCACCAGGGGTAAGAATGTGCCTGGCATTGTGTCTATGCCATCACGTATGCCCTTTTTCATTAGCTCTGAAAAAGTGGCTTCTGTTTTAAACAACTGAGATTTTTATTTGATCTATGTGATCAAAGGCAAACCTCAACAAGAGATAGCTGAATATCATTTAATCCCTGAAACTGTCTTTGTTCTTCCATAAATCTTGTTATCTTTAAACTGTGGCAGACTGAAGTAGAGCTGGAATTAATTTCAGTTGTGAAGGAAACTGTCATGATATAATCCAATTCAATTACAGGCTTTTGGTTTAATGTCACATTATACCAAATAACTGAAGACATTGGTTCCAGACAGTTGGACAGCGTGTATGTGGAGGTGGGCTATACGTACTGATGGTGTTTCATGGATGATTAGTAAACAAGTGACTCTTCAGGCCGGGTTTAATCAATGTGAAGGAGAGTCTGCAGACCTTTGCCCAATGCATCTGTATAGGGCATCTGTCTCTGGCTTGGCACTCATGAGTGTGTGTGTGTGTGTGTATATGCACTATACTGCCAAAAGTTTTGTGATACCCCTCCAAATCATTGAATTCAGGTGTTCCAATCACTTCCATAGCCACAGGTGTATAAAATCAAGCACCTAGGCATGCAGAATGCTTCTACAAACAATTGCAAAAGAATGGGTCGCTCTCAGGAGCTCAGTGAATTCAAGCATGGTACTGTAATAGGATGCCACCTGTGCAATAAGTCCATTTGTGAAATTTCCTCGCTATTAAATATTCCACAGTCAACTGTTAGTGGTATTATAACAAAGTGGAAGTAACTGGTAACAACAGCAACTCAGCCACGAAGTGGTAGGCCACATAAAATCACAGAGCAGGGACAGAAGTCACCAAATGTCTGCAGAGTCAATAGCTACAAACCTCCAAACTTTGTGTGGCCCTCAGATTAGCTCAAGAACAGTGCATAGAGAACTTCATGGAATCGGTTTTTATGGCCAAACAGCTGCATCTAAGCCTTACATCACCAAGTGCAATGCAAAGTGTCAGATGCAGTGGTGTAAAGCACGCTGTCACTGGACTCTAGAGCAGTGGAGATGTATTCTCTGGTGTGACAAATCACGCTTCTCTGTCTGGCAATTTGATGGATGAGTCTGGGTTTGGCAATTGCCAGGAGAATGGTACATGCCTGACTGCAATGTGCCAAGTGTAAAGTTTGATGGAGGGGGATTATGGTGTGGGGTTGTTTTTTAGGGGTTGGGCTTTGGCCTTAGTTCCAGTAATGGAACCCTTAATGTTGCAGCATTCGAAGCCATTTTGGACAATTTCATGCTCCCAACTTTGTGGGAACAGTTTGGTGGTGGCCTTTCCCAATTCCAACATGAAGCAAGGTCCGTAAGGACATGGATGAGCGAGTCTGGTGTGGAGGAATTTGACTGGCCCTGATCTCAACCCGACAGGACACCTTTGGGATGAATTAGAGCAGAGACTGCGAGGCAGGCCTTCTCATCCAAGTCCCTGACCTCACAAATGCTCTCCTGGAAGAATGGTCAAAAATTTCCATAAACAAACTCCTAAACCTTGTGGATAGCTTTACCAAAACATAAGAACATAAGAAATTTACAAACGAGAGGAAATCATTCGGCCCATCAAGCTCGTTTGGGGAGAACTTAACTAATAGCTCAGAGTTGTTAAAATCTTATTTAGCTCTGATT
>JAODJU010000002.1:16933650-16945701 GCA_026776725.1 Gnathonemus echidnorhynchus | reverse complement strand
AGTAATGCTAGTTAAACTGATTGGCCTATAGTTTGCTGGATTACTTCTATCCCCTTTTTTGAATATGGGCGTTATATCTGTAGCTGCAAAGGGTGGGCCAACTCATATTAAAGCCTATGTAATAAGAATGGGATGTCATTAAAGTTCATGTGTGTGTAAAGGCAGGTGTCCCAATACTTTTGGCATTGTGAGTGTGTGTGTGTGTGTGTTTAAAGATTACAGCTTAACACTATGGATGTGTTGCCAGTAAAATTGTTAAGCAATAGGCATTCACTGACATTCATTTACATCCCAGTGAAGCTTATTGCTACCTTCACATAATGTAAAGTGAAAGATACCCCTGGTCTGGTGGCATCATGTCAGACAAACCACTTTTATTTCACTTCACCTGAACTTGTTTTTTTTATATGAGCAGTTACGTCTGTTACACAGTGAAATCCTTAAATATAGTACTCTTTGATATGGATTTCCAAATACCAGGGTGAAAACAATCTATTTTTATGAGCAATCAATATATCTGCAACAGACAACTTTATCATCTTTATAAGCAAGCCCCAAACAGAATAATATTTTTGTACTAGGCATATGTTTTTGTTCCTAAGATGACATATACCATATTGATATTATGTAAACCTATTGCTCAAAATCTTAGGAAAAAGACATTTAGGAAATGCCCCACAGGGAACAAGCCAGAGGCAACATTTGACAGGAGTGTGTGGCAATCACTTACTACATGTATTCAACATGGTGCATGAAATAGGGAAAAGGGAAAGAAGGAAGAAAGAAAGTAATAATAATTATAATAATACATTTTATTTATATAGCGCTTTTTAGAATTTTAAAGACACACAGAATAAGGTAAACAGATAGCAAAACAACAAAGCACATTATGGATTGTGTCTGAAATCTGAGACAGAGACAAATAGATGAATGTCACTGGGGAGGGAGTTCCAAAGTGGGAGGGAGAGCTAAACAGGAAAATGTGAGATCACCATAGCCATGAAATTTGGATGGGGGGATGAGGAGGGAGCCAGAAGAGGAGGATCTAAGACCATGGGGAGGCTTGCTTGTTGAGCGTTATGAATGTCAGGAGAAGTATTTTAATTGATATGTTCTTTTGAAGGGAGCCAGTGAAGGCTCTGAAGTATGGGAATGATGTGTTGGTAGGAGCGAGTGTGGGTGAGGAGGCGGGCACAGAGTTCTGAACTGTCTACAGTTTATGGATTGATTTTCCAGTAACACCAGCAAATAATGAGTTGGAGTAATCTAGACAGCTAGAGATAAAGGCATGAATAAGGGATTCAGCAGCAGAGTATGAAAGGAAGGGTCTAAGCTGGGTGACGTTGTGAAGATGGAAGTAAGCTGTTTTTACTGTGGAATGTATGTGTGCGTCAAATGAGAGGGTTGGGTCAAAAGCAACACCAAGGTTACGAACCAGAGGAGAGGGGGAGATGGTGGTGGGGTCCAGTCGGCCTGATTTTGTTGAATCTGGATTTTGTTCCTAAGACAATTCTGTCTTATCACTTGAGTTTTAGAAAATTTTGGCTCATCCATTGTTTGATTTCAGAAACACATGATTCAATGTATGCTACTGGCAGGTTGTTTATGGAACTAGTACTGAAATAGATCTGGGTGTCATCAGCATAGAGATGGAAATTTAGATTAAAGCGGCAAATGATCCGACCTAGGGTTTGAATATAAATGATGAAGAGCAGTGGCTCCAGGATAGAGCCCTGGGGGACGCCACGTGTGATAACTGATGTGTCTGATTTATGACCTGATAGGGTAATGAAATGTTTTCTGTCAGTGAGATATAAAATGAAGCAGTTAAACGCTGCCCCACAAACTCCTAGCTTGTGGAGTCTTTGTATTAAAATAGGGTGAGAGACTAGGTTGATGGCTGCATTTAAGTCGAGCAGAAGTAGGCAGCTTATGGCACCAGTGTCTGCAGCAACATGTAGGTCATTTAAGCCTTTAACTAAAGCAGTTTTTGTACTATGGAATTGGCAGAAACTGAACCGAAGGGGGTCAAGGAGGCTATTATTTTGAAGATAGGTGAGAAACTGGGAGTAGACTACATGTTCTGATGTTTTTGAAAAGAAAGGGAGATTGGAAATCGGACGGTAGTTGATAAGGTTAGTTTGGTCAAGACCAGGCTTTTTAATGATAGGGGTGACAGCTGCTACTTTGAAGGCAGTAGGAACATGACCATGGGCAAGAGATGGATTAAACGGTGGTGAGGAAGGGACCAAGCACCACGAGACATTTCTTAGGTAGGGGTGTAGGAAGAGGGGCAAGTGAGCAAGTGGCAGAATTTGCAGTAGTGATTATGTCACAAACCTCAGAAATAGTAACAGAAGAGAAGTTGTTTAGACAGCTAAGTGGAGCTGGCACACTGGGTGAAAACAAAAACACTGAATCAGCATTTGAGTGGTTTGTGTCAAGAGAGGCATAAATAACAGAAATTTTGTAGTTGAAAAATTCAAGGAAAGTGTTACAGATTTACAGGGTGGCAGAAATATTGTGATCAAGTGCTTTGAATAGTCTCTTGACATTAGAAAACAGACAACGTGGGTTCTTATAATTGCTATTTATGAGATTGGAGTAGTAGACAGATTTAGTAGTATGTAAGGCATCCTTATAGCAAGTCACGTGTTCTTTGTAGGCCACAATATGGACAGTAAGGAGGGTTTTCTTGAGTAGTCACTCAGGAGCATACCAAGGGGTAAAGGACACCAGTTTGGCTTTCAAGGGGGCAAAAGAATCTAATGAGTCACATTATAGCACTGTTCTGAGAGGGAGAGAAAGAGGTGGTAAGGAGTTCAGAGAGAAATATAGGGCTGTGTTTTGGTACATGGTACTGTAAATCAGCAATACTGTAACAGAGCTGGGTAATTTGAATGCAAGATATTCAAATGATGTAACCATAGTAGGATTAACTTCAATGATTTTGAGATTGAAGTGCACTCTAGGCTGCCCTACCCTACCGTCAACTCATGCTCTTAACCAGGTAGTAAAGAGCACCGGGGATTTCAGCATTGTAAATTTTCATATCTACCTATTAAAAATAAACAGGCTTTTAGTTTACTCTGAGACATCCATACTTTACAAATGTAAAAAAAAGTATATTACAGTTAGCATTGCTTATATGAATTCAAATAGCCAGCAGAAGTTAACCCCTTGGGGTTAACACAGATCAATGTGGCTGGATAATGGCTGCATGACAAATAAACAAACGACTCCTCTTTAGTGTACCCAGAGGAAGACCCTTCAGATCATCAACATTGCGCATAAATTCTGAATAAGTGTGATATGCAGTAAATACAATCCTTTTAAAAGTAATTTTCAAAAAAAGTTTACTCCAGAAACTGTACAAATTTGTGGGTAGAATTTGTTTTTTCATACAAAAAAATAAATAAATATGGATATACTGAAAAGCACTGCTTTAGAAGTGGCTTAATAATTTTAAACTTATGCACAAATACTGTAGTTGATAATAAATTAGTTTTGCTAGCATATGCAGTTAAGATATCCTGTTTAAGAGGCTTTGCTGGGATTGGATCTTTGTGCTGGGTATTGTTTCTAACAGCACCATTAATTAACTCACCTTATTTAACCTAAATTAAAATAATGACTTCTGTTCAAAAGTATTACATGTGTGTGTATGCTCATAAAATCTTCTGTTTATTTTACTGATCCATTTTCTGTGGTCCTCACAACTTATAAATAACAGGTTTTTATCACATTGTGGGGACATATATAATATATTGCCCACACACACACACACATACACACACCTATGGACAATCAGAGAATTCCAATTCACCTTAGTATTTTTTTGGACTGTAGGGGGAAGGTTGAGTACCCAATGGAAATGGGGAGAACATGCCAACTCCACACACAGAGCAATAGTGGAGAGGAGTGTGGCAACAGTGCTAAGCCTGTATCACCGTGCCACTCCAGTTTTATTTTATTATCAGTTAATGTTGACCTTAAATTTAGATTTTTTTTTTAGTTACTATGATATAGTTGTTCAGGAGCCAGAATACTTGGATAAGTATGATGTGACGATCTTGATGTGCCAGCAGGGGGCGATCAGCACCTACAATAGCAGTACTTTCCTTGCAGTTGACTACCACAGAGGTCAGCAGGATACAGCCAGCTGGTCAGCTGTACTCTCTCTGCCCCTATGAACAGTCAGCTTTGAGGATGACTGCTATCTCCATACTGACTCCCCTGATACACAGCCACAGTGACCACAGCCACTCTAAAGGGGACGGGGGGGCATGAAAATCAATGTTGCACTGAATTTACTTAAACAATTAGATGTGCTCTCAGTCACACAATTACATGAAATTGGCAAAAAAAGCACAATTCTATGAGCGTGATGCCTCATTTCTTGGCCAATATAAATTCAATTCAACACAATAGTAATATATTAAATCTTCATCTAACTCGTTATCTTAATTACACTGTTCATTCAATTCGCAGGTAAATGAGGTCCAATTAAGTACTCAATTGGAACACTAACCTCAATACGGAGTTTTATCTTCATCAAAATGAAGCACTAAGGCACTAGGAAACAACATTGTTCAGGAGGCTGTAAGCACAGGTCATGTCAAAACACCTGCAAGGTTGAAGCTTGATTAAATTTCTTATTCCACTAAAGAATTTTATGTAATACTGTTGTTATATATGTAAGTAAAAGAGTAATGTGCATTGACAGATCTGCAATTCTCATTCTCTTAGGCTAGGGCTGGTCCTAGCTGATGTGGCACCATAGGTGAGCATCACCTCTGCCAACCCCTGGGCGAAGCTAAGTGAAATTGGCTGGCAAGTTGGCGCCTCCTTGGAAATTGGCACCCTAGGTGGCTGCCTATGTCATGTAATATAACTGACTGGCCCAGTCTTAGGCTTAATTGAAAAATGAGCTAACATACTATTTACGTCATGTGTAGGTTGTCCTAGCCACAGAGGCCTGCAGAGGGTGAAACAGCGTGTCGAGTGAATCACCAGGACAAAAAGGCGCCTCTAGAGTCTTGTGGCTGAGACTGAGAGGCTCAGGAGAAGCTTCTAGTCCCAGGCCATTGTGTTCATTAACACCACCAGTTAAAAACTAAAATAAGCTGTGACTGCAACCTGCACTTTAAATATTTTGTCATATTTATTTTATAACTTTTGTCTCTACTTTTATATACTATGTACTCTGATGTTTCTATATTTTTATAGAACTGTCTTGTCCTGCCCGTCACATCCACCTGGCCCTACTGTGTCTTCCTTGTCATGCCCTATCAAGCCATGCCTGTTACTCGTTTGTCTTACTCCTTGTTCTTGCCCTTGTGTTAATCACTTAAGCACATGACAGAATGACTCCCGAAAGATCCTTGCAGCCTGCACTTTTGCTCCATCTTTCACGCCTCTCTGCATCCTGCAGTCCAGATACTTTGACCACCTCGGATTTGAGGGTCGAAGGGATTGCCAGCGCCAAGTGGAGGACTTTTGCATAACTTTTGTCCCATCTAGACAAGCCCCTGGAGCTGAGGACTAATCCCATGGTCTGAAGGATCCCCACGCCATCTTCTGGTCACTGGAGAGGGTGCTTGCGAAACTTATCTCAGGTGTGGATCCTCAAGAAGTGGGGAAGATCCAGTGCATGTTGGCTGAAGTGTGGGGAATCACCAAGGGTAAGACTGCAGCCTCTTTGCCTCCTGAAACCACTCAGCCTGCTGCTTACATTCAGAGGCCACCCAGCACATCAACTCTCTGCTGCATGAGGTCACTCAGCTCAACACAGATTCACCCACTGGCTCCCCGAAGTTCCTCAGGCTTAAGAAGAGGAAACAAAGGAAGCGGGCCGAACCCGCACCAGAGATCGTCCTACTTGGTCCGGTTCAGCCAACACCTGGCCCAGGTGAGGCCGCCGCAGCACCCAGTCCAGGTGAGGTCTCCGCCACTCCAGTGCCCAGCCCAGAGCCCCTTGTGCCCCTGGAGACTCTAAGCCAGGCTCCCGGCCCAGGGAGAGCCTCTCTGCTCGTCCTCCAGGCTTCTGGCCCAGAGAAGGCTGCTCTGTCTGCACTCCAGGCTCCCAGCCCAGAGAGAGTCTCTCCGCCCACTCATCCCAGGCTCTGGGCCAAGGAATGGCAGTATCACATCTCATGCCTAGCCCGAACCTGATCCAGGTGTCCTGGCTCCACCCAAGCTCACCTCCAGGTGTCTTGGCCTCACTTCGTCTCTTGATGTTCTACTGGCTCCTGCCCAGTCTCCTGATGTCTCGCCAGCTCCAGCCCAGTCTCCTGATGTCTGGCCAGATCCAGCCCAGTCTGCTGACATCCTGTCAGATCCAGCCCAGTCTCCTGATGCCGTGCAGGCACCTGCCTCATCTCTTGATGTCCCGTTGGCACCCGCAGGCGGCCTCCTCATCTCCTGTCATCGCCTAGACGGCCTTCTTGTCCCCTGCCTGCTGCAACCAGGCCAACGCCTACTGCTTCACCCCCTGGTTGCTGCCAGGGCACCTTGGGCCGACCCTGACAATGCCTAGCACAGGGATTTGGAATAGGACCCTCTGGGCCTTGCCATAAATCTCACTCCGTGACCCCCAACCTATTACTCATTTGTCTTACCTTTCATTCCTGACCTCATGTTAATCACTCCTGCTGCCTCTTGTTTTCTCCCTCGTCAGTGTCGGATATATGTGCATCCCAGTCCTGTGTTCGCCAACAGAAAAATCAAATTCTGAGTTGTATAGGAATTTATGCGATAAAGGAACCACAAATGAACCAAAATTGGCAAAGAGGTAGTACTCACCTCTTGTACTCACCCAGACCCTTGAGAAACTAGTGAGATTAGTATGTGTGTGTGTGTGTGTGTGTGTGTATGTGTGTGGTCATGTATATATTACATTATAGGGGCCAATATGGCTATTGTGTCTTTTGTTGATCTGTTTTGTCTCTAGGCAAACTGATGCTGAGGCTGACATGATGCTTCTGATGTGCCTCATTACCAGCTTCCCGAGACATCTGGCTGGTAAGGAAATGAGTGCCACAGGTCTGTAATGGTTCAAACATGTGGCAGCTGAATGTGTAAGAACTGGAATTACTGTGCATGTTTTAAAGCAGGAAGGAACACAGGATGTGGCCAAGGAGAAGGTTAAAGATGTTAGTGAAGAGCTCTGTGAGTTGATACACAGACTCTTTGAGGATGGGACCCATCAGGCCATCTGATCTGGCTGCTTTCCTAGGGATGATGGTTTGGAGGCAGGGTCTAACTTCTTGAGGGCTGAGGATGGGTGCGTCCTCTTTTGAAAGGAGGGTCTGCATCACTTAATCACTGTTGTCCCTATCAAACCAAGCATAGAAGATCTTCAGTTTCTCGGTGAAAGTAATAAGCAGAGGGAGATCTTGTATCTTTATAGTCTGTAATGGCCCTAATTGCTTTCCAGACATATCAAGAACTGGTTGAATTGTTGAAGTGAATTTCAATCTGCTGTTTATGTTTTAGCTTAGTGGCCTTGATACCCTTTTTATGTCATACCTGGCTGTGCTGTATACTCCTGCCTTTCCTGTTCTATAAGCTGCCTCCTGAGATTTAAAATGATTACATGCTTCACATGTCATCCATGGACTCTGGTTTGTAAACACACAAATCAGCTTCCTGCTGGTAACATTGTCTACACAGGAATTGATGTAGTCTATAACTGCGGCTGTGTATTCCTCCAGGGCAGTTTTTGAATCCTCTTGTGTGTCCTACAATTACATTCCAATCACTATGTCATTCTCAAATTTCCCTTTCACAATAATAAATATTCCCTCTTATCACTGATTACTTTAGTACATTCAAATTTCACTG
Organism: Gnathonemus echidnorhynchus; assembly: GCA_026776725.1. Classification (NCBI taxonomy): domain Eukaryota; kingdom Metazoa; phylum Chordata; class Actinopteri; order Osteoglossiformes; family Mormyridae; genus Gnathonemus; species Gnathonemus echidnorhynchus. The sequence continues at coordinate 16,937,856 of JAODJU010000002.1, read as the reverse complement.
GAAATTAGTATATTCACACCTCTTCTAGAACAAGCTGGAAAGTACTGTAAAATACACTGCCTAGCCAAAAAAAAGTTTCCATTTGAATTTTTCGTTGGGCCGCCTTAAGCTTTGATTATGGAGCACATTTGTCATGGCATTGTTTCCACAAGCTTATGCAACATCTCACCCTTTATTTCCATCCAGATTTGCATTAATTTCTTAACGAGATCCAGTATTGACACGTGAGTTGAACCACTCCATAAAGCCTCCTTCAGCACATCCCAAAGACCTTCAATGAGGTTAAGGTCACAACTCTGTGGTGACCAAGTCATGCATGAAAATGATTCCTCATGCTCCCTGAACCACTCTTTGACAATTTGAACCCAATGAATCTTGTCCTGGAATATGCCCATGCCAACAGGGAAGAAAAAAATCCACTGATGATGGATGGAGGTATAACCTGGCCATTCAGTAGATTCAGGTACTCAGCTGAATTTACTTTATTGCTGCATAACGTTGCTGAGCTGTAATAATGATCCAATCATTGGCTCTTAAGTATTTCCTGACATAAATTCAAATGGCAACTTTTTTTTGGCCGGGCAGTGTATAGCTAAACCTCCTAAGCTTCTCACTTTCCCACCCCGAGAGAAATATGTTTCCTGTAAATATATAGTATACGATTTGTCCTTTAATCTAGCCATTATTTTCTGACATTTAACAGGGTAATTCAGAACATTAACATTCAGCGAAAGTATTTTAATGTTATTCTCTGCCATTCCCATTCATGAAACTATTTTGCAATCCAGACCCAGCATAACATCAATTGAACACAGAACTTTGTGACTTCCATAAAGAAGGATGAATTTGTGTTCTCTGTTGGTGGGAGGAGAGTGCCTCATGTATGTAGGACCCCTCCCTACTAGTGAGAAAGCACTCACATATACAAGAAATGTCCAACATTTAGTGCTTACTTATGCCATTTCCTCAGTCAGTTTCACAAGTTTGTTGAAATAAATCGTAAGTCTCTCTAGAGATGTGGCCCAGAGCTAGTATTTTCAAATTGTGGTTCACCAAAAAAAGGAAAGTAGACAAAAAAACTGAACAACCAAATAAGAAATGAAAAAACTTAAGGCTACCTGCTTCATTTTAAATAAAACCAGAGGACAATTCTTGATTTTGCCTAAAAAAATTACAACAGGAAGTTTAAAAATCTAAATTAAAATAGATCAATAACATTCAAATTCCCTCACTACAAGTGATTAAACCGCACCATTTCTGACGTTGTGATTCTTCTAAACTCAGTGAGCCTCTCTCTTGCATGTTGGGCTGCTCTCCCTGAAGTGTTGGTGCGTTTCTATGGCAACAGCTTATTCAGTCGCCCTTCCATGGCCATCACGGCGCTCGTTCTCTGTCACCTGGAATCCGCATTTATTCAGGTCCTGGGCTGCCTCTTCCACACTCCAGTAAATCCACAGTCCAAAATCCCATTGAACTCGCATCTTGGTATAGGGCACATGTGTCAAACTCAAGGCCCGCGGGCCACATCCGGCCCGGTGTACAATTATACCCGGCCCGTAAGGTCATTTTATATATCTTTTTTTTAATCGCCCAGCGATAACACACAAACTAAAAATCCCATAATGCAGCACAACAGCTGCCTTACCGAACGATAGGCTACTTGCGATCATTCCCGCGTCAATTACGTCAGATCTATCAAGTGTCTGTTGATGTATACAACCATAATTTCAAGTCAAAGCTAGCCCCTAACAATGGCAGAGAGAAAAGTTGATTCTGAAAACGGAGCCTTTCAAAACTGGTGGGAGGCTGAGTATATGTTTACTGACATTGCCGGTAAACCCATGTGTCTTGTTTGTGGAGCTAATGTGGCTGAGAGAGAATCTCCACAACACAGAACCTTACCCCAAACATAAACAAACTTGTTGCCAAGAAAAGATGCCAAGCATCCAGCTCTGACAGAATGGCATAAAAGCAAAGAAAATGGAATGTTTTTATTTGTTATTATTTTAACTTTCACTTAAAAGCACAATTTTTATTTATATTTTCAGGTTTTTTTGCAGCATATTCATATTTTGAATTTGTATAATTTTGACAGGAGATATTTTTATGAAGAGCAAAATATTTTAAGTTATTTTAAGTTTAAGTTAATTTATTTTGGAATAATATTGTATCCTGTCTGTTTCAATTCATATTTATGCGCAAAAAACATTAATTTTAGTCTGTTCAATAAATGTTTATCCTGTTCGGCCCATGACCAAAAGTGTGCTTTGAGCTTTGGCCCCCTGTGCGATTGAGTTTGACACCCCTGGTATAGGGTGTCTGGAACCAGATCCCCTTCTCTCTCAGTATTACTTTAATGGCTCCATATGCCTTGCACTTCACCATAATGCTGGCTGCATAGTTGTTATCAAAGTAAAGTTGCTTGCCCTTGATTTCAGTCTTTCATTGCCAAGTTTTTCTTAAGACCAACTCTTTAGTGTGGAACTGTAGAGTTCACTATTATTGATCTTGGAGATGAGGTTGTGGCTGGCTTTTGGACCAATGCTCTGTGTGAAGCTCAACTTCATCAGGCAAGTTGAGATGGCTTTTGAACACCTCTCTTACAAAATCAGTTACTGATCTCCACTCTTTTTCTTCTGTTACATTCAGGGATTATTTCTTCTAGAGCGGCTCTGCAAATCAACTATCTTATCCTGCCTCATCGGGTTCTGTTTCACTACTGTCAGTGGTGTGTCTTGCAGTTCCAAGCAGGCTAATTCCAGGTCTACTGTCTGTGTTTGCACCTCCATAATGCTTGAGGTTTGACTCTGTAGTTCTTGCAAAACTTTGTCTTTAAACTCAGTGAGGTCATCTTTCATAGTTTTCCTGACATAATTTTTAAATTCACTCAGGTCCCATCTCATATCTCGTTTAAAGTCTTTCAGCTATTTGTAAGGTAGTGCCAGAGTTTCGAGCCGTGCCTTGTCATTAACGCTGGCTTCTGGGCCATCTTTATCTGATGCCATTTTGTCATCATTTCTGTGCTCAGCAGTCGTAGCCATGTCCGAGTTTTATTGAGGTTTATTCATTGTCTTATTGTTCTTATGACTCCTTTGCGCTTTCCCTCCTTTCATTCTTGAGTTAAGATGATTTCAATAGGATTCATATTTATAGGACCTACTTTACCAAATCTGAGTCAGAGGAGCTCACCTCTACACATCCATCTCGCTGTAGCGCCATCTGGAAGTCCAGTCCTAATACTTTGTTCTGTTTTTTCTAGTCGCGCAAGATATGTCACAGTGGAATTTCCATGCAGTTGTGCTAACATTAGTTTAGAGTTAGCATGTGGAGGAATATACACAGCGCTAACTTAAACGTGGAATACACTGGGCAAGTGAAAAGGCCTGCACTAGAGCGGCAGAAATTCTTGGTCAGGACAAAAATGTCTGTTGGTGATGGCAGTATTAAAGCACCAGGAGTTGTTGATATAGATTCACAAACCACTACTGCTCTTTTTAACAGAGTTCACTGTCCTGTCCTCTTGTTTTGTCCTGCTAGCTTCAAGCTATCTAGCTCCATCTCTGTCAGAATCATACAGCAGCAGTTGATTAAATTATTCTGTGTTGTGAGTTGCAGTCGGATTTCATCCGTCCTATTTCAAATCAATTGGACATTTGCAAGGAAAATGAAGTGGAGGCTTGAAGGGGTTAGCTTTTAGCCTGGCAGGAACGCTGGCCTGCATGCTTCAATTCTGCTTCCAATCACAGTATCTTCTCTGCAGCCTCTTTGTTGATGTTTCGGTCCAGGCTTCTCGAGTTGCTCCAGCAAACACTGCAATATTACATTTGGCCATGTAGAAGCACATGACATAATAAAGGCCACCAGTGCTCATAGTGAAAAATGCAATTAAAATCACTTAAGTGACAAAATGCGTGTAAGAGTCATTGATCATATTTTGGTATTTCTATATTCAAAGTACATATCTAGCCTAAGCATATGTAAAGCCCAGAGTTCAGTGAATGCGAGAATGCGCTTAAGAAAAAAGCTATGTGCTTTTTTGACTTTCATGCATAGGAGAATCAACCCCATTATTCTTACCATAGTCATTGATTTTTTTTGTAGGTATTGTAAGATTTATATTTGTTCTTGTTGTGGGGATCTGGCTGTTTGATGCATGTTCCAGGCCACCCCCATAATGTTTTATTAATATGTGAGATGACTTATTAT
>JAODJU010000002.1:16904165-16916757 GCA_026776725.1 Gnathonemus echidnorhynchus | reverse complement strand
GCATAAATATTCAATGTTAGAATTTCAGTGGCATATAAAATTCAAATTCTGATGACACAGATTTACTTCCATATGCCACATGCTGTTGGGCAAACTCCAAATGTGTTTTCTTATTTTTTTCTTTAATTAATGGCTTTTTTCTGGCCACTCTTCCATAAAGCCCCACTCTGTGGAGTGAATGCCTTAAAGTGGTTCTATGGACAGATACTCCCGTCTTCACCGTGGGTCTTTGCAGGTCTTTCTGTTTCATCTTGTCTTTGTTGCACCTCTGATTAATGCCCTCCTTGCCCGGCCTTCTCTTGTCAGGTTTGTGGTGCTGCCACATTCTTTCATTTTCCTTTAATGGACTTAATGGTGCTCCTTGGTCTTCATGTTGCTTGCTTAGTAGTGTTGCAGAGTCGGGGTCCTTTCAGACCAGGTTGATTTATACAGACATCATGTGACAGACCATGAGACACAGATTGCACACAGGTGTATCTTAATCAACTAATTGTGACTTATAAAGTTATTTAGTTGGACCACCTCTTACTTAACGGTTTCAAAGCAAAATGGGTGAATATCTATGCACACTCAAGATTTATATTTTTTATCTTAATTATTGTTTGTGTCACAAAAAAAAATATTTTGCACATTTAAAGTGGTAGGCATGCTGTGTAAATCACATAGTGCTAATCCCCCCCCCCCCCCCAAAATCCATTTTAATTCCAGCTTGTAATGTGACAAAACAGTACAAACACCAAGGGGATGAATTCTTTTGCGACGCACTGTAGACCTGAGGCCTGCTGTCTATCTGCTCTAGGCTCCATCTCTGTGAACAGTCGTACTACTCCCTTCATCTGCAATGAGGGCAGCGAAATCCTGGACCTAGAGAGCCACATGTTTCTGGGGGGGCAACCGGAAACACGCACCGTCCTCATGCTGCCACCAGAGGTCTGGTCTGCAGCCCTCAGCTACGGCTACGTGGGCTGCATGCGTGACCTCTTCATCGACGGCAAGAGCCAGGATGTGCGGCGGCTGGCAGAGATCCAGAGCACACCGGGTGTGAGCAGCTTCTGCAGCCGCGAGCTGCACAGGAAGTGCAGCACGTCACCCTGCACCAATGGTGGCCTGTGCCGAGAGGGCTGGAACCGCTACGTCTGTGACTGTACGGGCACCGGCTTCCTGGGCCCCAACTGTGAGACGGGTGAGGGCGACAGCAAGAGTGACAATATCGAAGCTTGCGGGACCTGGTGGCAGTAGTGGCATTGAGTAACACAGGATCATATCCTGTTGGTCTGGCATCGTGTTATAACTATGTATTTCCCTGCTTTTTTTAAGTATTGCATGTCATACTCTGATCTAGTATGAGATTTGGTGCGGTGATGTTTTCCCATATGCATTCACATCGGGAGGTGAGACTGTGTCTGTGCAGATGTGACTAGAGTGCTTCTGGGTGGGTGGGATTTCTCCTTTTCACTTCTCAGTTAAATAACTGAAGCGTACCTTTTAAAAATATACTGCATGTCGTAATGATGGTTTTTCTTATACTCTTCTGCCATCTGTTGTGGCTGCAACGTACTGCAGGGAGATGTAATGGACGATTATTTGATTGTCATTGTCATTAATCTATCCATTCACTTATTATTCAAGGGATTAGCCTGAGTGAATTGTCATCCATCACAACTGCACACCATGCAGTTAGAAACACCAGGAAACAGACCCGCTCAGCATTTGTAGTTAACCTTTGTTATTCACAAGTAGCTGCTTAGCTTGTTCTGCATCTGAAAAAGGTATTGTAGGCATTACTTTAGAGGTGAACATCATATTACGGTATATATAAAAATATATGAGTGATGTCACCTGTAGTATCCTGTGTGTTATTACTGCACCTTCCAAATATGGTGCACTTCTTTTTGTTGAAGAAATAGAATTTCAAATGTTCCATGCTTCCTGCTGTATAATAGTAAATGTAATGTTACAGTGTGTAGTTAGTGGAGGAAAACTCACATTCGCCATCGCAGAGTTGCTGAGCTTACATCCTGCTGTAGAATAGTAAATGCAATGTTACAGTGTGTAGTTAGTGGAGGATAACTCACTCTCGCCATTGCAGAAGCCACCGTGTTGAGCTATGATGGCAGCATGTACCTGAAGATCATCATGCCAGTCACCATGCACACGGAGGCTGAGGATGTCAGCCTGCGCTTCATGTCCCAGAGAGCCTACGGCCTGCTCATGGCCACTACCTCTAAGGAGTCCACTGACATCTTGTGGCTGGAACTGGACAGTGGGAAGGTCAAGCTTACCATCAACTTTGGTGAGACCCCCCTACTATGGTTCCTGAATCCTCTGGGTCATCTCCCCAGTCATGAATCATCAGCATGTGCCTGACCGGTGCCCCCTCTGCCTTTTCTGGGACAGTAATGAAACCCGTTCTTCTTGGATGCCAGGCTCTCATTCACAAGTTCTGCTGTGGGGTTTATGTGTTGATGGGGGGGTTAAGCGGGTATCTGAGATCATGTGCTTGAAATGGATTTGAGGCTGAGTGATGAGATGCGTGTGATGTGATCAGTGGCTGCTGTCCCTTTATGTCCATCTTTTGTGTCGCAAACAGAGGTGCCTGAAAAAACTGACCATGTTCTGAGCCTTAATGCAGGTGGTCAGATATCGGTGTTGTGAGAGGACCAAAGCATAGCTATCCTCCTTTCTTAAGTTGAAGCATAGCTATCCTCCTTTCTTAAGTTGAAGCATACAGTAGCTATCCTCCTTTCTTAAGTTGAAGCTGCGTGTGCAGTAGGTGCTACTTGATGCTGTGCTTGACAGGCCTGATGTTTACATTATGCGTTCACTTCATGGCCCCGCAGCATCCTCAGCCAGGCCCTGGGCATTTGACAGGGCTCTTGTGTCTATGACCTTCAGTGTCAGAGATCAGCAGTACATTGCGGCACCAACAGTACTTCCATTAGTCAATGAAGCTGCTCCCTAGCTGTTTGTGTGCACTGTTCTGTTGCAGTTGACACCTCGAGTTCTATCCCTGCCACAGCCAGCATTACTGCCCCGAGTGTGCATTAAGGAGTGCTACCTGAGATCTGGGGTCTCGCTCGGTCTCTCGGACCACTTTGCTGAAGGACTTTTACTGACATCCTTTACTCATCACTTGTGTCTTACTGTATGAGTGAACAAATACATTTGGACAAATTCAACATATTTTAGTTAGATACTTTATTAATCCCCGTGGGGAAATTCTTTTTTAGTTATCATCATTTCCAAATAAAAGAAAGAGAAAGAATAGAGGATGGCCATATTTGATGATTACTTCATGTATGCAGGATAAATGTAAAAAAAAATCTACCAGATATTAATATGTTTCAACATAATACATATTATGTTACCATAGTAATGCTCAAGAATCAAGGGACAATGGAGCAAATGCCTATTCAAATACCCAAACTGCCCAAGTTACCCCCACTCTCAGACTTCTAAGGGAATGGTGCATAGGTGTGCAGGTGAGATCCATTGCGGTATTTGGTTGGGGTGGCAGGTTAATAGGGCCGTCTCAGGCTGTGTTCTGTGGCTGGGATGTGCAGACCCCCTTCACCCTATGCCACCAGGCCCCCATTCTCAAAGGATCACAGAAGGCAAACCCTGCAGTCTCCAGAGCTGGTCATAAGCAGCGGAGTGTGGTAATATTACCTTTTCTATTCATGTGGCCAGCAGTTCCTTTTTACATGTATAAATGTAAATATAGGATGTAAAGCATTTCAGGTTCAGGTCCTTCAGTAGCTTTTAAAAACCCCAAACTAACAGATATCCAACTCCTTGACTTCCAAAGTACTCTAGCTGTGGGTTTACCCTCACAGTAGCTAAGGTGACTGACAGGGCTTGGAGAGGATGGACAGGGTCCTTTTGTGGCATCTGAGATGGGTGGGGGGAAGGCGGTTTGCCTCGAAGCCTGTACCCAGATGGTGGGCTCAGCCAGAAGCTTGCTTGTCTGCAGAATGTACCTTGGCAAAGAGGGGAAACAGGAGGGGAGAGAAGAGGAGAGGAGACAGGAAAGAAGGGGAGGAGACAGGCAAAGGGGAGATGGGAGTGGTGAGGAGGGGAGATGGGAGGGGAGAGGGGGCTAGGGGAGAGACGAGGAGTGGAGGGAAGAGGTGAGGAAAGGAGCGAAGAAGATGAGGGCGAGGAAAGGATAGGATTTGAGGAGAAGTGAGGAGGTCAGGATGGGAGAGGCAAGCAAGGGAGATTAAAAGGAGAAGAGGTGGAGAGGAGAAAAGAGGTCTATAGGGAAGAGAGAGACAGGAGGAGAAAGGAAAGGAGGGGCGGGCAGGAGAGAGTGGTGATGCGGGAAATACAAGAAAAAAAAATCATCAAGGATTTATGCCACTTTCCAAAAAATGAAAGAGTGAAAGTGTGAATTATAGTAGCTTGCTTGTACTTGCGCTGATTGAGACAAATATGGTGCCATTCAGGGGACCTGCTCTATATCACTATTAGAGACCCATGAAAGTTACAGGTAATGGTGAAACAGAAGTCCTGCATATAGGGCTGGATAACAAAACGAAAATGATAATTACCACAATATAGCTTTCTGGGATATACTCAACAAAAGTTCGATATAATCTTCAACAAAACATGTCACTGGAGACATGCTTTGCATCAGAAAATAACGTCACTTGTCAGGACCGGTAGTAGAGCACAAGCGCAAACACAGCCATGAAAATGGGGGATTGAACAACAGAATGCAATAAGGCATGTAGGCAGACAGCAGACAAAACCATCAAAACAACCGGGCAACTCACTGGGAGAGCAGGTAAATCCAAAGCAACCTCTTTAATAAGGGTCATCCAGCGAAATCCAAAAGTAAAGTCCACAATAAAATTCAGTCTGTGAGAAATGCCGACAGTAATCGTCCACAGAGAATTAAGAAAGGATAGAATGCCAGCAGCTGTGTTTTTTCTCAGCAATGACTAAAATAACCTTTTCATTTTCTCAGACTCGTGCAAAATGCTGCATGGTACATGTGGCGCTTGTGGTTTCCTTTTGGACATACTTAGAGCCCTTTTTTGGACAGATAGCTTTATGTAGTGGTGTCTGAAAATAGAGCAAATTGTTCTAGAAACAACATTTTGTCCGTCACTAACATTTGGCAACTGTTTGTCACGTTCTGATGATAAAAGTTTATAACTACGATTAACCATCTGGCTTCTTCAATTTTAACTCAGGAGTAAAAAACAGCCTTTAAACCGGAAAGAAATAAAATTTATCGTGATAATTGATATTGATAATATGAAAATTATTATCATAGTAACATTTTTGGCCATACCGCTAAGTTCTATCGGCACATTACTCAGAATTATGTGCTGGCACCATTAAAATAGGAGTGACGCACAAACGCATACACTATATGGACAAAAGTATTGGGAGACACCTCTTAATCTTAATTCAGGTGTTTTATTGAGACCCATTGCCAATGATGTATAAAATCAAGCACCTGGCCATGCAGTCATGTTCACAAACATTTGTGAAAGAGTGGGTCGTTCTGAAGAGCTCAGTGAATTCAAGTGTGGTACTGTCATAGGATGTCACCTTTGAAATAAGTCAGTTTGTGAGATTTCTTCCCTGCTTGATATTCCACAGTCAACTGTAAATGGTATTATTGCAAAGTGGACACATTTAGGAACAACAGAAACTCAGCCACGAAGCGGCAGGCCATGTAAAATAAGAGTGGGGATGCAGAAACATTTTGGACAATTCTATGTTTCCAACTTTGTGGATACAGTTTTAGGGAAGGCCCTTGTCTATTCCAGCATGACTGTGCCCCAGTGCACACAGCAAGGTCCATAAAGTCATGGTGGCTTGAGTTTGGTGTTTTACATGAATGGGCAAAAATTGCCACAGACACACTCAAAAATCTTGTGGAAATCCTTCCCAGAAAAGTGGCAACTGATATAGCTGCAAAGGGGGGACCAACTCCATGTTGATTCCTGTGGATTTATAATGGGATGTCATAAAAGTTCCTCTAGTTGTAATGGTCCAATACCTTTGACCATATAGTGTATTTGGTCACCTACCAATGGGGATCATCCCAGACAAGAACACAAAACCTAGCAGGTCTATAAAGAGAGTGATGTAAAAATGCAGTAGGAAAGCGATGATGCCAGTGCGAAGGTGACTGAGTTCAAACCATATCTGGAAAATATTCTATGGCTGGGGATTGAGTATGTGTGTGTGTGTGTGCATGTGCACACGCGTGTGTGCTGTATCTAGGTGTCCTTGCATGTGTGTGTCAGTATGTTTATGTGGAGAGGTCAGTCTGTAAGTGTACTGTGCATATGCAACTTTGTATGTGTTATCAGATGATAATCCATTTCACATTATTTTAATATTTTCATTAGCTTTTAGTCATATGTTATGTAATATGACCATCTATACAACAGACATTTTGACACACGTGCAGCTAAACAATCTGTATGAAGACGTTTTGGAAGAAAATGTGCAACCACTAGATGGAATCACACACCACTGTGCTATAGAAGACAAAGCAACAGCAGCAAATGTTGCGCGTTTTGTAATCCTGCCAGTTTTTCCACATTTACCATTGCCAAATGTAAAAAATGCACCACAATTTTCAGTTGTCACTTTTTCAAACATGTAGACAGACATTCATGTAAATTTCATTTCATTTTCCTAGAGAAATATCTCATATACATATGTATCACATTTAAATGTTAAATTTAAATGCAAATATTAAATAGAAACTAATAAAAATTAAATTAAAAAATCTTTTTATCTTTTCATTTTCTAATTTGACTTTTCATTTCCTACTTTGCTTTTTCATTTTCAAGTTCACAACATTGTTAACTTGAGTGGGCAGAGCCATGGATCACTGCTTTTATTTCTCTGTGCATTTTTGGATTTTGTTGTCTTTGTGTTTCCTGCGCAGTCGCCAATATTCAGTTTGTGGACAAAATGCATTTCGTGAATGTTACACAGTGATTTTGTAAACAAAATTGATTCTGTGGAATCACAAAAGGCATTTTGTCTTTTGCCGAGTCACAAAAGGCACCACAAAATGTATTTTGTGTTCTGCTGAGCAACGGCGCACGCCCATGGGGAGAGTAGTACCTTCCAATGACCAGAAAGTGGAGCACCGGCTTTGATTCTGCAGACCCGTGTCATTATGTTTAACGTTAAATGTAATTAAAATACAAATAGCTCCTGGGCTCATACTTTTACTGTTCTAAGTACGCATCAGTGTCACTGTTTTTTTCCATTGCATTTTTAATATTTTTAAGCCAAGCCAATGAAATACTATAGAGGTCTATATTTGTAAGTCGTGTATACATACTGGTTTTATTTTCTATTTCCACATCTACTTGGGATTATTAATCTATAGTTATGCATTTATAATTTATCATCTAATAGTAATATTTGATAGACTTACATGAGCACTAAAGAGTGAACACCAGTCCTAAACGAGTCTCATAGCACTCTCCTGTAGCACATGAATTGCCCGACCCACAGCAAGGCCCCTGCTGCTCAGAGACTGCCTGCTTTTCCATTTTTTCGCATGTCTACCAACTCATTTGTTGCAAATAGGACAGGGGATTTTGTTTCTGGTTTCCAGGACACCTGCTGATCCTATATATATTTATAACCAAAGGAACTCCACTGCTGTACACAGCATATAGTTCTTAGAATATTTACATTTAAATGTAAAACTGTAAATAAAAGCTCTATTAAGCATTTAAATACTCAAATGTGGACTATTTTTACACAAATAAGTGCTTTTAACACTCTGGAGTTAGCGTGCCCACATGTGGGACCAAACAGAATTCTTGCCAAACCATTTAAAAAATGCAACTTCAGGAGAACAGCCTTACCACTGGCCTGGAGAAGTTCTCTCCCCGGATGCCACAGATCCCTGCAGCCTTCCCTGCCCTCAGCTTGTTCACCACCTGTGCAATCACAGTGTGACTTGGTGCTTCGCTGCTAATCAGGGGATCAGCCTCAAGAACTGTGGACCCAGAGATGTTCATCTTAAAACAGTTACTTAAAGAAGCCGGCCCATCAAGTCACAACTGTAGTTCATATTATTTTTTTAATTAAAGTGTAGGATATTCGATTTCATGTATTCATAAAAGCAAAGAAGTTAGACTAAAATTTTCTGTTTCAATTTATTTATATAGCACCTTTCATTACAGAGTCACCCCAAGGTGCCTTACATTGGGTGTGTGTCACACATTACAGCATCACTAAGAAAGAGCAATAACTAAGCAGGGAAAAGAAAAGATGACAAAGGAAAGGAACCAAAAACTCCCAAGTAGGGAAAAAAACTCTGGGGTCTAAGGTAAGCTGGCTGCCACCCCCCCCCCCCCCAGGAATGCTAACATTACTGGGAAAAAAAGAAAGTGGGCTTGCTTGCTAAAAGCAAGGTATAAACTATCAAGGACAAAGCCAAAGTCCAACAATGAGTGTGTAAGGTGTAGATTGAAGTCTGCACCCACAATGTTACAGGTCATAGGTCACATGCATGATATCACCCCTCCATGGGACTGAATGAGGACTCCAGCTCAGACAGAGCCCACCCCGAGCACCATCCAGACATGGGGGAAGGCAGACAGCATGGGTGGTCAGAACATGCATACATTAATGGACAAGCATAGTAAATAAAAATGTCATTTGTTACACAGGCTCAGCACATGATGCAGGTGGGAAAAGAAGGTGATAATCTACTTGCGGCTCCAAGAGACAACAGGGGTTTACTGGGGGAACTAAAGCACACACTGACAAGTCATAAGAATAAAAGGACCAGAGGGGTCAGAAAACCAATAGGGAAAAAAAGGAATTAACTAAAAACTGTATAATAAATACAACTACAGAATTAAGGCACAAACACAGGATAATATCTCAGAATGACTGACTGGGGAAACGAACAAAGACAAAGCACTTAAATACACAGGACTAATAGGCCATGACTTAGGACAGGGGAAAGCCATAACTCAACCAATCAGTACAGGCACAGGACAATAAGAAACAGGTGGAACACATTACAAATAACAAACACGGGAAACTTTTCTAAACACAGAGACACTAGGACAAACACTAGGAAAAAACTAGAAACATAAGTAGCAAAATAAAACAGGGTACAAGTAGAGTAAACCAAAACAGGGACAAAGACAAGCCATAATAGATTCAAGGAAAAACCAAAGGCTAAAGATAAAATAAAACTAAAAAAAAATAAACAAATGCCTCAAGCTAGCCTTGAATACACAACTGGAGGAGTGTTAATTTCAGAATTACTCACTCAACCCATTAAGCTATGACAGCCCAAGGTGTGTTGAAGCAAATTATTCGCATAGGGCAGTGTGTATGCAGGTTTTTAGGATCACCTTTAGGTCAGCTGTGAGGACTCTTCAGCCAATCAGTCCTCTAACTAGCAATCTAATTAGGGAGTTGCAGCGAAAATCCGCATACATACTGGACCTTTGCAGATAAGATTGGCCATCCTTGGACTAGGGTTACATGACAGAGGGAACAGGTTGCCCAGCAACACCAAATGGCCAAATGGAGACAAACACATAGGACAGGGATGGACGGGCCCTGACCCTGACAGGCATGTACAGCAGCACCAGCAGCCATACTGTAGTTATAGTGTGGTAGGTTGCGGGTAAGCTAAACTGAAGTAATGGGTCTTCGGTTGATATTTAAAGAGACCGAATAGGCATCCCAAACATAGGCTGGCAAAGCATTCCACAAAATAGGGGCCCTGTAGCAGAATGCTTTACTGCCCACTGTCACTTTATTTATATGTGGAAAGACAAGGGAAGCTGCATTCTGCGATCTGAGTGGACCATACGGCCCATAAACTTGAAGTAATTCTGTCAGGTTGCCAGATGCTAAACCTTTAAGTGCCTTATCATTTTAGCTTAAACAAAATAAATATGGTGACATCAAATACACTGTTGATCAGAGTTCAGGAACCCATCAATGGGACACCATACTTACCAGGGATCGTCTCTACCTCCGTCAGTTCCGCCGTTGCCGCTGTCTCTGCCTGGGATAGGTACATCCCCATTAGGGGAACCTGAAAATAAAAGAAGAAAAGAGAAGGAAAAGGTTGGAATGTTGCCAGTGCACCTTTAGTATCTATGATACATAACTAAACTTTTTATAAACCCTAACCTAACAGGAAGCCAATGCAGGGAACGAAGAGCAGGGGTTATGTGTTCAAACTTCCTGCTTCTGTTGACAATTTGAGCTGCTGCATTTTGAATTTGCTGCAGGGTGTTTAATGTGCGATGTTTGCTCCCAGATAACAGAGAATTACAGTATTCAAAGGCATGTGTCATTTTCTCAGTGTCTTGAATAGTGAGGAATCGTTATAGTTTGCCGATGTTGTGTAGCTGGAAGAAGCACACCTTTGATATTACGTCCACATGTACCTAAGATGACGCCTAGGTTATGGGCTGAGCTGCACAGGGAAAAGTTCAGCTCCTTGGAGTGGAGTGTGGAGATATAGCTATAGGTATAAGTAAATTGGCTATACATATTTATTTTAAAAGTTTTTTTAAAATCAATGACTGTGTTGTGGTAGGAGAAGTAAAAGGCCTTTTTTTGTTCCTTTATTGTTTGGTCATACATTTTGTGGTTGAATTTCAGATGATTAAACAAATTGGTCGTTTTGGCGTGTGGTGGAGAGGGCATCATGTAACAGATCTTATTAGTATTTGTTGTTGTTTCTCGACAGACTCTTTGAAACCAAAGGGCCATATTTTAATGATCTAAAGTTCACAGTCTGAAGCACATGGTGCGAGTTATTCACGCCATCACCATATTATATATATACATATTCTGAGTGATGTCCCCATTGGGTCCTCGAGGATGTCGGATGTCCTTTAATCCCAGGTGTTGCACAGAAACTTTTGGTCCCTGTTCTCACATCCTGACTTGCTGTCACGTACAGGTGGTTTAGTGGCAGCTCAGCAGTTGGGCCTGTGCAGTATGGACAGCAGGGCCACATCTGAAGTTGATGTTTGATTTACCACGTATCATTTAACTGACGGCCAGGGAATAACCTCTGGGATATTTAGAGAAACATCTATGTGCAAATATCCCATCCAAAGAGCTAAGATCATGAAGTAATTAGGTAGCTTAGGAGTTACGGAACTTCAGTAAAAGTGTTTTACAGCAAACTGGAAGCTGTTTGGTAATGTGTTTATGATTTTCAGGCATGTATTGATCTTTTTTATTTATATATGCTAAATGTGCAGATTTTCCTTGAGTTACTGATAAAAAAGGTGCTTCTAAATTATAAGCTATAAAAGCACAAGATTAGATTGGTTTAAGAATGTGAAAATTAAGATTTTCATAATATTGTTTTGACATTTGAAACCATATCCAAAGATGTATAACTTTAGACCAGACAGCAGTGTGGGAAACAGCACGAAAGGTGACTTCTGTTAAATACTCAAATTGAAACCTCTAAATAACTTAAGAAAGCTTCAGAAGATCTGGTGGTAAAAATGGACGAAATTTGTATCACAGAGAATATTCACTCAACAGATGGTTATAATAGCTGACAATGGTTGCTTCAGCCACAATTGGGTTTAATTACCTTGCATTGGTTGGACAAAGAATTGCCAGGCAGTTGCTGGGCTGGATTCTCCTCAGGCTTTTCACCTTTAAGCCACTCTATCCTGGCTCAATGACAGTATGGATCACAATGATCCAAGATCACCTGTCGTTTAGAGCTCAGTCAGGCTGTGGCCTACTACTGTATCTAAGCCATTCTTATGTTAAAACAACAGATAACGATTAATATTTGTTGTGTATTCATACAACATTCAGTGTACCTCCATAATGCATTCACAGAATATTAATAAGCAGCATGTAAATATAGCTTAACGTGTCTTAAAGCATTGCATTCATAACAATGAACAAGACATGACAGCTGTAATGTACATTAATAACAAACATTATAATCATATTAACAATATTTGATTATATATATTAGAATCATATAATGTTTGTTATTAAGACGTATTAAAGCTGTTAAGGTCTTTTGATGCCCAGGGAACCCAGGCTCTGGAGAGACAGGCAAGAAGCGAGGCAGAATCTTTACATGGGGGTTCTTTTATTAACAGCCCTTAATAGAACTCACACAGCCGATCAGACAGCAACAACCCACCACCTTCTCTTCCCTTCATGGCAAGGAACACAAGGAAGATGCATGACACACAACAGGTTACGCACATGGTGGGTAAACTAGTAACTACGTAACACGGCTAAACATTAGCACTACACATAGCGGGAAACACGTGACACATGAAACATGGAACAGTCATTAACAGCAAAACCGTAAAGGGGCTATTTACAACACACCTCCCAGAATGCTCTATAAATTAGTGAGATGCAACTCCACGACGCTATACAGCCACCCCAAGGCAAGCCCCTTACGATCAGTTCCACCTACTTATGACCAGTCCCACCTCCTTGAAGGGATCATGATCCTAGTGTCCCTATTTTTAACCCTGTGGAGTCTGAGGCCTCTCAGCCACTTTCGGGGTAGTCTGACATGCCTTGACATTTTAAAATATTTCACCTATCTAAA
>JAODJU010000002.1:16859503-16876468 GCA_026776725.1 Gnathonemus echidnorhynchus | reverse complement strand
TATGCACATATTAAATTACAGTCCCCAAAAATTCAAAGCGTCATTATTGCAATGCGTTTTTATTCGATAAGTGTAATGCAACGTGTTTTTTTTCATCAATGACTTTTGTCATTAATTTACTTCCATAGATGTCATTGTTGTGTTTTCACAACTTTGCCTCAACACTGAAAGAAACCATGGCTAAGTGTTTTGGTTTGAACAAAAGTGTTAACACGCTTTATTCTTCCAAACTGCCATTCACTTGTAACACTCCTGTAATCTTTCTTGCGCGCACCCAGGAAGCGGAAAGAGGCAGAAACATAGCATTTATTCATAACACAGCTTCCAAATAATAGTAAGATGTCAGAAGTTCTGAAGGTCAGGTTTAGCTTCCCATACAACATTTCTGCCTCTGACCAAATATGATACTGTGTGAAATATTCTCTGACTGGGTATAGGAGATTTTAAAGGCTCAAAGACCCAATGGCAAAATCACCCTGCCAAACACAAGGTGTTCAATTATGAGCACAGAGTTCAAACCCACAAAGCTCATCCCATAAGTAATAAGAATTGAAATGAAGACAGATACTGGAGGCAGGAAATTTGGTTGGCCAGAGTATTCCATATGGGCTTGTAGAGTTATGAGACTTGAGGAAATAGTTTGGTAGGCCAGAGTATTCCATATGGGCTTGTAGAGTTATGAGACTTGAGGAAATAGTTTGGTAGCCCAGAGTATTCCACTATTCCATATGGGCTTGTAGAGTTATGAGACTTGAGGTTTCCCCCAGGTTCCTGGGTTAAAAAAAACATAACAGAGATCAAGGGGCAAGTGGGATTAAGAATATCAAACCTTCCCACACCTAACCCTCCTCTGCCTGTGTCCTGAACTACAGCACCCTTCTCTCTTTTTCATGCACGTACACACACATACTTTGTTACGAATTCACACATGCCTCTCTCTGGGTTTTATGTGTCTCCTGGAGGAGATTCAAGCCACTGAGCAAACATAATAGCCGCAGATGGCAGCTTGTTCAATGCTACATTTTAATTATGGCATGGCACTGCTTGGCTACCTTACAATGGTTTGTGAAATTGGTTTCAATATGTGTAATTTTGGAAGCTTTTCAAGACACTGCTGGCGTCATGGTACCTAAGAATTGTCACACATTTTATCAGCCATGCTCTCATGTCAAGCATGGCCTCTTGGGCTGACTAACTACAAACTTCACTCACCTCAGCTTTTCACAATAAAATTTTAGCTGGGGCATCACTGTCAAAATGATGGAGCTCACTTAGGGAGACCTGTGACAGGGACTGTCAGTCATTAGCTGCTGTTTACATATTTACTAAGCTTTGATGGTGTTTGTGATACTATGCAATAGGGGTGGGGGGGGGGGGGAAATTGATTCTCTTACAAACTGTGATTCTTCAAGGTGGCGATCACATTTGGTACTGCTAACATATTTGCCCAGTTGCACACAGCCTGATTTTATTGAGGGACTTTCATGCAAGAGTTTGGCATGGTGGTATCATGAATGAGTAAGTGTGTGCAAAGATTTTTCCTGCACCATCTCAATTTAAATACAGCCAAAAGTAAACCGCAAGTGTATGAAATGTTTACTTTAATCTATACTTCTTCCTTGAACACCAAGAACAGTTTCTAAACAAACGGAACTATTTACACCTTTTTTATACTCCTCCCTCGGGTTTCATCTGTTTCAGGATTTGGAGTTGATGACAGATTCAGATATTTAGCTACCTAGATTCTGCTAGATATCTAACGGGCATCTGCAATGCATATGTGACTCTGTCCGGTCGCGTCTTTGAAGTAATAGCAATTGAGCGCCGACTTGCCAGCGCTAAGCAAACACTAATGTGTCAAGAAATGTATTCATTTTTTATTCCGCATTCCAAACTGCAAATGATGCAACTGTAATGTGTACCACTGCAGCCCTTGTCTTTACTTTAAATGTAGACCTGAAATGTTCTTCAGCAAAATTTGCTTAAAAATTTCTATACATATCGCATCAGCAAGCATATATCGATATAGTATTGATTTGGGCAGTCATTCCTGATTCCCACCCCTACTATGCAATATTCTGTATAATATAGAAGCTTCGTGATCAATATCTGCAAACCTCTGTGTAAAGAGAAATGTCAGTCAGAGCAGACTGACAAGATACTCAGGTGATGCTTTGTCTAATATATATGTGGACTTTCTTCAGCTGGGACACTACTAGTTAATAATTCAATAATAATTCAGGGTATGCATGCTTTAGCAATGCACAGACAGCCTGCTTGAGTCGGTCTGAATGTTACTGGTAGATTACAATGACAGAAGTGAGGCCCATGGCAGGTTAGCTTAGCCCCTATGTATTGATGGAGGGAAACGAGAAGGAAACTCGAAATGGCACCAGCCTAAAGTTATGCTGAAATTTGGCAAGTATGCAGCCTGTTTCTCAGCTAGACTCACAATTGAAAGTGTGAACTTAGTAATGTAGGTTCAAATCCCCAGATACCTTTCTGCATTTCTGCATTAATCTCATTTCCTTCTGTAAGGACATGACTGTAATGATGAGTAATATAGAATTACAGCCCACGTGATGCTGTAAAGCTTGGAATTTACCTACCCAGGGGTGAAGGAGAGATTTTTAGATTCTTGATAGATATTTTATTCTTAGATTGCTTTTTTCTGTTCTGCATGCTGATTGTTTGACCAAAACTGCATGCAGCACAACTTTGGCAGCTCAGTTCTCAACTTGTTAAGAACCCAAACCCCACGACAGTGGAATATAAACAAAATGCCCAAATACAGCAAGCATATAGGTTTTGAATAACAACAGTGACTGAGTAATTTATCCTTCATTAAATCAGTAGGGCATTGTGGAAATAGGAAATAAATTTTAAGTCTATGTGTAGGTCAATAGGAATGCGTGAACTTTACCATGTCTACCTACAAACAGAGATAAAGGGAGACAGTGGGAATGTGTTTATGCAGCACAGGGATGTGCATATGTTAGTGGACTCCTATGATATGTATGTATGTATCTGTGTGTGTGTGTCTGTGTGTATACATATATATATGTATGTATCAGCTGCAGAGTAATGAGGGTTTATGTCTAAGGGCCAAGTTTAGCACAGGGTTAGAGACAGAGCTTCAGTAGATTGTAGAGTAGTCATGGACATCCATTAACTGTAGTGACCTTCAGCATCAGAATATATTCTATCCTCTGAGGACATTACATTTCCATGGAATTTGCTTTGCTCAGTTGTACCTACACAGAATACAGTACACATTGCACTCTGCACTTCTCTGTCCAAGGATATACCTTAATATTGCACAGTATAATACAATTTGTTGCAAAGAAAGTCCATATGAACAGAGGTAGCAGTCATTAGAGTCCTGGACAGATTCTGGGTAATTAGAGCTATGACATGAGGGAACAAGCTGTTTGAGTGCTGATTTGCAAGATTTATTGATTAGCCATGCATATAACTTGTTACATTTAAGGCACCCCAGTGTAGATGCACTATATTTTTGTTCCCTTACATGTATTAAAATCTAAAAGTAATACATGAATTGTAAATGCATATGACAAACAGAATATTGGTACGGTTATTTTAACTGCCCTTTGTATGGATTGATAGATGGTTCAGTGAATAGGTCATACATTGGTTGGCAGTTCTGAATGTGTAGTGAATGCTTGATTTTTCTCCAAACAGACATGCAAACTAAACAAACCAAAGCTAATAGTAACAATACCAAACTTAACCAAACATCAGCCTAGACAACACATCAACATAAGACAACACACTACACACATACAACCCACAATTACAATTTAAAGGAGATTTTTTATGATCAACAGCGATATGCAACATGCATGGTTATAGGTGTAAGTGTACTACAACAGTTGGACAATGAAGCTGAAACAGCTGAAATATGTGCAGCCTGGTAGCCAATCTTCACTCATGGCACATTCCAACAGTACAAGCAGAGTGTAAAGGCTGAATTAGCAGAGTAATAGCACAGCTGTACAGGAAATATTGCAATCCACACAAGATAATGGTAGACATATCAGAGTTCAAAAGTGGACAAATTGTTGGTGCACATCTCGCCGGTGTATCTGTGACTAGGACACCTTGTCTTTGCGGTGTATTGAGTGCATCATACGGAGTAACTGTGGATGCTAGGGGAAGGTGTCTGAAAGGGATGTCTGGGTACTACTCCAGATTGTATTAAAAAAACATAAAACCATAGCTGTCCAAATTACTGCAGAATTAAATGCGCACCACGAGTCTCCTGTTTCCATCAAAATTGTCCGTCAAGAGCTCCTCAGGGTCAAGATTCATGGTTGGGCTGCTGTAGCCAAACCTTTGGTCACTTGTGCCAATGCCAAACGTCTGACTCAATGGTGTCCTCAGTGCAAATCTTGGGCTGTGGACAATGTGAAACATGTATTGTCCTCTGATGAGTCCACTTTCACTGTCTTTCCCATATCTGGGCGGGGGTACGGTGTGGAGATGCCCCAAAGAGGCTTACCACTCAAACTGTTGTGTTCCCAGAGTGTAGCATGGGGGTGGATCAGTGATGGTTTGGGCTACAAAATCATGGCATTCCCTAGGCCCACTACTTGTTATATATGGACTACCAAACCATTTTGGAGGTCTATGCTCACCCAATGGTTTAATCATTGTACTATACCCTGAATGTATCATCCCTGAATTGATAATGCATCAATGCACATAGTAAGACTGGTGACAGAGTGGTTTGATGAACATGAAAGTGAAGTTGAACATCTCCCATGGCCTGTACAGTCACCAGATCTGAATGTTATTGAGGCACTTTGGGGTGTTCTGGAGGAGTGGGTCAGGAGATGTTTTCCTGAACCAGCATCACATAGTAATCTGGCCACTGTTCTGCAAGAGTATTGTCTCAAATTCCTCTGGCCACTGTGCAGGACTTGTATCTGTCAAGATGAGCTGAAGCAGTTTTGGTAGTAAAAGGAGGCTCTACACCATATTAATAAATGATGTGGTCTAAAAGCAGGTAATTCAGTTTCATTGTACAACCCCTGTATGTTCAGCCTCGGACAGATACAAAAATCACAGCATTGAAATGGATCTGTATTGTTTTGGGCAGGTTATATTCCTGCAAGTGCTCTTCTTTGGCATGTTGATTATATTGGTGGGTTGTTCTCATCCTGCTTGAGGTTCTGGGAGGGCAGAACACACAGAAACTGGAATCACTCATACCATAACTCTTGAGTCATTTGAGAAAGCGTGAGATGGAGAAGGGGGGCTGACTCCAGAAGCCATTTACCATTTCCTTTGCTGCGTTATTGTATAATTGGGGTCTAAATTGTTTTGGCTCCACCAGGATGGCACCTGTCCTACCACTCCTCTGTATATGCACTCATTCCCATTGGGCATATGACCTCATCAAATTTCAGAAGTTTGACAGATTTCCTTGATGTGGCTCCCACAGCAGCTGCCCTCCGTGGTGTACCATTATGATCATTTAAATAATGAATGAGCCCTTTCTCTCTGGCTGTCCCTTGCTGGCTTGAGGAGCATGTGAGTGAGATAATCTGCTCAGTGTTTTTCCTTCTCTCGCTCCTAGAGTTCCTCCTTCTGCTCCTTTCGTGGTATCTCCACCAGCCTCTCTGTATTATCTCAGCCCTCTTCAAAAGGAGCTTCATTAAATTTATTAAAGCTTTCTTCTTCATTTTCTTCTTCTTCTTCTTCTTCTTCTTCTTCTTCTTCTTCTTACATAAACTGGTTCCTTCTGGTATTGTTACTCTTAAAACTGTTACTGTGTTATTGAACCTGAAATGTAGCAATTGGGGATTCAGGGATTCAGAAGTTCAAAACAGGCCTATAAGACAGAGTAAAATATTGTAGCGCTGGCGGGATTTGTATATCCCAACATGATTGCAGGCCACTGTAAATATCCCCTTGTTATATTGTTATTGATAATACTTGATTTATTCCCTATAGTCGTGTGTGCACTGCCTGTGTCATATGTGAACCCTATCTGATCCTCGCGTGCCTTTAGCGATTGTATAAATTACCCACCGTATATATACCTGACAGTCCAGCATCTAACCTCCTTGTGCTTCCGAGTGTGTAGTTGGTTCAGTGCTCATTGGGTGCTTGTTTTAGTCCTTGTAAGCAGAGGCGCATCTTGTCAGCAGGCAGGGCAGGCAGCTGCTTGGGGCCCCCAAGCCACTAGATGGCGAACGAGAGCTGACACTTTAAACTACGGTAGTGGCAATTACGTTTTGAACGTTCATTCCTTTGAACTTTATCAGAGAATTTATTAACGTCAAATTATTTATTAAAATGATGACAAAAACTGGTTAGAGGGGGGGGGCCCAGTGAATTTTTGCTTGGGGCCCTAACAGACCCTAGGATCGCCTCTGCTTGTAAGGGCTATAATAAAAGAGTGTATTTTTCCTTGCAAGCAAGTCTCCTCATCATTTGCACCTTCTGCAAAGCCTTGCTTGGCCCGGCACTACAATATGTTTATTTGTGTGTGTGTTTGTTATGTATATATTACATTATGGGGACCAAATGCCTCCACAGTGTGATAAAATACACTGCTATTTTGATGCTGTTGGGGGCATTATTTCAATCCCCACAATGGGAAAGTCAATTTCATAAAAATGAAAGGAATTAAAAAACTAAAAATGCTTAGTTTGGTTATTTATGGTTAAGGCTAGTGCTGGGCAGGGGTTAAAGTCACTATAGCTGGGGATAGGGTTATGTCTATAAAGATATCAATGTGTGTATGCATGTGCAGTTGATTGATCAAGTTCATTGCTCAGTAATGGTCACTGTTGAAGATGAAATGAAACAACAAACTGTACAAACTGCTTTCTTCTCATCTTCCCATGCAAGTCTTCTGACTCTAATGCTACCATTTCTCTTCTTTCTTCTAAACTCGTCCTGCTCTGTGCCTTCTTCCATGAGGAGTCTAAAATCCTGGAGGCATGGAGGGAATAGATATTAGAGGAGACTTATATGTGCTGCTAGCAATGTACTTTGAGATATAACTCTGGCAACACAGGGGTTTATTACATGAGCCAGGAGATGAGAGGCAGGAGCTTATTCAAGGGTGATGGTTCTGTCTAAGTCTTGTCCCCTAGAGCTTCAGCGGTGATTTGTAGGTGTGGCCCAGTGAAAAGGCCATGACATTTAATGTCCTTCTTTATTTTTAGGGCTATTATTCTTTATTTTTTTGTGTTTATCTGCATTCATCTATAACAGTTTCACATATGTCCCTTGCGTTGCATTAGTTTTAATTATTTGTGTTTCCCAGTATAAGTCTATCCCATTATCACCCACGTTTTCATAAGACTAAGGAGAGTAATAAGCATGTTTAAAATATATATATATATATATATATATATATATATGTGTGTGTGTGTGTGTGTATACACACATATATACAAAATATCACTATATATAGTGATATAGTGCCTTATGGTTGGTGAATGTGCCAAACACGGAGGTGAAACTGCTCAAACACTTGTAGTGTCTTAAGCCATTTGAGCTCTTTAAAGAAGACTGCAGCAACTGTGCCTCTTGCTTTTTTATCAGCCCATGTTTCTCATGCCTATGTATTTGCTCTGCCTACCTTGGGTTTTTTTTGCCAGACATTTTGAAGAGACCGGTTACCCACAGGCAGACACACACAATTAAAGAATGCTCTTGAGGAGTGTCGAGATGCCTGGATGGCTCTCGTTGGGGGAGCGGAGTCTCCTTCCCCTGGCCTCTCAGGCTGTTATTGGCATATGAGGGTTTTGTTAATTAAGAACTGCTACAGAGAGAAATGGAGGAACCCTGCTTTATAGAATCAATGCTTAATGATGCCTGGCCAGAAAGGCAGAACATTTCCTGTGGCCAGCCACTCTCAGCTCTTCCTTCTCCGGTCTTGGGTGGTATGAGTACATGTTCATGAACACACAGTTCATATGTTCCTGTTGTTGTGGGGACTCTTCATTCATTTCTATGTGCATAACCCTAATAAAAACTATGATAACCCTAACACTTACCCAGTCTTAACCATAACCATAAGTAACCAAACAAAAGAGAATACTGCGATATTAAATTTTTTTTAATTACATTCACAGATCTTTATAAAATTGAGGTTAATATTGTGGGAACCTAAAAAATGTCCCCTCAAGCTATTAAGTTACAGGTTTGTCCCCAGATGTCCACACAATGTGGTAAATACAAACCCACACACACTAGGGTGACCCAAAAATCTTGATAAAGTAACAAGTCAAACTCATACCCTATGATATTGATATGCCACCAGAATTAACAATCTAGGGGGGGAAAAAAAATCAAAATTACTTAATATTTAGGGTATGCTCAGTGTAAGCAAAGTTTCTCATTTAAGCAATTATTGTCCTTCATGGTTGATAATTACCACTAAACTGACACAAAATACAGATACATACAACAGATACATGCATACTTAACAGTTCTCAGTGGCTGTTAGTGCTTGGAGCTAGACCCTGCAAAACTGCTGACCTGTTTGAGCCAGGAAAGTGGTTTCAAACTAATATTTTTTTCTTTGCATGAAAAGCAATAATTGTAAGATCCATCCATCCATCCATCCATTTTCTGCCGCTCATCCAGGGTTGGTTCGCGGGAGCAGCAGTCAAAGCAGGAATGCCCAGACCTCCCTCTCACCAGCCATCTCCTCCAGCTTCTCCGGGGGAGTTCCCAGGCCAGCCGAAACATATAATCTCTCCAGCATGTCCTGGGTTTGCCCTGAAGCCTCCTGGTTGGATATGCCCAAAACACCTGCCCAGGGAGCCGTCTAGGACACATCCTAGATAGATGCCCGAACCATCCTACTGGCTCCTTTCGATGCAGTGGAGCAGTGGCTCTACTTTGAGCCCCTCCCGAATGTCCAAGCTCCTCACCCTCTTGCTAAGGCTGAGCCCAGATACCCTGTGAAGGAAACTCATATCTGCCACTTGTATCCGCTATCTCATTCTTTCAATCATTACCCACAGGTCATGACCATAGGTGAAGGTAGGAACGTAAATCAACTGGTAAATCGAGAGCTACAGCTTCCAGCTGTGCTCCCACTTTGCCACGACAGAACGGTACAGCATCCGCATTACAGCCAACATTGCACCAATTTGTCTGTTGATCCCCAGCTCCCTTCTTCCCTCACTTGTGAACAAGACCCAGATATACTTAAACTCCACTGCCTGGGGCAGCAACTCAGACTTAAATGCCTTTTCCAAGTCCACAAAACACATGTAAACTGGTTGGGCAAATTAACCTTCCCATGAACCCTCCAGTATCCTTGTGAGGGTGAAAAGCTGGTCCAGAGTTCCATGGCCAGGACAGAATCTGCATTATTCCTCCTGAATATGAGATCCACCTAACGGATGGACTCTTCTCTCCAGGACCCCAGCATATACATTCCCAGTGAGGCTGAGGAGTGTGATACCCCTGAATATGGAACACATCCTCCAGTCCCCTTTGTTAAAGATTGAGACCACCACCCTAGTCTGATAATCCAATGGCATTGTCCCCAACATCCATGCAATGCTGAAGAGGCATGTCAGCCAAGACAGCCCAACAACATCAAAAGCCATCAAAAACTCAGGGTGAATCTCATCTACCCCTGGAGCCCTACCACCATAGAGTTTTTTTGACTACTTCAGTAACCTCAGCCCTAAAGACGGGCAAGTTTCCCTCCAAGTCTTCTACTTCCTCCAAGGAAGGCGTATCAGTGGGATTCAGGAGATCCTAAAAGTATTCTTTCCACCGTTGAGGTCAACAGTTCTCCATCCCTGCTGTAAAGAGTATGGACAAAGCCATGCTCCCCTCCCCACCCAAAGTTGCCTAATGGTTTGCCAGAACCATTTCAAGGCTGACCAAAAGTCCTTCTCCATAGCCTCACCAAACTCCTCCCACACCTGAGTTTTTGCTTCAGCAACTGCCAAAGCCTCCTGGTATCACACTCTCCTTGGCTGCACTCGGGCTCTCATTCCTGAGGTTCACTGTGAGGTGTGTGCAGCAATGCGCTGCATCAGTGCTCACTCCTTATCTCTCTACCTCTCTAACACACACCCATACATACTCAAACAAACAGACATGTGGCCCCATTATTTAATAATTAATAATTCTGTTTAGGGCTGGCAAATTTATCATGTTACCGTGTTTCATTAAAGTCATAACGCTTTACTATTTCTTTGATCGTGTTAATGCATGCAGTATTTTGTTGCCCAAATGGGAGAATAGTATGAGGATAGATTTTAATAGACATCTATAATATTCCTTCATGGATGTGAACAATGTGAAACTTTAGGTTGAGATGTTGCACAGAATCCCAGAATTCAGAGCTAAAATCATTGTAGCATCTCAGAGGGAAGCTAATGTTGCCTACTTTATTTAGTTGAAAAATTCCCAGCCAGAGGAAGACATAGGATATGAATGACCGTAATTAGCAATATTTGTCTTATCTTTTTGGAAGGCTTATACCTTAAAAATGTAAGATTTTTCATATTTTAAAATGTACTTTCAGTGGTTGTAAGACATCTGTTTTTAGAGCCATTTGCCAAATAGGTTTAGGATGATCACATGGTCCAGATTAAATGGTGCTTCGATCTGTGAGTATGTGTGATTATATTTACATGTGATATACGCCATTAATTGCCAAGGTGTGTGACTAAAAAGATTTAAATCCTTGCTTAATCTGCTCATCTAGCCTTTTTGAAAGCTTTGAAATTCAGCTTGTACTTGCTTGCAAGTAGTGTTCTGTATATCACAAGCTTAAGTTAGCCATTAAACAAATATTAAAATACAGTGTTCTTTATGTAAAGCAAATGACATTACCTAATCCTTTTATTATTATTTAAAGATAAATTGTCATAATTGTCATTTGTCACTGTGATTTTCGATTTTTAAAGCATTTGCCTGCACTGACAATGACAAATACCACAATGTTTTTAAATCTTTCAACTTTATTGTGTGTAACCCACAATAAACAATCAATATGTACTGTATGATAAGATGTAGGCCCTATATTTTTCCTCAGTTTTTTTGTTACTTTTGTCATTTTTTCTACTCTCTTTAACTCTTGCCTTGGATTTGATTAAATACTTTTGTTTATTACAGAAATAAATGGTAAAATAACAAAACTACTGCACAGGCAAAATCAGCAGTTATACTGTAGACAAGTTGTATAATGAGTTTGTTTCAAAATTATAGAAAATTATTATTCAAGTATTGAGTTTGTGTTTGTTTTAACTCGTTTACATAATTTTAGGGATTCAATGTTTAAATATTTACAATTCAATATCAAGTGTAATTACTGGTGATTAATCTCAGAAAACTCTTTTTTTTTATTGATTCACAGCCCTAATTCTGATGCTTCTTGTATACTGTATCAGGTCAGTTGGCTGCCCGTTTCACGTCAAGGAACCAATAGTGACATTTTGCCTTTAGATACACACTTACTGGCAGATCTCTGAGGCGATTGTGCTGCTAGTCTTTCCACCGGAATCCTGAAATATATTTGACTCATCAGTCGTATGATATTTTGTGAAATCAGACCCATCTATTTCTATATGCTTTCAGACTGAGATACTTGGTTAAAGCCAATTTTCTTCATGCTCACACAAAATGTCCTTCATTAGCTTCCTTGGTCCACTTGATCTGGGACAACTATATATACTTCAGAACTGTACTTGTAGTCATGCACTGCAGACACAGTTCTTAACCCAGACAAATCTTTATTGATGCTCAGTCAGGGACTTGCTGTATATCTCTGAAGCTCTTCTGGTTCCATAGCAAGAGTGACAAGTCTTCCAGACAGGATTATATAGATATCCAAAGGGTGATATTAGCCCAAAAAGTAGAAAAGAATGAAAATGAGAAAATTATAAGCTTGTTGTAATGAAGAATCACATGGTGTGGAAATGGCTTACAGGTGGACTTTTGACCATGTCCATGTGAGTGCAGCAGCACAAATTTGCACAGGGATCCAGTAAGAGTATTTTATTGTATTTTGAGTAGGGAAGGTGCATTTATCCATGGCCAGCAGATGATACATTACTATACCATGGTAGAGATACAAAACAGAGGAGAAGCAATTTCTGTACTCTAAAAGTGAATTCAGCTTTCAATTATTTTGCCTTACCATATATGAATTATTTAGTATGCTAGTCTCATGATTGTGTATGCTTGCACCATTATCTTTGCCAATACTACGTAATTATTCCAATCCACAGGTACATTTTTGTCAGGCTAGTCATTCTCTCTGTGTATTCTGATCAAAGGATAATGTCAAAAATAGGAAGGTGTTATTTTGGCTCTTCAAAGCATCTTTTCAAAAGTAAAGTGTAAAGCTAATTAGAATGTCAGCCCTCTATTCGGATTTTAAATGAAACCAGTTAGTGCATTGTGCAATCTTTTGTACTCTGTCTGCTTTCCACGTCAATGTACATAGCAAAATCGCTCTGTACAGAGACATTTCCTGAAAAAGACCACATAGAAAATGAGGAAACTGAAAGGTCATGGCAACTGCAGCACTTGTCAGTGAGATGGAACTAGAATGAAATGCAGTCTGTAGGTGACAATATGCAGAGAACCCAGCTCCCTGTTGGATCATAGTCTTCCTGACCTGGCAGCTACTGCCTACAAAGTCTTATCATTTAACAGTGTGCCCTCACCTGGCTTTCTGGAAGCTTCCACTGGATGGAAGAATGCATTTTTCAATTAGCAGTTCTGCTGTAACCCATTTTGGATGAAAATAATTATACACATATACAGATGTGTGCAGATATACATGCATCACCATTCATTATCACACACTTTTGGCATTTTTAGTTTTTTGATGGCATTCACAGGTCTTTGTGTGGACCTGAAAAATGGTCCCCACAACATCACAATAACAGACTTTATTACAGGTCCCCTCAATATAATATAAACATAATCCACACACACACACGGAAATATTTCTAAACACAAAGTTAAATAAAACCAAAACTGATATAAAACTGCTATCCTTTTTAATCATGATTTGCAGAACATTGTATCTTGTGTCTACATTTAAGAAGACAATCATAGTTAGGAGGGTGACAGCTTGAGCTAAAAGAAGACAACATCAGATGGAAGCCTATATGTGCAGAGATCAGAAGTGAATCTGCAAAAGAGGTCTCCAGTAACAGATGCCAGAACTTTATTATAATGCTTCAAGGAAGACAACAGGGAAAAGTCCAATGAAAATTAAATTCGACAGGTATTTTGAAAAAATTGAAACTTAAAATTTGACTCTGTTTACGAAGTAGGCACACCTAAACTGCTAATTTTAATAGGGACAAGAGATTGGTGGCATATTTGGTATCTTTTATTTATGGCACATCTACTGTGCTTTGCTGTAATTTCAGATAACAAATGCCGGTATACCATTACCTGGGAAGGATCCATTAGCAGGCTGCTATTCTGCAGGAAGGAAAATGCCACTGTTTGCTCCATGCCATTGTAGTGGACTGAGCATTTCCCAGCAGTCATTAACAGAAGCTCGGTGAAAGAGGGCAGGTCTCACCAGACCTGAATAGCTGCTTGCGGAGCTAAGCAGGGCAGCCAATGGGCACTGTGAACACTCTAACTTCCTGTTTAACTCCCCTCTTCCCCCAAAGACAAACTGTCAGCCTTGTAGTTAATGCTCTGGTGATGGTCCATTACACCCTTGTTTGGATGATCTGGACGTACTGCATGCAATTGGCTTTGTCGTGTATCAACTGACTGAGAATTGCATTTTCCACTAACACCCCATTTCTTCTTACCAGATACTCACTTTCTAATGGACTTAATTTGATTATGTTTCATATTAGTATGTGTTACACTGCCTGTTTTAACCAGAAGAATTGAGCCTTTTAGTCCTGGCTGGAACTGAAATATGGGCTGTCCATGAAGCAGCTGTGAACAAAACAGGAGTCATACTTTCTTTGCTTTCTTTTTGGGATAATGCAAACCTGTGTTAACCATCAGACACAAATAACATATGAAACTCCTGGAGAAAACTTTGTATAACATCATCATTCCAGGTCCCATTGTCAGTGCGGGCACCCAACATCATGTCAGCTCCCATAAGTAATGCCTTGAAACCATGAAAGCAAATTGTGTTTTCATGGGTATGTTGGCACTAATGAAAGGAGAACCCGCCCACAAATGCAGGTTCCATACTGTGTCCTGTGCACCTGCCAGCCTTATGCAGTGAGACAGATTGAGGGAAAATGTTTACCTGCGGAGGGCTAATTATGCAGTGGTGGTCTCACAGAGATCACAGTCCTTTTGAACACTCAGTGACATTTTCCTTCTATTTTTGAAATGGAACGCCTCTCTGACAAGTGAGTTATACTAGCAGATAACACAGGTATTAGGAACCTAGTTTCTCATTTTGTTTTCGATGGTTCTAGACATTTTTCACTTGCCTTTGATTTTGACTTCCTGCCCCCACATGACCCACCCTTTTGACACTCTGTTTAAGCAATGTCATCTGAATGTGAGGGGACAGATGACCCCTACTATAAGCAGCCTATAACAAGTGCCAAGCATTTCATGGAATTTGTACAAAAAGATCAGAATCATTTTGTTTTTACATATCAAGTCATGCTCTTCCGTGAGACATATACACACATGTACAGCTGTGAACGAAGCTTTGAGTTAGAGCTCAAAGTTGGCCATTGATCCAGCATACCTGGAGTAGAGACTGGGGCAAAAGGCCTTGCTAAAGGGCCCAACGGAAATGTGATTATTCTGGTGACCTTCCAGTCACAGTACTAATCTGCATAACCACACAACAACTTGAAGTGGTATAAAAATAAACAAATGAAATTAAGATAAAAAATTTTCTTCCTTCCTCAAAGCCACCACATTCTGCTATTAGCCCCTGCCTGTTAATGGAGAGATGTTACTCTGCACATTCAAACCCTGATCCATGTCTTGACCTGCATATATGGAAATAAAGCAAGCAGTTACCGGAGACCCCAAAAGCATTATTTGTTTAGTTGGCAGTATAATTTTTTTTAATGAGAGAATTTTTAATCCTTTAAGATCCATCATCTGAGAGCCATGTTTTATTCCATTAAGGATACTTACTTAATTGCTCATTATTAATTATTTACTTGTCTTTATGACAGAAAACAAATTATAATTTTAAAAGAATTATTTTCAGAAAAATATATAAAACACATATGCATATATCTTCATCAGGTTTTACACAAAGTCCTTCTGTGTGTGGAGCTGTGACCTCATTCAGCATTGATTACGTCACTCTTCTGGGTGACCCTCCCCCTCCCAGCTCCCAGAATGCAACCTGCACGGCCCTCCAGATGGCTTGTCCTCAGTGGCGTCAGGCTGATGGCTGCTGGCTGTGCTGTCAGCTTACCTAATGCTCTCATTTCACCCTTCTCTCCATCGGTGGCTGGCAGAGCTTTGCTTTCTCCAGATCACATTCCTGTTCATTTTCCCATACTGCACTACCATCCTATTCTAAGTGCTAAGTGAATGGTACTCTGGAATAGAGTCACTGCCAGAACACATACGTCCTGTTTTGGGACAGTGTTTGGTTTTAAGATTGTCGGAAATTTTTTCAGTTCAATTTATTTTTATATAGCGCTTTTCACAACAGAGTTGCCTCAAGGCACTTTACATAAATATAATACATTCATACATCACTTGTACACAATACTTTAAAACAGGGAAAGAAAGAAAGAAAGAAAGAAAGAAAGAAAGAAAGAAAGAAAGAAAGAGTTAAGAGGAGAAAAAAAACTCTGGGGTTTCAAGTTCAACTGCCTGGTAAGTGCCCCCCACCCCCCTACCAGAGAAAATGGATATATAGATATTGAAGTAGAGGAGAAAAAAGAGGTCAGGAAGCAGAGAACATGAACTAGAGAAGTCACTGTGTCCGAGGAACATCAGAAATGAATCAATAGCTGCAGTTGTACCCTCTTATTTTGGCTGCTGCGCACACCACCTATTTGTCATCATTATGGGGTGGAGGTCTGCCATGTTGGCATCGCCCCCTGGAGGCAGGGCTGCAAACAGCTTTACCATTCCCATAAATTGTGGGGGAAAATAATCTTCACCTGAATTATTAATTGTCTGGCCATTCTTGAACCAAGTATTAATGATATTATTTTGTCTGCCTGAATTTCTAAAAGGGAGTGCTAGTAAAAAAAGTAAACTTTATTACTGGATTATTATACTGTTTAAGGTCATTTTCTTCTAGCAGATGTGTTTTATTCAAGCCGCTGTTCGTGTGACTCTGGTAGGCAGTCAGGAGTGTGGATCACCTGCTGTTGTGCTGGAGTTCCCCTGGATCTTCTGCATGGAAGCAGGAGAACAAAGGCTAGAGGGCACTGTATCAGTAGCAGCAATGAGCCAGAACTGCTTTCCGGCACTGTGTGCATGTGCAAAGTAGCTGTGCATTAATATATTTAATCTGGAAGTATTGTTTATGAAAATAGCTTAGTGTTAAAATGTATCATAATTATATACTAGAACTGGTGGCCATAAGTGGAAATTAGCAGGAGAACATTTTAAAATGATTTTGAGGAAGCACTTCTTTACACAGCGTGTAGTTAGAGTATGGAATACTCAATTTCAATCTTCCTGCTAGTGAAGTGCAAGCTAAAACCCTGGGTTCCTTTAAATCAGAGCTAGATAAGATTTTAACAACTCTGAGCTATTAATATGGGCTGATATTTGTGCCACTAGAAACTGATTATGAATTTTGTATATTTGAATCTGCAGTTATCCGCATTACAAAACTGAATTTGAATTTAATAGCGTTCGCCGCCTGGTGGTTCGGACGCATACGTCCGAATTTTCAATAACAGAAAAAAATGACGTTCAATAAAAGAAGCAAATGTATCAAATCAACCAAAAACGGCTTGTTACACTACAAAAAACCTTTCAGATAATATCTGTAGAAAGTTGCGC
>JAODJU010000002.1:16805611-16823322 GCA_026776725.1 Gnathonemus echidnorhynchus | reverse complement strand
TAGGTTTTTCTTATTTATTTATCCAACTGAATGTTGCAACTACACCATTTAGTCATCTTCATGTAGCCAAGACTTTGATGATCAGATATCTGGGATCAAAACAAACTTTCACCATTGCTTACTATGTACTTTTATAATGTTTCTGCAAGTGTTCCAAACTGCATATTGCAATGTCTATACTTTGATGTCAAATTACAAACCACATAAATCTGACATATTTACAGTAAGTACACTAAGATTAAGATGAATTTAATGCCAAAACACATATATAAGAAATAATTTATTTGCCATGAATTAAGTTTATGATATTGTAATGAACCTACAATAGCGTCGGAGGCTGTAAGGGGAGAATAGATCAACACAAGACTTCAGCTACAATTACAAAGATAATTTTATTCAGTACAATTCATGCAGCGACCCATCGGGTCGGGTCTGGGTTCACAAAGGGTTCGGCCCCGCTGTCTCCCAGTAGCAAACCAACCCTTCCAAACGTGTGCTAACCCACGTTACCACACAGTGAATCCCGCACCACACAACATCCCTATTAGGGCACGGCACACCAATAGCACTGCAATACACAGTAATCCCCACACTTCAGGCACAGGCAAGCGTTACGCGACCAGTACTGCCTCTATAGTTCCGCCCCGACCCCTAGCGGGCTACGCTGCTTACTTAAAACACACAAAACAAACATACAAGGACAAGATTAAAAGTAGCGTTCCCCCAGAGGCGAAAGACCCTCCCCTAGGGAGGGAATATTCACACAGATCCGTAATCTAGAACACCACACAGAAAAGGAATTCCCCCGCCACTCCGTCACTATAAGGATGCTGCTGCTCACGACTACTGAACACCCCAGACTAAGCCATGCATTCGTAACCACCCCCCATCCTAACTGTCCTCCCCCTACCACATCGGAACCTGTTCCTGCAGCCCGCTATCTGGCATCACCGCCGGCAACCCTAAACAGCATAGGAGCGGCACCTCCCTCCCGGAACCCACGAGTGCTATCAGCCGATCTCTCATCAAGCGCGGCTCTCACCCGCTCCTCCCTTGCATTCTCCGTTCTCCCTCTTTTAACCCCACATCCCTAACAACCCAGGTGTAGCCACTTAATTAAGTACTACCTTCCACACCAATCCCTCCCCCCTCCACACACACACACATCACATCATTACACTATTGAATGAAATGTGTGACCGTGCCTCAGTCAGTGAAAGTGTGTTCCCTAACCTTAGACCCCAGAGGATTAAGGCCACAGGGCGATAGTCATTGAGGCTGGAGGGCTTGTTGTTCTTTGGAATCGGGATGATTTTGGATTTTTTAAAACATGCAGGTGCGAGAGACTGAGCCAGAGACTTGTTGAAAATATAGGTGAACACATCGGCTAGCTGGTCAGCGCAGCGCCGCAGTTGACATCCGGAGATTCCATCCGGTCTCCCAGCTTTCCTGGTATTTACTTGCCGCAGGGCAACGTGCATGTTGCGCGCCATCACGGACACTAGGAGTTCACCACTGATGCCCCCTATGCCGCGCTGGCAGGCTGTCGGTGGGTGGCTTGCTGTTTACGTCAAACCGTGCAGTATATATAATATCCTAAAGTGCAATATTTACTATATGGTTCAGATCTCAAGCTTAGATGAGTAGATATCATATCTTACATACCCACATGTCCCTATTAAGCCACAATATTTTAATTTAAAAATGTTTTATATTGATTGTGTGCTGTCGTTTGTTGACTGCACTCATTAAGAATAGCACTTTTTAATTTTACTATATGTGGTGCAATGACAATAAATGGTATTGTTCTACTCTCTGCAAAGTTTAAAAAAAGACCTGTGAAAAACACTTCATGTTATTGTTTTTTGAGTGATCTTTTGAGTTATTGTTGAGTCGTCGTAACAAAATCAAGTGTCTTTTTCTTATCACTATGCGGCGCTGCTTCAATCTTGGTGCGATTTGTCTCAAAATTTGACCAGGCCAGATCGTCAACCCTTTAACACTTGAAATATTGAAAAAGTCAAATGATCATGCTAAATGGGTCTCAAACTACCCTATGTGGCACTGCTTTCACCAGGTGTCTGAGCTGTTTAGCTTAAAATTGCATCATAATTGTGCCATTTAACAACATCCCTTCATCCATTTTCTGCAACTGCTTGTCTTATTTAGGTTGCGGGGGGGTCTGGAGCCTATCCTGGAGGCTACAGGTACATGGCAAGGAATGATCCAGAATAGGGTGCCAACCCATTGCAGGGCACACTCACACCTTTGGGCAATTTGGAAAGTCCAATTAGTGTCTGCATGGTTTTGGAAACCCCATGATAACACAAGGAGAGCATGCAACTCCACACTCATGGAACCCTTGCAGAGAGGTATGAGGCAACAGTACTAACCACGGCACTAGCATGCCGCCCCCATTTAACAACCAGCTATCAAATTCAATGCACAAGTTTCACATCCAGATTATGACCCTTATAATGTGCCTGCAAAGTTTGAAAAAAGATTCATAAAATACATTTAGTTACTGTATTCCTATGACCATGAGTCTTCAACAGCTGCTGTTTCACCCCATTGATGCCACACAACATTTCATTTTTGTTTGACTGAAAATGAAATCAGATGTAGATCTTTATCCATATAATGTTCTTCTTGAAGCAGTAATGTGTTTCTTCAAATACGTCTTATCTTTTCACATTCACAAGCTCAGATGTCAACTATCACCCCTCGTTTGCTGCTATTAAGCGTCATTGTATCGATTTTTGTGGAGGTAACAGAGCTTTATAGTAGTGTAACCTACTGTATACAAAGGCATGTATCAATTTCTCTATGTCTGGAATAATAAGAAATTGTTACAGTTTGGCAATTTGGCGTAGCTGTAGGAAGCACGCCTTTGATACTGCATCTACATCTGATTTGAATGACAGGCTTGTATCTAAGATGACACCTAGGTTATGGGCTGAGCTGCTCTGGGAAATGTTCAGTCCTTTGGAGTAGAGTGCAGAGATTATAAAATTCATATCTGCTGACCTGCCTCCAAACAACAGAACCTTGGTTTTCTGAGCATTCAGTGATAAGAAGTTTTCTGCCATCCAGGTCTTGACTTCATTAAAGCAATTAGCTAAGGTGACAATAGATGTGGTGTTGTTAGGCGTATCCAAAATGTATATTGTTGTGTATATGTATGGTGTTGTTGACACTGATCCCAGTGTTACTCCATATTTGACTGATGACAATGACGATGGAGTACAATTATCTGACTCTTCAACATATTGATAACGATTAGTCAAATAATATTTAAATCACTTCCACACTGTTCCAAACAACCCAACATCAAATTTAAGTCTTTGTAATATGATAGAATGGTGAACCGTGTCAAAAGCCAGAAGGTCCAGAAGCATTAGCACAGTCGCACTGTCAGCATCAGTAGTCATTATGTCATTTACGACTTTAGTTAAAGCAGCTTCAGTGTTGTGAAAGCCCGACTGGAAACAGTCCAGTATGTTGAGTAAAGTATGAGTGAAGTTGAGCAGCAACTCTTCTCCAGAACTTTTGGAAAAATGGTGCATTAAAGATAGATCTGTAATTGCTGAGCTCCAGTGGATCCAAACTTGGTTACTTCAGTAGTGGCTTGATTACTGCTACTTTAAGTTGGTCAGAAACATTGCCTGGTAACAGGGACACATTCATTATGGCAGTTATAGGTCTTGCCAGAACTCCTAGGCATTCTTTAAGAAGCTTAGTGGGAATTGGCTCCAGTGGACCAGTGGTTAGTTTGATCTTAATTATAATAGTTTTTAGCTCTAGATCATTAATTCATTCAAAAACATTAATGTGTGTTCACATTCTGTTTGCATTTATATTAATTGTGAGCCACTTGAACATTTTTGAAGTCTGATGTTTGTAAATTTATCATTGAAGAAGTTCGTAAAATATTGGCTGCTGAAATTACTCGGTGCAGCCTTACTTGTTAGCTATTGTTTTAAAAAGGTAGCGAGGGTTATTTCTATTACAATCAATAAGGTTAGAATAATGGGCTGAACGTGCCCTATAAAGGGCTTGCTTGTATTGTTGCAGGCTGTCAGACCATGCCAACTTGAACACGTCTAAGCCCGTGAATTTCCATTTGTGCTTCAATCTGCGACACTCCTCTTTGCAAGAGTGTGTGTGATTATGGTTTTTAACCACTTTATTTTTCAAAGAAGCTGTTTCATCAAAAATCTGACTAATCACTGTACTGAAGTCAAGGGTGACTTCATTGACATCTGTTCACATGAAGTTCACATTACTTACTGCATTAATACATCGTAGGGAATTTCTATCATATAGGTGACGTGTCCTAATAATCTTCTCTGCCATAGTCAAAGAGGGTGACTCAATCACGAAGGTGATTAGAAAATGGTCGGAGAAAGAATTATTCAATAATTGGTTTGCTATGCCAATGGCTATTGTGAATGACTTCACAGTAAAGGAGACTTTTCTAAGAGTTTTGATGTTAGCCTGAGTATTTAAGTGGACTTTGTGTTAACTACAAATGACATCTTGAGCATCTATGGATTGAGTCTGGCTGGAGCATTTAACAGAGGATTTTTGTCCTTCGAGGAATTCCATTGAGTCATGATGTTACCCGTCTCAGCCTGGAGAGACCCGAAAGGGTAGGTGGAATACACTGTGAAGCGTCTGCAGAAAAGTAAGACAAACACGTGAATATGCCGCGAGCTCTGGTGAGGTTTAATGAACTCTGCATTCTTTCTCATTTCTTCGATCATAACATAATAACATGAATTGTACATTCACTTTCAAGAAAAAGAACACAGTTTCCTAGTACAACAATATTGTAACTAAATTCCAAATAAACTCAATGTATTCAAATGTTCAAGTGTACAAATAAAGTCTCTGTCCCTTATATAAATGTAAACCAATACATTACGCTCACAAAGGTTATCCCCTTTTTCATACTCACATATTCGGTTCACAATTATAAACAAAGCATGAAATCCACTGTCACATTCTCCTCAAACCGTTTCGTTTCACGTTACTTCCCCACACAGACGGCGCCATCTTGGTTCTGACTTAAATACACTTGTTGCCATTTTGGCTCAACTCAACTAACTTTAACTCCGATAGAAAAAACGCATTTAACTCACACACATTTACTTATGTAATCACAATACGTATGTACAACTTATCAAAACACTTGTAAACTCAGTTTAGGTACATGCTCGTTAGTATTTTGCTGTCTCTATTCACAGTTTACACTACTTAATTACTGATTCGTACTGAAACCGTATCAAATAGACAATTCACCAAAACAAATTACATTCATATGCATCCACATGTATCACAGAATCATCATGACTCATTTAATGTAACTTTTCAGGGTTAACCCAAAAATACATTGGAGTCAATAATGAATTTAGTGATATAACATTGTTCCTCTTACAATTTTTTAAATTTTTGAATGAGGGGTCAATCTTTTTTATATATACAATATCTGCACACATTAGACAATTATAATCTTCAACCCTCTACAATGAGATCACAGCTTGCTAAGAATCAGCACTCAGAGAGATGAATTTCATCCACAGTCAGGCTGACACAGTGAATTCCATTTAGAGCTAATATCATGGGTAAATAGATGCCCAATCAGAGACATGATGCAGGTTTTTAAGGTTGATGCTATTCTGTATATCACATATTGCTAGTGTTTGCATGACTTTACAGCTGGGAGTTGGCAAAGCCAGATAACTGGAGATTGAACTGGTTAGAAAATGTACCCTAATTTGCAGCATTCAATGTGATATGGAATATTCATGCATCATGAGGATGATCTGAGTCGCTGAACAAAGAGCTGGGCTTGCAGGAAAATTAGATGGTGATGGAGAAATAATGAGGAGGCCAGATGGAAAGGAGCTAAAATGACAAAACTCAGTGGTCAAAGGCATGCAGTTGGACCTATGGAGTATACTGTATTAACATCAACCTGCCAAACTCACATGCTTGATTGTAAAAGACACTCATGGAATGGGATGATTGTAGACCTTTGAAATAAATGATCCAGCCATTCTATTCTTGAACTTAACAGTAGACACCTAAGAACTAAGAGAAAAATACTCATTCCAGATCATTTTGTTGTAAAATGTTCATTCTGGATTACTGATATAGAAAATCGGTGTAGGTATGCACATTCTGGATTTCATGCTTAGTCACCTTGGCCTTGCCTACCAGGTTATCCTAGCATTCATACTATTCAATTAACTTTCTTTTTGTGTTTCTGTTCTTTGTTTATGTGTCAGACATTTCTTGATAAATTACACTAACATGGCCATATGTTTGAAAACAGAGACGCCAGCACTTAGAATGATGGCACACACAAAAGCTGTTCCCTAATCTGTCACCTGACAAGAGAGGGCATTTTCCCGGTAATCTTTGCAAAATATATTTCTGCTCCAAAGAAACTGGATGTAAGCAATAATTCCAATAAAAGTTGTCAAATTAAACCTTAAATGTGACTTAGGTAATGGAAGCACAGTGATTAAGGGTCTAGGAGGGAGAGGATTTCCACACCATTTCTAGGCATGAAATATATAGGGTAATCCAACAGAAAATGATACCTTTGTTCCCGTTTGCTTTGCATCGTAAATCCCTTTGCCCCTGCCACCATCTAAAGCATCCATACAAATTCTGCCAGCTGGCAGTGCTGGCATCAGGCATGAAACAAATTGTAAAAACTCCTTGTTTAGCTTATTGCTATTAAATTGTGCATGCTTTGTCTACTTTTGAGATCTTCCAAGTCCATTACATAGACAATGAAAACGCAGGCCCACATGACCTGAAGGGATAGCAATAGCAATCTGCTAGCCTGCTTTCTTCCTTTATTCATGCCATTAATCCACAACTTCCATACCCTAGACAGCTGGGCGGCATCTTTTCATATATAATGCCTGCACTTCTAAAGAGCCTGAATGGAGAACATGATGTTGTGGTGTAGCCTAATATTACGGGATTGACTGTGTGCTCACCATGAGATATGCATCTGAGCTGTCAGCTTAAAATATCATCCTAATTGTGCCAGGTTATCGGATTCAGTGCACAAAAGTTTCATCTTGTAAATGATCATGTGCAAGAATTATAATTTCACATCATGAGTCCATCACGTTCTGGGAACAGAAGACTTAATTGGCAGACTGAATGAAATAGCCAAGGGGTGAAGACTTACCAGAAAGTAATGGATAGAGAGGCAATATTCTCTGCAGTATCTCCCGAATGTATGAGGAGTTCTTCAACTCTGCAAACTGAGCTGGTAGATGGTGATTCTAGGACAACATGATGTAAGTGTTGGCATGTCTTTGCTTTTGGTAACTTCTCAAAGCCTTCTGACGATACGGATTACTGTGTGTGGTAGAGCAGTGTGTATGCAGCGTGATCTGCTCTGGTTCATCTGACAGCTTTGACATAACTAAGTTACACCTTCTATGTGTTAGTTTATAGTAGTATTATGTGTGGTAGAGGAGTGTGTAGATACACCCAGTGTTTTAGAGTTTACACTGGTACGTCATAGAGCAGTGTGTAGCTACACCCAGTGTTTGTGAGTTTATACTGGCACTGTGTGTCGTAGAGCAGTATGTAGCTACACACAGGGTTTGTGAGTTTACACTGGTACTGTGTATGGTAGAGCAGTGTGTAGCTACACCCAGTGTTTGTGAGTTTACACTGGTACTGTGTATGGTAGAGCAGTGTGTAGCTACACCCAGTGTTTGTGAGTTTACACTGGTACTGTGTATGGTAGAGCAGTGTGTAGCTACACCCATTGTTTGTGAATTCAAACTGATAATGAATTCAAACTGAGAGTGGTAAGTGAGGGTGCCAGCAGCCAATCCCACAATCCCTGTGGGGTGGAGCTCATGGGGATGTCACGCTGTGCATGTCTGCTGCATCTTATTTCTATCTCCTGAAGAGAAGCGCTAGAGTTTTACAGACTCTTGAATGGTAGGAAGCTGCACGCCTGTGGAAATTCTTAAGAAACTCAGGGAGCATTATGCACTGAGAGCACTAGGGTCACATTGAAGCATACAGTTCTGGAACCCTAAGGGCCGATTTATCCTCAGTGCTCACAATGCGTACGTGTATGCATCATAGCTGCCATACATTTTCTGCGTTGATTTTATGCATCGGCAATGCACCTATGTGAGGAATTAGCACTATGCGTGCACACCATGTAGTACCAGCAAAAATCTGGGTGGCAGTGAGGTCACCCTTTGTCACAGGACTGTGTTCATTTTCTGTACAGTTAGTATTAAAGTAACATCTGATTTCTTTAAGTATGAGTGGCCGGAAGAACTGCATATTTTCAGAGGCAAGAGAGAAAATATTCCGAGAGCTCTTGTGTCCCTCTGTGTACAGCGTCTTCAAAATTTAATGGAAGTTTAAGTTTATAAGAAAGCAGTGTCAGGTGTACAAAGTACAATGAAATTCTAACTTGAAATACTTGCTTGCCAACTTTCATAAGCAACGTTATTTTTCAGTATAGTTCCAGTGGTACTAAAATTCTTGTTTCACTATAACATTTATATTGGTACAGGAAACAAAAAGCTGTGCAATTTTAATGACTGCTCCTTTTCAAGAGTAACCAGTCTATGTTTAGCATTAGTTTAAGGTTTATTGCCACTACTTTTGCAACAGCGCTGCATGCATTCTGCAAGCTAATCCTAATCCTTTTCATCCTTGCTGCTTAAATCACTCATGAATATATATGTTTGTGAGAAATTGATTTATGTTGAACTAATTTCTTCTTTATAAATACTGCAACACTTATTGCAGAAATGTTTTTTTTTCCAATTGTGCACTCTAATTACGAAATACTACGAGATATTTAACAACATGGGGTAGTAAAGTGATATGTGGCAGAATGAAGTGCCAATATGATGTGGAGCAGTGGTTAGAATATAGAGAATGCTGCAGCAATATTACAAAATTAGGAACCAGATCGCTGTGGAGACAGGTAGTGTAGTGTTTCATGTCACAAACAAATGAGGCCGGAAACAAAAGAGCCAACCAAGATGGTTTGACCTGCACAAGTATAGTCAATACTCTGCTTACATAGCATATGCATTGCGTTGCATCATGTCAAGTATATCTGGGCCCGAAGAACTCTATAGTGATGTGCAATGATTTGTCAGACTGTGAAATATATATGCATTACAGATAAATATTAATAGAAAACAATACAAGTGTGTAAGTCAATGCATATGTTTTATAGTGGCGAAAATACAGTTATAGGACATTTAGTCTGACCTGAGCATGTAACAGAGAATAACAGCACCACTTTGGAGATTTCCACCTGAATCTACAGTTGTTGGAAGGGCTCAAACGCTGTCTG
Organism: Gnathonemus echidnorhynchus; assembly: GCA_026776725.1. NCBI lineage: Eukaryota > Metazoa > Chordata > Actinopteri > Osteoglossiformes > Mormyridae > Gnathonemus > Gnathonemus echidnorhynchus. Next base: position 16,813,946 of record JAODJU010000002.1, on the reverse strand, counting down.
GCAGTGGTCAAAGGTGGTTGGATGCTAACAGGTTTCTGTCCCCCAGGCTGGAGCAGGGAGCTGACAGAGCAAGTTCCAACCTGTCTGCCAGTCAGCACTTATCTCACTGACCTGTGCCAGTCCCCACAGAGGAGTGATGCCCTGTGGCAGCGAGTTCACTGTGTATATACTGCTTTCTGTCCTACTGGACATCAGCCAGCAGCCCTGGCAGGCAAGGGATCATGCACAGTTATTAGGAAGTTTACCCATTAGTAACATTAATCAGATCAGGTGATGGATGGTAGAGTCTGGGTTTGCTAACAGCCAATAAGAACCTCCTGAGATCTTCAAATCTCCAATGACAACTTCCTTACTGTATGTAGTCTTATGTAAGACTAGTACATTGAATACTAGTTGGATCTAATCCCTGTATGCAGCGTGATCTGCTCTGGTTCATCTGACAGCTTTGACATAACTAAGTTATAATAAGGTATTTCATAGTGTTTTATTTCTCAAAGGTTGCCTTAATCAGTTCACATTTACTGTGGTTAGAAAATAGAATCTTAACATTTTGAGTGAAAGGGCTTAAAAGTCATGACAGACTGGGAAATGGTACATTTCAGGTTAAATAAGGGATAACAAATGCATGTAGATGCTCAAAGGGCGCTGGCAAGTATTTCTTCATTGAAGTCCTTTAAAATAATGCTGTTTTGTTGTAATGTTGTTTTCCTGGAGATGTTGTTTCGTGCTCTGTAAGAGTACAATTGCAGAATCAGGAAGCATTTGCTGAAGACATCTTATTGAGACAACATCAGACCTAGAGATAAGACAATGTGGCAGTGTGGGCAGAGTAGGCTGTTGAGTAAATCACCATCCTTCATTTGGTGGGCTGCAGATTTTGGCTACAGCAAACACAGACCACTTGCATGACCTGGCCATCCCTTTGTAAAGACAAAACTGGGGGGGACTCAATTTTACAAGAATCTGTGAATGCAATCAAAAAATCTTGTATTTCGTTTGGTTAATTTTGGTTACTTAAGGTTGTCATTGTTGGGATTGCCGTTTTCCCCATAGAAATGAATGGACAGTCCTCACAAAGATATGAATACAGGCCTGTATGTGCATGTGTGTGCGTGCGTGTGTGTGTGTGTGTGCGTGTGTGAGAGTATACATACCATGTTGTGATTTCTGTCAGTGAATACTCTAGTCCCTCTCTGCTGTAATTTAAGATGCAGTATTTAAGCTTTATTTATTGGGATGGATTTTTAACTGAGGCAGAGAAGTCAAGGCCTGCTGTTATCAGAGCCTGAGTATTCCAGTTCTGTTGTTGAGATGGATACATGCCAGATCTGCTGTTTGAGTATTCCAGATTGTGATGGCCCGTGCAAGAGCACCATCAAAACCTATGAGGTAGGCCACAAAAGACAGGAGGACAGCAGGCGGGACTCTAAAATTACATTTCTTTTATTACAAAATACAAAATTCCATGCCTTCTTCTTGTAGAACTGAACACACAAAAAGGGGGGAAATGGAGAAAGGAAAAAATAAAGGAGGGATGTATCTGCACAATTTACAACACCATCTCTGGACAGCCCTCTTTTTTATACCTTAACCAAACCTCCTTATTTAATGCTGTCCAGCACCATCACAACCCCAAAAGGGGGAGGGTGAGGAACACAGCTTACCATGCATTAAACAAGCACGACCCATCACCTCTTAACATTTTTTTTCTTAAAAGCATTATCCACATAGTTTACTTCACTACCAAAATTCAACATTTTATTTTACCTCGTAATCCCCTGTCATCACACCAAACAGAATACCCCCTTCCGACCTGTACCACATTGAAAAGTCCAATTACATTGTACCCCATAAAACATCCACATTTCGCCATGGGACTCTTTTGCTGGTTAGTTGGCTGGTAAATTAGATAGAAATCTGCAGAACTAACCTGTTCTTCACTTCAATCCATGCATTTAACTAATCAATAAAACCATGTTATACTAAGTACCATGATGTCACTTTAGTGTTACTATGGGTCCACCTTAGCTGCACGACAGCTTGGGGGAAGCATCTGGCCTGGGTCAGTGCCGTCACACAGATCTGCTGCTCTCTCCATGACTGAGTATTCAAGCTTTGCTGTTATCTGAGTGAGAGTATTGTAGCTGCACTCATTCAGTGATGTGTTGTGCCCTCATTGAAAAAAAGTGTAATTAAATTAAAAAGGCCCCTTAACTCTTGTGTACATGGGACTTTCAGGAAACACTATTCCTTTAAGGGTAGAAATGCAGTTGAGCATTGTTTGCAAATGCAACACTTAAAATGTGCATTTAAAAATGCAATCACTTTACTATGGTCATCTAGCATCTATGCTATGGTCATCTAGCAACCTGGCAAAAGAAGATAACCATAAAACAAAAAAGTAGTTTTACCTTAAATTTATAGTAAATTGTTGTGTATGAAGTATGCAGCATTCTGACAAGATCATATGACCATCGTTATCATATGCCCATGTAAAAAGTTCAGTTTGTTTAGAAACTTTTCTTACTGTTCAGGAATGAGGTACTCAATTAACATTTATGGTTAGTTGTGACTTGATTTTTAATATGTGTTTGCCACACGAATATCAGTATTTGGTTATTAAATACTATCTAATGTGGCCCAGTGATAAAGAGGTGGCGCTTAATGTTGAAAAGGTTGAGATCCATGGACACAGAGTAATCATCAGGCCTAATGACTCATACGATATGACTGATTTTACCAATGGACATCTTGGATTAATATGATCCCTTTGCTTTCTCCAAACACAAAACATTGTGAGAGATTACTTTCCAAATAATTACTTCAGAAAACAATTAAGAACAGATGTTCTGTGAAAATTCTATGAGGGATCACAGACAGAAGACTGAAGCACAGATCAGCTCCAGTGAGGAAAAAAGGGTTTAATTCAGCAGGCAGAATCAGAGGCAGCAGCCCAGGCCAAAAACCAGAGAGCACAACACGTTCCAAATCAGCAGGCAGCAGCAGAAGTCAAGGGATGGGCAAAGGTCAGGTGACGTACATCAGTGATCGAGAGGGCGAAGCAAAAATCAGAGTGTAACGGGGTGTGCCCGAGCGGGGAAAAGGGTCAGAACAGAATGATGGACCGCTGCACAGGAGTCTTCCAAAAAAATGACATTTCCTTTATTAATTTCCTTTTTACAATACCGACAGGACACATCACAGCACAAACCTGTACATCCTCTCCCTGCAGAGGCATCCCCAGACTGAGCCGCGCTGGACATTTAAAATGTTAGGCAATACCATTGATCACTCCCCAATCAATCAACTGACAAATGCATGCCTTTACCATTTCCACATTTTGCCCGCACAGTATACCTTCCCGACCCCCTATATTAAGACATAAAACATCAAGCACCACAACATTAATTTAATAAGAAAATACCATACTCCCCCCTCCTGCTCTAATGAACTCTCCCACCGACGCGCAATCCGAGCACGTAAAAACTTCCCCTGACCGGCATTCCGGTTTCCCGAAGCACCCCCGGAAGACCAACGCCGGCAACTCGCCGCAAACATCGGTAAGTTATTTTAAATTAAATATACCCTCACATCGTCTGTTCCCAACTCCTGTGGAAACCGCTAATTTACAGGGACAGACGTATTGCGCTCTGTCACACAGAGGACGAGGCAAATAAAACGAGAAGGACAGAAACAGAATCAGGCAACCAAACAGACAGATATGCATTCACAAGGAAAAGCACTCAAACTCTCTGAAACCAAGAAGATGACGTCTGCTCGATGCACTACAGATGCATAAATAGGGAAATAATCTGGACAATGGATTGCAGCTGGGCAAGGGTCGAGGTTGATAACAGAACACCAGTGATATTTGATGTGTGCTAAACTGGGATTCCCTGACTGGGTGGTTGGGTGGGAAACCCTTGGGGGCTATAGCTGACGAGTGGGTGGTTCTCTGGATGTCAACAGAATCCCCCAAGGCTGGTCTGTCATTCTTCTTTGTTGTATACATAGGCAGATACATTCCGGGTTATAGAGGTGAACAGTTAAACAGTCGTTGGATGTTCTGATTGTAAAGCATGACAGATTTGCGTCAACTCTTTGATCATTGCAGAAACAACAGTCAAGGTCTGTTTAAAATCTGCCATTAGCTTCAATATGGTTTATCTGATGTCCTATGTAATGGCCTTCTCACATCGCTCCATTAAGTGACAAAATCATTCGAGATTGCATTTCAGTACCACAGATCACAGCATTTTCCCTGAATCTTCTGAAATATACTGAGCTTTTTCAGCAAATTTCATATTGATTGTCCTCCTGAACCCATCCAAGAAGCTATGAGCACACACCTGCTGCATGGTCTATTTACCCCTTACCCATACTTTTATTTAAGTACTATGATGAGGTAAGAACCGTCACTCTTGGAAAATCATGGAAACACAAAACAAAATACTATGTTTAAGCCATGATAAGAAATAGGGTCACTCATTGCCATCAGAACATCTTTAATCCTTCTTAGAATGCTGTCATACAAGTTCCAGAGTATGTGATATGTGACATAGGACAGTTCTTCAAGAAGAAAATCTTCCATTTCCTTCTTGCATGGCATTCCTGGAGCAATTCATGTTAAGAGCATTTCTCAAGGTCCCTGTAGTTCATCATTCTGCCAACCACGACATGTGAACCAATTTTGACCCTAGGTCACATATTTCCCACAAAACAGACAACCATTCAGAGTAATCATCAAAGCTAAGGTTTGATGGCTGACGTAGCTAATGCACATAGTGGATTCAACGCATCCATTTAATTTTCTCCAAGCACAAACTCCTTCTAAAACATGACACAACATAGCATTTTACTTTTTCTGTGGCTCAAGGGTCCAGTTTTTGTGCTCCTTACACCAGGTTATGTACCTAATTACATTTCTGAAAGGCTCCCTGTCATAAATAGGAATTAATTCCACAACACACTTCTTTGTTTAGTCTGGACCAGAGAGGTGCTGATTCAGATCTTTGGTAATTGTTGAAGCTTGTGGTGCTTTTGAGGTTTGCGGGGTTAAGAAACTGTCCTGTTAAGGGTCTGTCTCTCCCTGTCAGGTAGCTTTGGTTTGTAATCACAGTTCTCTGTCATTTACGTCATATTTCTTTCAAAATCCATGTAACGTGTTATATAGTACACATACACACAGGTTTGTAATTGTATCTTTAGGGGGACTCTCCATTTGTTTCTATGGGGAAAACTCTAAGCACAACATGACGACCTTAACCCGTACCCAGCCCTAACCTGAACCATAAGTAACCAAACAAAATATTTTGGTATTTTAACTGTTTTGATTACATTCATAGATCTTTGTGGTGACCAGAAAAATGGTCTTTATTACATTGCTGGGGATATTTGTCCCCACAAGGTAATATAAACCTAATCCACACACACACACACACACACACACACACACAAACTACATAACCCTGTGGGTATCATTTCAAGTTTCTTTAGTTTTGATACTTATCATAATGTCCTTTGGAATCCTTCTTTCCCTTCTTTTTTTGCTCCATTTATCACAGACTTACAGTAGGTTTAGACACAGTTAAGACAATGGTTACATACAGTTCTGTTAATATGTCAATATATTTTTTGCAGTGCCCCCTTTTTTATTAAATATACTTGTATCACCATGTTGCTATTTGGCTCACCCTTATAGTAGTCATGGGGGTTCTGTTTACCAGGTTTTCCCTTATTTTAATTTTATCCAGTACATCTGATATAATGTTTTTTAAATTTTTTTACAGCTGTTACTTTTTCTTTATTTATATATTCCTTCACCTGTTTGTTTGTTTGGTTGTTTGTTGATTGACTGCTGCCGTGGAATGCCCTTGCAGTCATTCAAGTCTAGTGGGGGTGTAACAGTACACAAAGCTCCCGGTTTGGTATAAACCTTGATTTTAAATTCATGGTTGACTGCAATTTCAGTACAGCAGGGAAAACAGAATTTATTTTTAAATTGTTTATTATTAAAAGGAGGTGAAGTGATTAGTCACTGTTGACACACCACGGCACACAGCACACAACCATGAAATGTGTCCTCTGCATTAAACTCACATGACACATGGTGACATAACAAGGGGCAGCTAATTCAGCGCCCGGGAAGTAGTGCTTGCTCAGGGTACCTCAGTGGTACTTTACTGGTCGGGGATTCGAACACGCAGGCTTTCTATTACAAGTGTGCTTCCTTAACCGTTTTAGTTGGAAGCTAAACAAAAAATGTGGGAGCAAGCATGTTTAACCAACAAAAAGGGGTTTTATTTAACTTAAATGAACAATAATTTAAAATAAACAGGATCTCAAGGTATCCAAACGGGAGGAAGGCAGGGACCAGACAAAACAATGTAAATGACATTAATGGCTGGACTGGGGAACACGGGACTGGGAAACACTTAAATACATGACTAACGAGGGAGCGAACATGAGGCAGCTGGGCGTGATTAACACGAGGGAAACGGGGAGGAAACAGGAAGGTCAGATGGACTGGGTGTGACAGCAATAGATAATATGTCTGTATAACAAAATATAAGAGATGCTCATTTGCACATTGTCATAATAAGTATGCAAAATATGTAAAATATATATATATATATATATATGACACTTAAGTGCATTCTGCCACTGACTTAAGTGCATTTTTCACTACGTGCTCTGGAGGGCACTATTAAGTAATCCCAGTCTACATAGCTAAAAGCAATATTGCAGTTTTTAGAAAGCCGAACATGTAAGAAAATGACACCTTCTAACATGTAGCATGCATGTATATACAACTACATATGCAAAGTATGTTACCATTAGGCAGGATTTAATTACATCTGCCTTGTCCACACTCCTCTTTAAGTTAAAATTAGTTTAAAAAATAGGTGCAAAGGAAGTTCTGTGTCCTCGCAATCCAAAGCCGCAGTGCATGAATTTGCCCTCCTGAAAAAGTGAGACAGGCAGAGGTGCCCTCATCTTGATCTATCGATCTATCTATCTATCTATCTATCTATCTATCTATCTATCTATCTATCTATCTAATCTTTTTATTTCTTTGTACATAGATAATGGCAAACTTTCCCAGAGAAAGAGATAATCCAAAAGATATTTCCTTAACACATGATATGTGTCATGGTGAGGTCCCGTGGTGATCCTATTGACCAGCAAAAGCACGTGCAGCCCTGCTGGTGAGGGGGCAGAATCTTGTTTCATTTATCAGTTTGTGACGAGTTGTAGCAGTCAGCCTATGAGCCGCTGTTCCGCTTCACAAAGGATGACAGGGGGTGATGGTCACTCCAGTCTGTCTCTTCTAAACAGGAGAGATGATAAGTACTGCCAGAGTACCACAGAAAAGTCTCAGAAAAACAATGAGGGAATTTAATGCCTTTAAGTTCCGTGAGCCTATGCCATTGGTAGGAAGATTTTATAGGTACTCTGAACTGGGCTTTGCAGTTAAGCAGTGTGTATATTGTATATTGTCCAGATGCAGCTGTTCAGCTACATAACTCCATTTTCTCACAATACAATGAGTGTTCTGTTCTAACCAGCTCCTTCTTACCTATGTTCCTTCATAGCTTCTCCCTACAATGCTGAATCTGTAAGTGAGGCCGACCGTGAGGACACTGCAGTCTTTCAATTGATTATGCTGAAAATTCAGTTTTTCCACCTGTCTGTGGTATTCCTCTCTGAAAAGAATATTACACATCCTTGTTTTACAGATGTGCCGCCTTATATAACCATCACAAACCAAAAGTTTTCTTTTTGCTGTACATAGATGGATTGCTTTTTATGTGAGAAACAAGTAAGGAATTGCCCCAAAAAAAGCCATGAATAAATAAATTGAAATAGTTTTTGCTTGATCTGGCACTTTTGATATGGTTGTAAATGTAACTGAAAATAGAGAAAGAAGCCAAAGGGGACCCCAGAAGGAGATGATAGATAAGCAATGTTTGATGGCTTATGTTTTTCTTTGATGCTTTGACATTCACAAACTAGGCTTTGAAATCGGGAGCGACAGAAAGCACCATTTCCCATACTGCACCTTGGTAGAACGAGCTTCTCAGTGTCTCAGTCTTTCTACAAGACGGAATGGAAAGGCTAAGCACCGAAACATCACTTTATACAGAATGAGACTTTGATGGGGAATTAGGTGCAACATGAAGGACCTTCATGTACAATACAATGATATAAATTACTTTCCATTTTTCAGCTTGACCATCTTTAGATTGCTGCCCATCCAAATACAGTGGTACCTCAGTTCTCGAACTCACTAGAACTCGAATTTCTTGAAAGTCGAACAAACCAGTTTGACCTA
>JAODJU010000002.1:16782623-16797645 GCA_026776725.1 Gnathonemus echidnorhynchus | reverse complement strand
AGATCGAGTTCTAGGTCAAACTGGTTTGTTCCACTTTCAAGAAATTCGAGTTCTAGTGAGTTCGAGAACCGAGGTACCACTGTACTTGAGATAAAAGATGTGTCACGATTCATTAATGTTGAACAAACATCCATCTTCCGAAACTGCTTAATCCCAACTGGGGTCACCAGAGTCTATCCTGGGAAGAATGGGCGTAGGCGGGAACCAACATACCACAGAGCCAATTTAGACTCACCAATCAACCTATCCTACACACTTTTGGACTGTGGGAGGAAACCAGAGCTCCCGGTGAAAACCCACACAAACACAGGGAGAGCATGCCAATTCTACACAGAAAAGACCCAGGACCAAACCCCGGACCTTCTTGCGGTGAGGCAGCAGTGCTAATCACGGTGCCACCACACAAACATGAGTTTGGTCTTTCACTTGTGTTATTCATTACTTGTTCCCTTAGTAGTTCCTTCAGTGGTTCAGAAAGGTTTACAGAATTAACAGATATAATAACAAATATAGTAACTGCTACAAATAAAACATGCATCATGGTTCGTTAATGAGGAATTAAGGTAAGGTTAGTTTGTAACCAAGACATAGGTTGTGGTTAATTAATAGATAAGTAATCGTGTTATCCGATATTATTTGTGCCTTAGTGTTGCAATTTTGATTTATCTAAAGTGGAGTGTGTGCTTAGAGATTTAGATTATGAGTTGCCTGGTTTTTGGTGGTCTTTACATGTGTACAATGTAGGTAGCATTAACATATCTTAGAAGAAAATCACAGTGGGGTCTCTGTGTGTTTGTATGACATTAAACGGTAGTAACTTGGTCTTACTATGGAGCCTCGGAGTGACCATGGACTGTTCACTTTTTCAGATTGTGAAAATTGGCAGGTAAATGCAATTGTATAATAAATAAACAGGTGTAGTTTCATATATAGAGTTATGTGTCATGACTAGGACTCAGAGCATTTGGGTAGCTTCCCCAGCTCTGTGACCTCCATGGGCTACATTAGCTGCTCTGCCTACATTGTTTTCTTCAAATGAATTAGCTACATTGTATTCTCCATCAGCACCAGTGGCGGCATGTGCCTGTGGTTCACTGAACCCCTTTGCAGTGGGCCCACCTGGCACTGCATGTGAGTGATGGGCCAGTTCCCTGCTCTCGTTGTAGGCGAGAGTGGAGCCTACTCTCTGCTTTCCCTATTTGTCAGCCCTGTCCTTTTGAGCACTGAGGCAGTCCCAGCAGAGATTTCTATCAGCCATGATTTATCTGATCTGCAATTTCACTTCATCTCTCTTGCTCTCTTTCACTCGCCAGCTCTCTGGACCCCCTCCCCATTCTCAGGGGGGCTGTATTTGCGTTGTCAGCACATTTCCTGGATGCAATCAAGCCCCTCATCCCGTCTGCCTCCTGTGTAACAGACAAACATCAGATGTTTAAAATGCAGACAACAATATGAATGTAGTGAGTGTGAGGAGGGATGCATGTAGAGAGAGTGTGGAGATGAATGTAGAGAGTGAGAGTGTGGAGATGAATATAGAGAGTGAGAGTGTGGAGTAGAATGTAGTGAGTGTGAGGAGATAAATGTAGAGAGTGAGAGTGTGAGGAGAGATGAATGTAGAGCAAGGAAAAATAAAAAGGAAGGAAATGGCATGAGAGGAGAGAACATGTGTATGCGTACCTGGGTAATAAAACAGAAAAGCTTGTCTTTAATTTGATTCATTTTATCATTAATTTTGTTTTGTTTAGGAACTGTGCACACGCTATTCAGGCACAAACCTCACAGGATGTTAGGGTACCTACCCTTGCCACTTACCCTCACACACCAGGTCACCAAACATCCACCTCTGCAGCGTCTGTCCCAGTAGGCTGCTGCTCTGAGCCCATATATCTGCAGCTCGCATGTGTGTGTTTGTCACTGCTAGCCTTCCCCCTCTCCCCCCTCCCTCTGCCTCCCTTTCTCTCTCTCTCACTCTCCCTCCCTCTCTCTATTTCTCTCTCTCGCCCTGCCTCACTGTGCATCACACATTCTGGCTGCGCTTTCAGAGGAGCTGAGCACGTCAGCAGAGTGAGGGGGTGCCTCTGTGTTTCTCACCGCTGCTGGCGACTGAGCTGCCGAATGCGTGTGTGCGTGTGGGTCCTGGGGGGGCATGGCGCACCGTCGCTGCCTTTCTCTCGTTTAGCATGGGCGTGAGTGACCTGGCCAAAGCCAAGGAGCCAGCAGCCCATCGAGCCGCTCGCCGACACTTGTCATCGTCACCATCTCAGCAGACGGGCACCTGGAAAGTCAGCGGCTGAGCGCGGCTGAGCGCGGCTTCCGGGAGCAGGAGCTGGGGGACCAGCCGGCCAGGGGGAAGCGGAGGGCAATAGGCTGAGCTGGAGCGCCTGAGGATACTGTCACTCTCTCCCGGATGCTCTGTTGGACTCTCTCTCCCATGTCGCACTCACAGTCTTGACTGCTGAGCTCATAGGTCCATCTGAGGGAAGCGAACTTGCTCAGGTTTGTTCATGTATCTCCATTCTTGTGGAATTCCTTCGCCTCTGGGTGATCTCGCCCCATCCCACTTTGGCCCGGGGGGTCCAACCCCTGGAGGCCGTGCTCGCCCTTCCCTCAGTTAGCCTGGGGCTGCTCCTTTTCCTGATTGCAGGTCTCCGGCGTGATATTGCTTTCTGCCGAGATGTTCCTCCTTCCTCTCTAGCGGAGAGAGGAGGCTCCCTAACACTCCCTGGCCACGCCACTCTGCTCTGGATTGCTGTCACTTTCGTGAAAATATTTTTTTATGAATCTTTATTCATCCACAGACTGAGGCATTTCATGTTTTATAGTTATTTTTATGGCAGTTGCTTGCTGTTTTTGGCTCACTGAAAGATAACAGGATTTTCTCCACACTGTTTTTGGGATATATCTTTTCCTTTTATTTTTAGCGGTTGTTTCATGCTGTTTCTGGTTGTTGTCTTTGGAGCTACTGAAAACACTGCATGAGGGAAGTGTTCAGGGCGAAGGGGGGTGGGCTGTATTCTACCCAGGATGCTGGCATAAGACAACTGGAACCTGAGGATTTTCTTTTTTATTCCCGTGTATGAAACTGTCAGCTTTTCCATATTTTTTGTGGATAGTCCTTGAATGAGAATCTTTTTCATTGCTGTCCTCCTTTTCTTCCACTGTGACGAATGTGGATGTGATGGGCGTTGGATCCTTTTGAGATGTCTTCCTGCCGCATGCCTCGTGCGAGGGCGGGAAGCAGGCCAGCGCTCAGGATTCAGGTGGGCAGGCTCCTGTTCCGGGCCGCTGTGGCTTGCTGCTGCCAGCTGGTGCTGTGGGCTGCGATTCTGGCCCTGCCCGGCACGGCCAGTGCCGCTCGCGTCTCCTCCAGCCTCAGCACCACGCATCATGTCCACCACTTCCACAGCAAGCACGGTACTGTGCCCATCGCCATCAACCGGATGCCTTTCCTCACACGTGGGGGCCATGGTACGTCCACACCGAAGCCCTACCTGTGGAGTATAGCTCTATATAGGTCTAACTTGCTCATTCAGACTGATCTATGATATACAAGTAAAGACACAGGGTTGTAGTAGGTTATTAGTTTCAGTGCTATGAGTTTTCACTCCCTTTAGAGAGTCATTGGATCAGGCTAACTGGTTTTCATTATGGCTACTTGCTTGTCAGTGATTTTATAGTCTAATATGAAAGCTTTAGGGGAGTATGAACTATACTGCCTTCAACAACTAATAGAGAAAGAAAGAAAAAGAGATCCAATCAGATAATTAGCCAGAGAAGTTTTGTTTGGCAAACCTGTCATTAATTTTTGGTGTCTGGACTGTCTGGATGTTAGTAATCCTATTGGCTCAGAGGTTTTGAAGCATGTGTGTGTGTGTTTTGCCCTGGTGAGTCATGTTGACTGCCCCACTACAATGACAGGTAGTGCTGTTTTGCCCCAAATTTCCTTTTGCCAACACAGAGAACCAGAAGCACCTGAACAAAGGCAGCTTTGCCAGTTCCTTCCTATACCTCAGCTTTCTGCTTTGCTTTTCATTTGCTGTTCTTTTGAGTACCATCAGTCAAAGTGTTTATTGCATGTTTTATTAAACATGATCCATGTCACCTGAGTGCAGGAACAGACGCATATACCTATATCAGCTTAAGAAGAATCTGCTTTTCTGAATCACTGGATCTATGTCTCTCTCACTCACCAGAACCTGATAGTCTGTCCTATATGGAACAGATTGATCTCAGCTTATTTTCCCAAATTGTTGGGCAGGTCCAGGAACATGGGGAAAATGGGAAATGTGTCCTAAAGTTTGATGGATGGCACACTTAAATTTACACAGATCTTGTCCAATACAGACTCTCCTCACCTAACAACCAATCAGTTTAATGACCACGTGGACTTACAACCAGCTGTCCGACCAGTCGGTATTGTACGCTGTATGAGAACTTTGGTCATGGAAACAGCAGTGTGGTGTCTCAGCATCATCTTGCATCACTCTTTCTCAGTCTGTTTCGTTTCTGGGGTTGGTCAGTATTCACTTCGCTAGCATTCGCAATCTGATTACCTATACTTACAGTATGCAAACCTAAGTAATGTATATTAGAACTGATTTCCTCTATTCTGTTTCTTACAATATACTATGAACTACTGTATAAATATATATAAATATACAAAAAATGGTATAAATGATGCAAAGGTGACAGTAAAAAAAATTTCTAAAGATAATTGACATAAACCCCCTACTAGTACAATATGCTATCGGTAAGGGGCAGCTCCTCACTTATTGACAAATTTGCTTCACAACCTTGTCGTAGGAATCAAACTTGATTGTTAAATGAGGAGTGTCTGTATTGCTATTTCTGCATATAACTTGGAAATGGCAAATCAATTTATTACTCATTTGTTTTATAACAAATCATGTCATGTCAGCTGTACAGGATTTCCTTGATTGTTTTTTTCTAACAATAGCACCTTATCAGGGACAAATATGGGCAGTAGTTCAATTAAATGTATTTAATTACTTTTGGGTATTTTGTTAGATAGAAAAAAGTAACAAATTTAAGATATAAAAAATGTAAAATACTTAAAATACTTTATAATGTGTAATTTTATTAATTTATTTTCTGTCATTTAAGAACCTTCATCACCAGGCTCACAGACTCTTGAACATAGCTTGTCAACATCTTCGGCTAGATGCAAGTAAATCAAATGATACGTCCTTTTGGGTCCAGCTTGCTTGTTGTGAGCTTTGTTTTTCATGACCAGTAATCCAAGTAAAGGAGCTGGTACCTCGTCAGCCATCACCACTAATTGTGTCAGAAATACTAGATATATATTAAGGGCATAATGGTTCTGAAAGCAAGACTGAAATCGCAATACAAACTGGGCTGGTCCTCACTATGTGTGCTGCATTGTGCACTACTCCACACATTTCTCTGTGCTGCACACTCCCATTGACCACAATGAAAAATGTGTACAAATGCATTCCACAGTGTTTTACTCCCCATTTTCCCCCACAAACACTAGGGACAATCATAGAAACGGCTAATACAACACAACATTAAAAACATATAAAGATATATAAAAAACATATAAGATGAAAACACAGAAAAATGCATGTGAAAAAAATGCAGTATGATGCATTGCACTTTTCATTGCGTTTTTTCGGTTTCCCTAGTGTGAACATACCCTCACGATCTTCTGGCACCCCCAACCCCAACCTCCTGACGCAGGTGCAGCCTGTTGAGATCTCATTACGTTACTAATGTTATAACAGTCATTTTTCATTTCATACTTAACACTATAACACATGTAAATCACAAAATTATTACTCTGTTTAAAGTCAGGGCAAGCTATATATTTTGAAAGTATTTCACATTACTAGGGCTGCACCATTTACACATTCCTCCTCTATCATTTCTATTTTATCATTACTATGTATTTTTGTATTTTTAAATTACAAATTACTTGTACATTTTGTCACACCAGTATTTTGTATTTTATTTTTTACAAGTGTCTGTTTGTTAATAAGTAGCAATGGATACTGGACCACTTCACAATGAAACATTTTTACTCTACCATAGGAAGCAAAGCTTAGCAAGCTCTGCAATTTTAATGATTTTTCTTTTCAGCATGACCTAAAGGCTTATATGTTAAAAAATCAGTCTGAAGTTTACTGTCGCCGCTTTTGCATGAGCTCTGCATGCGCTCTGGGAGACAATCATTTTCATCCATGCTGTTTAAATCACTCATAGATATGCTTGTGAGACACTTAACAAAATGAGTGAGGAGGAGGAAAGTGAACAATAACTGGTCACTAAATGTCACTTGCCTTTCGCTCTATAGAAATATTTTCTATTGCATAGAGATGATATTGTGTAAAAGCAAGTGATTTGTTGGCACAACTTGTGGCACTACCACCAATTTATTTTATGCACTTTGTTAGTAGATCGGTTCTATTTGGCTTTGGTTTATTTTGGTTTTATTTTGAACCCCTTTTATTTTTTATAAATATTGCAATATATATCACAAACAATTCATATCGCAGTTCTTGACATTTCCTAATCACGCAACCCTAATTGCGTGTGTGCTTTACAAAGGAGTGGCTTCCTGGTGCAAGCCCTGTGCTCCCTAGGATTGGCTTTCAGTTCACTGTAACCCAGCACAGAACCTGCGGTTATAGGCGATGGATGGTTGGATAGAAAGGTTTGGAAGTAATGCTTTCTTATTCCATGATCACAAAGAGATTCACTCTTAGCTTCCTCTGAGATTAATACAGAGCTTTACTCTGGCCTTCACTCTGAGCTCCACTCTGAGCTTCACCCTGAACCTCAGCTTTGCTTTGGACTTCAAACAGTTTCTCTCTCTGTGCTTCACCACATACTTGCACTGCTGGCATATGTGGAAAAAAATAGTTCATTCTGTGAATGGGAGAAATGGGAAAATGTAAATATCAAATGTCTTGTGTTTCCACTCCAAGGCACAGAATGCCAGTGAAAGCGTCGGATTAAATTTGTGGGAAATTCAGTCATGTCCTGGAGCAGGGTTCCCCAATTCCGGTCCTGGAGGGCCAGAATCCAACACATATTGCAGATTTTCCTGCTTCAACATATCTTAATCAGCCAATGACTATGTTTAGTAAGTGTGTTTGAGCAGGGAGGGCAACCTGTGTCGGACTTTGGCTCTCCAGGACCAGAATTGGGAAGTCTGTCATATAATGTATTGTTGGGGTCTTTTAGATTTTAGGAGGTAATAGATGCTTATAATTATAAAGGACAACATCAGCACAAACTGAAAATCATCAGATGAAGATACAACATTCCCACAGACTGCGAAACATGTGAAACCACTGGGTGCCACTGACACTAAACACACTGATGCCAGAGTGCAGAAATGGTGACTGTGTGCATTTTTTAACGGATCCCTGGATGATATGCAGGAGGTATTTTAGTCATCCTGCTGGACTCACATAGCTGCTATTCAAGCTGAGTCATTCTCCAGCTAAGCAGAGAGTGCCCTTCAGTCTTGGTGACCTCCTCTTTTTTGCTTACCAGACATCAAGTCGCTCAAACTTTAGGCAGACTGGTGAGAGTGACACTGTCGTAAAAGTGATACTACAGTGAGACTGATATTCGCAGTAATTGTTACTGAGCCCATACTGACATTGTGGTAGGGCAGGAACTAACAGTATAATGATACAGATACTGTGCTGAAACTAATACAGTGGTGATACTGATACTGTAATGAGACAGGTGCAGATACTGCTCTGTGATCGATACTGATAATGCAGTCAGCACCGGGATTATAGTTATACTATATTGACATTGACATTGACTGAGATTGAAAGCTGTTTGTTGTGAGACTGAGACTATTATTCTTGTGATATTAAGACTGTGATGGAACTACACTGTACTGAGACTGAGACTGCTACTTTGGCTCAAATACCATGAAGCTGATACTGTGATCTCTACGGCATACTGATACTGTGCTGATACTGATACTGTATCAGGACTGATAAATAATGGTACTGATACTGTTGTAACTCAGAGATACAGCCCAGAATGGTTTATAACATTGAATCCTTGACAGAAACACCTCACTCATTCATACTGATTTCTTCATCAGCAGGATTTATTTCAGCACTCACCTGCATGTTATATTTTCTGTATTGACTGCAGCTACTTATAATCATGAATGGAGCTGTGTGAAACGTGAGCAGACAGTAGGTAGACAGTAGAGCGAGTTATTTTTTTGAGCTCTGTTCTTGTAGCTGCAGTTCGCTTTGTGAATGCAGCGGATGTGAGCCCCTCACAGTCACTGGTTGCATGGAATGCATCATCTGCAGTACTGCATGCCTGCCACTTATAAGTCACAGACACTGGACCTGGCACATGTTGCACGTCGCTACTCACACGCACATTACATTATCTACTCTTCCTCCAATTGGGCGAGTCATTCAACTCCATCCTGGAGCCAAGGAGTAGAGAGGTGTCAACATTTACCTTGTCGCAATACCCTATGGAAGAAATGAAGAGAAGAAGAAAGAGCACAACCTACTGAGAGAAGGCGTATGAGCTAAGGCTGAAAGCTATATCTGCTCTCAAATGCCAGATACCCCAATTAATGAATCTGTCGGGGGTTTCAGGTTAACCTTCTTATGATTGGTTGGAGGTTGAAAGTAAATTTCTGATAGCTCTGGGGATGGTGTGAAATTCATGAATAAACTGAGTGATTAGGATGGAGTAGTGATAAATATGCAGCGCAGCCCCTGAATAATAAGGTGAGGTCCTGTATAAAAAAAAAAAAAAGGAAGAGGCCTGATTACAATGTAGATGATTTTTGTGACGGTGCCAGCCCGTTCTCTCCCTGACAACAGGTCTTCAGCTGATCTCATCAGGCTCCAGGGTTGGACCTCTCCCAGCAGGCTTTTCATTTCTACACAACCCCCCTCCCCCACTCGCAATTATTCAGCCATAATTACCAGCCGCCCACGGCCTCATCGATGGCACACCAGTAATGAACTGGCCGTGCGCTGCAGCACCAGCACTGCAGCCCGCTTGCGCCACTTTATTAAATTATGGGAGACCCGCAATGCTGGCTGCCAAACACCAGTCAATACAAACAGTAGTAATTGAGTCCATCTGAGTGAGTGCACATGCACCATCTATCTATGGAAAGTCTGTCCATGGGTGGCCCTCCTGGGGGGGGGACACTCATGAGACCACAAAGCTACCACCTCTTTCACTCCAGGGACTGAGGATGGCAAGGCTTGCTTGCCACTGTCAGGATGGTTAAAGTTGTAGAACAAGAAGTCTGGTCTATCAACAGTTGTCTGAAACTGCACGTGTTAATGTAGTTCTAGTTTACAGATTAATCAGTATAATCCTTTATAGTGTCAGATAGACTAGAGTTGAGTGTTTCATAAAGTTCTGCACCAAAATTCTGTTATTGTTTTCATTTATGGTCGGTGACGTAAATGTGTCTCAAAGTATGTCTGCTCTTAAGAGACAGATTAAGCCTTTGAAATCTACCATTTATGCTGAAGTAATTTAATCTTTTTCATGTGTCCATATGGTTGGTCTTTCTCACACTACTGCATGGATCAATCTCAAGGCCATCCTATTCAACCAAACAGAATATTAAGGAGAGGAAAAATTCAGAAATAATCCTCTACTTATATGATTTATTCAGTACTTTGGCCATTTTTCTTTATATACTTGTAGGCTTACAATGAACCTTTTTATAGCCCCAACTTTATGGAGCTAATCACTTGTAGTCTTCAAACAGACTATGACAAATCTATCATGCAGCAAAGTAAACCATAGCTGTTGGAGCCTGGGCAAGGCAAGTTAAATTTGTATGTCTTCCTGGTATTAATTACATAACATGTTCTCTGTGAATATTTATGCATGTTCTCATTCCTACTTGCATTTTGAAGAAGTGATTTGCAGTGATGCTAGTGCAGATAGAGCTTCCCACACTATGGAAAGACACTTGTGCAGGTATCCAGTCACTGGAACCTCTCTGTTCATTTGTAGTGTCGTGCTGGTCGCATGTAGGCAGGGGTGAGAGTGATTATGCCTAGAGCTTCCACTTCATCATTCCAAGTTTCGCAACCATTCAGTGGAAATTGATCTCAAATTGTTATTATTTATGATGGGACATCCATCTTCCCCAACTTCTATACTCAATCTTGTCCTTCCCGTTTCCCACAGAAATTAATGCTGCTTATTCTTCTTAAAGAATAATTTGGTCATTAGTGTGACATGTTGGGAATCAGTCTCGTTTTCTAAGAAACATTCCATTTATGTTTTTGTTTTCTTTTTTCAACTCCAGAGGATTAAAATGGATTCATCTCCACAGCATATGTGCTCCTGATTTCCATTTTGAGGCTCTAGTTTTAGTTCTGCAGTCTGTCCACAGAGGGTGGCCATCAGGGAAGTATCTGTGAGAGACAGTTCAGAGCGATGGGAAGAAGACCACAGCCATTCAGTGCTATTGTTGGAACAGCATAAAGATGCATTGTGAGTCACGGTGAGACCATCAGCAAAGTCACTGGAGCAGCTTTGCCTTCT
Source organism: Gnathonemus echidnorhynchus (assembly GCA_026776725.1). Taxonomy (NCBI): domain Eukaryota; kingdom Metazoa; phylum Chordata; class Actinopteri; order Osteoglossiformes; family Mormyridae; genus Gnathonemus; species Gnathonemus echidnorhynchus. Next base: position 16,787,082 of record JAODJU010000002.1, on the reverse strand, counting down.
TCCTTTGTTCTTGCTAACAACTGTGAAGCAGCGTGAAATCTGGGCTGTCGGGCCTCAGTGACTCTGCGGAGGGAGGCGAAGCCTTTCTGTCTGCTGAGATTTGTTAAGTCAGTGCATGTGATGTGCACAGGCAGAGGCTGATGCATGCCTTTATGCAGGTCCCCTGATTCAGATCACAGCTTTAGATTAGGGCTTTTATTAGTAATGTTTATTTTAGAAACAGAACGAGCAAAGTCAAAGCTGCTCTGATCAAGGTTCTGTTTGCTGTTGCACTCTCTTCTCTCCTCGACTTATTTGTGGTGAAGCTGCACAGTCGCCGTAGCTGTCAAGGCGGCTGGGCTGAAGCGGCTGAGTAGGCAGGACCACACCCTGTTTGGGGGCATCATGGCCACAAACACGACGTTGTGGGGTCCTGAGGGAGGGCAGCACTAACGTCAGTGCCGTTAATGATTTATTTGTGACACAAGCCTGCCTGCTCTCTTAGGACCCTGTGTGGTTAATGAGCACAGCATCTTTCTTCATGCTAGCCCATACCCCTGAAAGACATCCCCCTTCCCCACTGAGATTACACTGTTGTATTTTCTTCTTGTCACCATAATGTCTTTACAATCGTTACATGTTTTTCTTGTTGAAATGTCAAAAAGAAAAAGGTTTAATAACCATTTTATTGCATGGGCATGTTAAATGTAGCCAAATCGCATCTTAAAATAATCAACTCTTTTGCACGAACAAGCTGAATTTACAACAGAATTAACAATCGTATCAATTTGTGAAAACAAAGCAGTTGCTCAAACTGATTGAGTACTGCTTTGCTTTAAGGCAAAGCGTTTAATAATCCCAGGGAATACTGACAGGTTCTTCCTGTCTTTTGTCCCATTAGAATTTTGTCATTAATGATACATGCAGGAGTGATCAGATTATGATTGAATTCAGAAGAATGAGCTAAACCACAGAAAACTAGAGGGATGTTGGATACTGGAAGGACCCTGTGTAGTGTTAGTGAGCAATAGAAGGTGCTGAGTTACTGAAGAAGTCATGCAAATGAGCATTTAAGGTTTAACTTTAAAAAAGTATAGTTTTGACAGTCAATTGCATTATGATATGCAAAGAAATATAGTTAACCACCTAATTGGTTGGAAAAGCTTAGCATGTAAGTGGAATGTGCACTAAATAAAAAAAATTTTCAGACCACATATCACAACAAGGTCTTAGAGCATTCAGGTGGAAACATTAACTTTCACATGTCCAGGTGATCCATCCAGTACTTCTAGAAATTGTACAGGTTTGTGAGTGTGTGAGGAGTAGGAATTAGATGTGGGGAGAAATACAATATTGTCATTTTGACTGCCCCCTTTCCCAGTTATATTTTCTGGTTCCTTTTCTTTAACCATTTAGGTTATTAAAGGTATTCACTGGTGACGTGGAGAAATTGAACAAAGCGTCTCATTTTATTTTATTAAATTACCCTTCTATTATGGCAATTTGCTGCAAGATACATTTTTAGCTGAAAATTTAATTGGGTATCTTATTGATCACATGGATTTAAAGCTCTGGACCATGTTTGCCTGAAGTTTTATAAATCCTGTTCAGAAGGTTGTTTTTCTGAAGATTGGGCCACTTAATTTTTAACAAAGGAGGGATTTTCAAAAGCATTTTCTTTGATTTTCAAATGTTTAAGATATATTTTTTTTGATACTTTGGACATGTAACTTTAGTTTATAACTTGTTTTGAAAATGAAATGGAGCCTCCTGTTATGACTGGTTTATTCTTTATTCTTAGTTCATCCATCCAACATACGCTTGTGAAAATTATGAAACTTCTCTCCTCGCTGAGAGACTAACCATGCAGACATTACTCTTGTCAGTTTTTGACTTGCCATGCACATATCAAAGGTCCTCAGCATTAAATGTCAGCCAGATCTCTGGGAGGGAAATTATTAGTGTGGTAAAGAAGAAGCATGAGGCACCATGCCAGCATCACCTGGTCTCCTACTTGTCTGATTGGCCCTTCCTGGAAAAGGGGAAGGATTTGAGATGGACGATGTGATGCTTCTAAAGGGGCTAGACAAGTAGCAGTGAATGAACAACTCAGTAACAGAAAGAATAGAAATAAAAATGTTCAGTAGAAAGAAGCTGATCTTATTGCATTATGCACATGTCCAAGGTTGCTTGGAGGTTAGGACTGGGTGGGTTCAGAACCATATCATGATACTGTATATACTACAGTGGAATTACTGCTAAATACTACTCATAATTATGGCATTTTTGGTGATAACAGAAGATATTAGCTTTAGGATTGAGTATGAATATTCTCACAATTCCAACAGACCTGTTCTGAAGGCGACTGGAGCTTTTCAGAGACCTGTATTTACTTGGCAAGTGCCTTAACTAAGGATATTATTGGTAGCCACAGTAACAGAATTGAGTAAAGAGAGAATTGATGCACATCAGTTGCTCTTCCATCCTGCTTTAGGGATGTGTCTGCTTTTGTGTACTGTGAGATGGTGGCTGTTAGCATTCAAAAATGGTCTGAAATTATGGTTTTAAAAGGCAAAGATATTAAACAACACGCGGCTCAGGAACATGAGGTATGTGATGCTGCTCTGTGCAGAAATCCATGCAGTGGAAACCTTCAGATTTGGTTGGGCACTGAGTTACTCAATTTGCTTTGCTCCATTATTTTCCCATCCATGCTTCACTTCCCATTGATTAATTAAGGCCCATACCCAGTAGGTCTGGAAGCTGGAAAAAGATCCACCAAGGCCCCACTTGGGGCTTTGCAAAGCAAATATCTTTTTCTAAGCAAAGCAGGTCACTTACCATCTGTTTTCAGTACAGTATCTTTTTTGTGGAAAAATCACTGGCTATGCCGTCCAGCTAACATTAATGAAACTCAGTTACACTACGACACAGAAACACTGAGCGCTGTGACTTTCTGCACTGATTTTTGTTTTATTGTTAGCTTAACCGAGGCTTTTTCCACATGTTCTTTGCTCCTTTGTCATACATGTTTTGTGCTTTGAATGTACATGGCACCTGGACTTACCATTACTTTTTCTAAAAATTACCTGCTCATTCTATTCATGTTATATTAATGGAACTTGAGTTTTTTGTACTTCCTTGGAAACCCTGAACTGAAGTGATTCCAGAAGAGGGAAATGTATGTTTAAGATGTGTTTTTTTTAGCGAACAATAGATTATTTGTAACTCCTATCAGTTCAGAAGGAAAATGGAAGTTCTTAAGACAGTCACATAACCACCACAAAGAGCTTCTACAGATTATTATTGCAACAATAAGAAACGTGATGGAAACACAGCCACTGACAGACCAGACAACCTTTTTAATAGCTTCCTTTGTGTCTAGTATATGATCTGGTATAGCAGACTCTGGGAGCTTGTGAGTGGGGTGATTTACCATGGTTTTATAAACTGCTGCACAGTGTTACACTCTCCGTACACTCTCTCATACTGTTCATCTGATTAACGTGTCTTTATCACTACACTGGCTTTTATGACTTGCTGTGCTTGCTGAGTGGACAGTTATTTATGCTACATTTATAGTCCTATGCACTCTGTATCCACACTTTACTGTACTGTCCAGCTTTCATCTCAGCACCGTGGTGAGTTTGGCTGTGTGTGTTTGTGTGTCTTTATGGGTCAGATATACATTACATTGTAGAGACCTGTTATTTTGACTTCCTGGGGACCATTTTTTCTGTCCCCACAAGGGGAAATTCAGTTTTATAAAAACATGTGACTTGTGTTTTGATTGGTTACTTATGGCAAAGGTTAAGGCTGTGCAGGTGTTAAAGTTGTCATTGTTGGGATTATGATTTTTCCCATACACTCTCAGAAAAAAAGGGTAAAATTTTTTCAGGTTCCCACAAAGATCTATGCATGCAATCAAACAAGTAAAATTTCCAAAAGTCTCTTATTTTGTTTAGATACTTATAGTTAAGGTTAGGGCTATGTAGGGGTTAAGGTCATCATGTTGTGATTAGAGTTTTTCCCATAGAAATAAATGGAGAGTCCCCACAAAGATATAAATACAAACCTGTATGTGTGTGTGTGTGTTGTTTGCATAGATCACATCTGAGGACCAAGTTGTCCCCAAAGTGTAGTAAAACCTGGAATTTCCCTACTTTTGGGGACATCTTTTGAGGTCCCCATTTGGATAACCTCAGTTTTAATAAAATCTGTGAATGCAATCAAAAAAGTAAAAATGCCAAAAGTCTTGTATTTGGGTTGGTTACTTATGGTTAAAGTTAGGGATGGGTAGAGGTTAAGGGTGTCGTGATTGGGATTAGGGTTTTAAATGGAGAGTCCCCACAAAGATATAATTACAAACCATATACAACTGTATGTGTGAGTGACAGTGTTGTGTAAGTTACTTTAAAAAAGTAACTAATTACTTAATCAATGTTGTATTTAAAATACTTATCTAATTACTGTGTCTGAA
>JAODJU010000002.1:16766323-16776354 GCA_026776725.1 Gnathonemus echidnorhynchus | reverse complement strand
TCAGGACCTTCAGAGAAGAAAACCGGTAAAATGTATTTTTGTCTCTGAAAGTTACGGCATGATTTCAGTGTCAGTAACTGACTCCACCAATCTCTAGAAAGGGGACAGTGAAAAATAATTTCCTTACAGTACTATATCTGTAGTACAGTAGAGAACATTTACAATACAGCAAGTATACTTCTAAAAATATTATCTTTTTGAATAATTGAAAGACTGTCACATAGGGGTGGAAGAACACGTATATTCTCAGAACAACAAGAGAAAGTAATTGTTGAGACGGTCCGTCAAAACAATGCAATACAACTGCGTGAAATACAGAAATACAACAGCGGATTATTGAAGACAATGTGCATTTTGATGGATTAAACCATGTGAGTCGTTCAACAATTGACCGTATCTTACAACGCAACCAGATAAGGATGAAACAAGCCTATAGGGTACCATGTGAGTGAAACTCTAAAAGAGTGAAAGAGCAAAGATATCAATATGTGCAAGTAAGTAAACTTACAGTAAACTCAGCACTAGCATGTACAGTATACTGTATTATATATGTCATTCACAGAATGGAGTGTACTCTATTTTCATTGTGTATAGAGACTTTTTGAATTTGACTCAGTGGAGAGGCCTCATGAATCTCATCCAAGCAATGGATGCAGCGTGTGATGATGTAAGAGTGGAATCTTGCCAAGATTCTTTCCACGTTGTCTTGCAAGGGAGAACATTGCATGTGATGTAGATGAAGTCCTGTGGCCTGACCCCATGCAGAGGCATGATGATGTGGCAGAATGACTGATTTTGATGTAAAAATATGTAAAAGCACATAGTTCGTTTTGTTTTGTCGCAGGTTTCTTTGTTTGGATGTAAATAAGCTTTCATAAGTACAGGAATATTCAAATATCCTAAATAAAGATAATTTTCCTTTTATCCCAGAGTGTTTTGCATTTGTTTATGTACTGTGTCACAATTGCTGAGTAGTGTTTTTACATTGGCTGGTTTTGTGTGTTTTCTGACAGTTGTTCTTGATTTTGAGTACAGTTAAAATAGTTTTGGTTCAACTGTTTGATTTTGCAAGACAAGACAAAGGTTTTTTGAGCATAGCTTTTAGGGTTTGTGCTTAATGTTTTGAGAAAAGGAGAGGAGATTTTAGAAAATGTGTTTTAGCAATTCAAAAAAACTGTAAGGGACAAATGGGTCACACAGATGATTCTTCCCACATCACCCAGCAAAGAAGAGTATTTCCTGTGATGTAGCCAAAGTTCTCTGTCCTGATCCAGCACTGAGACATGGTGATGAGGCAGCGTGAATATTCTTCTTTGACTCTGACTTGGCAGTTGCACATTTTACTGTAATATGTCTCTCATTTGGATTTTTCATTTTGTCCTTTCATTTCATTTCATTTTGTAACTTTTTTGGTACTGAATACTGCAAAATTTTTCATATCGTTTTAGGATAATTGTATACAAACACTTTTTGCAGACAGCAAGACTATAGTCTTTTGGTTTCCAGTTTTGCAGCTGATCATTCAAAAACCATATCCACAGTAAATGTTTCTCTGCTTGCCGACAACAGTTTTGACTGGTAGTGTTTTCAGTTTTTTGCTGTAGTGTGTAATGACTGCTCAGTGGTGTTTATGTACCAACTGGCTTGATGCGTGATCTGAAAGCAGTGTTTGCTTTTGAGCAAAGATAATATAGTTTTGAGGAGATTGTTTGATTTTGCAAAATGAGTCAAAGGTTTTGTGAGTGTAGCTTGAATTTTAGAGTTAGTGCTTAGTGTTTTGAGTAAAGGAGAGGAGATTTTAGGAAATGTGTTTTAGAAAAATTGTAATGCAGCCATCCAGAGCACATAGTCAGTGGCAGAATGTGCTCATGGGTTATTTCCATGCGACACACCCACATTTTAGAGTTTCTCTGGCCAAAGTGCATATCTTGCCTTAGCACATACAAACATCACACTTAGGAAATACTCTTAAGTGAAAAACTGTGCAGCTACTTGTTTTCTTGACATACACACATTGGAGAATCAAGCCCTATAACTGGTACACTCCTGCTTAAAAGGATTTGTTTCACTAACACATAAAGCAGCTTTCAAGAAGACCGGAGTCTGAAAAGGCCATGGCCTGCCTTTCATTTGGAAATGCCATCATGCTGGACGATGGGAGAAAATGGCTGTAAACACTTCCAAACTCTGCATGCATCCATAAGATGGCATGTAAAGTCCTCTTCTCATTAGTTCCTTTTCTTCTAAGTGTGGAAGACCTCACAGTTTCTTCTACCATGTATTGCTAATGAAGGCAAATTCACAAATTCACTCTTTAACTAAAAAGAGGTTGACTGATTGCCCATGAAGCTAAACTCAGCAGTAATTTTCAAAAACTGTAATTTAAACCACTTCAATACCATTGCACACAACCAAAACCTCAAATTTAAGTCTTTGTAATAGAGTAAAATGGTCAACTATGTCAAAGGCTGCACTTAGGTCCAAAAGCATTAGCACAATCACATTGTCTCCCCAGGAGCGCCCCAGTCATTCTATATACAGTTGAACTTTGGAACTCAAATGCCCCAAATTCAAATGTAACTCGACCAACTCGGACATCAAACAGGTCTGTTGAATTTTTTTCGACCTGTATCTCGACCGAAATCTTGGAACTCGAATTCCTGCTAAAACTTGTATGGGTAGAAACACGTTCAACTCTATCGATACAGACCTCAAACACAATTCAACCAATAACTCGGAATACGACAAACCAAAACAGACCTGCTAAAACAGTTTCATAGTCAGGGATTTGATAACTTACATTTTTATTGATGTTTTATTTATGTGTCCAATCTTTAGTTTGTGTAGGAAGCATTTGGGCATAGAGCAAGGTAGAAGGACATACAGTCTAAAGTAGAAGTCAGTGCGACTCACTCACGTGTGCACACACTCACACGCCCACTCGCACGAGTCAGCAGCTAGCCTGCACAGCATGTCGTTGGAACTCGAAAGTTCACACTGAGAGCGAATGGTGCAAAGCCATGCAAATGTGGCAAACATGCCTGATCCTAAAATAGCATCCAAACATTCCACTGCTACCCAGTGAGCCACCATGCTAGCCAGGGGGAAGAGTTAACAAAATAACTTTTGACAGTGATCCAAAAAGTACTAAATGTATTAGAATGATAATTTACCATGTAGCACCCTGCCATTTCTAGACCATCCTGGCCTCCTTTTCAGAACTGGCAGCAGCAGCTGCTACTGTTAGCACTACATCAAAGTGTTGGTTTTCCACTAACATAAAAACTGGCACCGGTGCCAAATGACATCACAATGCAAGACGGGGTAAAAATGGCTGTAGTATACAGTATTATTGGGATGGACAATGTGCGATAATAATACCAACATTGCAGGGAGTTTAAGTTTCACTTAAAACATTTTTACTGTGTGATAGGTAAAAATAAACTTAGCAAGGGTTTGCAGTTTTAATGATTATTCCTTTTCGATATTATCTAGTGTATGTTTAGAAATCAATTTAAAGTTTACCTCCGCTACTTTTGCATAAGTGCTGCATGTATTGTCCAATCATAATCATTTTCTCCTATGGCGATTTTAACATAAATTTGTGAGAAATTTATGTTAAATTCCTTTTTCTTAATTAATGACCCAATATTTATTACATCAAAATTACACTGCAATATTTGAAAAATCTCCAATACGGTGCTGTCCTTCTTTATTTAAATACAGTGGTACCTCAGTTCTCAAACTCATTAGAATTCGAATTTCTTAAAATTACCTAGAACTCGATCTGAATCTCAGACGTGAACGCAGACCTGAGATAACTTGTACGCAAGGGGAAATGAGTTATGTTACACGTCTCTCAGCGTCTCTAAGGCTTCAGTCTCAGCCTCGCATTCGCTGTGATAGCATCGTGCATGTTTACACTAGCTGAATACATATATTTAGACGGTAAAAATACACTGAAAATGATAGATTATATAATAAAATGCATTTAAAAATAAAGATTTCTTATTAATTACCTTAATATTAATAATAAACCATTAATACATTTAATTATAATATATTATATATTGTTATATATTATTATATATTGTTGTGCCGAGCGGGGACAGAACAGAGACAAATGCACAGACGTCAGGGTATTGGGGAATACGGGCGCGGTTTAATTACAGGTAAGGCAGGCAAAACGCAGACGGACAACACAATGACCGGACTGGGGGAAACAAACTGAAACGTGGACTAAATACGCAGATAACAACCAGAAACTGCTGATCACACGGGGATTCCACACGGGGTTAACGAGGGGGCGCAGCACACGGAAGGAGCGGACGATCGGGGCAGGACACATTGTTTGGATATATTTATTTTCTTACTTTACAAATTACTGTTTTGATAAATGTGTTTAGATTTGTTTAGTACAGTATATGCTCTTCTTGTTTTATCCTGTTCATTTTGTGTTTAAATGCTAAAAAAAAATATTTAGGTGTAATTTTTTTGGGTCCGGGAACCAATTAATTGGTTTTCAATTATTTCTTATGATTCGATCTGATGTTCTGAATGCATTAATTTCGAGTTCCGAGGTACCACTGTACCTTATTTCCTGTCATGCGGTCCTGATGTTGTTGTATGTGTTCTTCCGACCAGCTCGCAATTAAAGCTTAGCTGTCTTCATTTGTCCACGCATCCATTATTATTATTGCTTTTACTTTGTTCATCATTGTTTTCTGAGTTAGTAGCTTTTTTCAAGGTGGTTGGTTGTATTGTGCAGCCTTCGCCATCGGTGTGTGAGTGTGAGTGTCGATGGGTGAATGTGAGGTATGTATTGTAAAGCGCTTTGAGTACTCGTAGTGCTATATAAATGCATATAAATCCATTTACCATTTACCATTGTGTTTCAGAGGCAGGTTACTAGCATAACCATTTGACAAAGAAAGCATTACAAGTCCCACCTCATAGTACTGAAGTACCAAAAAAGTACCCCAGCTGGTTTAGCACTTTAGGTGCTGGAGCTTTTGGTACTCATCTTGGTATAATCTTACTGGTGCCACAGGCTGATTTTTATAGTTTTTCCCAATTGCTAAAACACATTTCTCTGAAGGTGCACTCAAATTCTCAAAAGTTTAAACACAACATCGTAACATCCCAAATTTACTGCCCAAAAGCAAAGTCAACTTAAAATCATTCACTATGTCATTTAAAGCACATATTTCACTCAGATGACAGACACAAAAGACCAAAAATGATCACACACACACAATGAACACAACATGGATCAATTCAGAACACTGCTCTGAAAACTTCATACAACCCGGAACTATATATTTCAAATTTATCAAGGTCTCCATTCATAGCGCTCAACATACTATATTGAAGGTGTACAAAAACACCACATGCAAGATCATGTTTCTAATATTTTCTTTTTCTCAAATGCACTGCTCCAAAATCACCAGTATGTAAACTTGTGAACTAGGAAAAAAAAAGGTCTATCCATGCTACAAAGAACATAAAAGAGAAAAGAAAATGTGCATGAAGCTGATAAATGAATGTTACTGTAAATACTGTACATTACAGACATTATTCATCAGCTGGGTCAGGCCACAAAGCCCCATCCACATCACACAATATGTTTACTCTTCTTAGGCAGCCAGAGAAGTATGTTCAGCTGTGTCTTATCCAGGCTTGGGTGGACTCTAAAGTGAGATCCCCACAGGTTTCCTCCATGGCCCACAGAAGATTCCCTGCTTCACAGGAATTCTGGACATAAACTTTCCACTGCCATGCCGAGAATAATTCTTCTACGGGGTTGAGAAATGGGGAGCATGCTGACAAGAACAAATTAGAAAACATGGGATGATCAGTGAACCAGTTATGTACAGCTGCACCTCTGTGAAAACTGACATTGTTCCAAATCACAATGTATTGTGACAACTCTGCCCTTCTAGCCTCATTTTGTTGTCATTGCTCAACATTTTCAAAAAGATGATCAAGGAATTTTAACAGGTGTTTTATGTTGTAAAGCCCATGAATGGTGGTGGAGATCCCTGTGTTCACTTATGGCTGCACACATGGTCACATTTCCTCCCTGTTGCCCAGGAACTTCCACAATAGCCCGATGCCCAGTAATGTTGCAGTCTCTTATTCTTTTGGTGAGGTTAAATCCAGCATCTTCAACAAAGAGATATTCATGTGGCTGGTCACTGGCATCAGGTTAAAAAATTCTCTAGGAAGAAAGGACAGAGGTAAGCACAATGTATAGGAAAAAGTTGGAATTTAGGGCATATTCACTAAATCAGTGCCACATTGTTTACTGCATCATAACCTAGAATTTCAGTGTGAGATTGCAGTGATCTTACCTGTACATATTGCAGGCGTTGGGTCTTGATTCAGTCCGAATTCCTTTCAAAAGGGACCTTATACACCTGCTTCATTTTATGCTGTTATGACGTAGTATGTGGTCAATAATAGAAATGCTGATGTGATTTATACCCTGGAATGTTTGCTAATCCTCTATGACTCTGCTCTGAATTTCCCTTAAGCGAATAGTGTTGTTGGCCACAACCATATTTACTATCTCTTGTTCTTCATCTGACAGGAGTCGTCGTCTGCCTCCACCATGAGGTCGCCTTTCAGTTCTACACACAAAACATCCACACATACAAAATATGCAAAACATAGTGAGATCGTTTATTTGAAGGGTCTCTCCAAGAAAACCTGTCATATGTCCTTGTAATTATGCAATGTAAGTCTAATAATTGTCATAAAGTGCTTTACCTGTTCTCAGTTCTGAAAGTACAGATTATGGAAGCAGCTGTATACTGACTGAGATTTGGATGCACATGTAGCCGAGCTTCTCTCATTGTCAAACCATGGACAAGCACATGGTCAACCACAGCTGCACGAATATCATCTGATATTACAGGTCTTTACCTTCCTCTCCCTCTTCCAGCTCTCTGTCTGTTATCCAGCATAGATTTATTGAAAAACAGCCATAGTAGACACACACACACACACACACAGTAGAAGTTGAGCATCATGTGTGAAGCAATTTGACACACAGCGTTATCAGATGGAGCGTTAAGTGCTAATTGATCTTAAGTTATGAGTCCTTGTATTTGATTAGAGTGAGGAGTGTTTTCTGATTGGTTGTTTGGTGATAATTGTGCTTTGAATATGGGGTGTATGTTTAAGGATCTGCTGAAATGGTCCAACCAATCTCTGATATGACACTAACAACAGGAACACAGTTTAATTCTGGGAATAGTGTGGTCATTTTGAGGACTGAATTAAAGCATATGGTCATCTAGCTTATTGGTCATGACATAGTGTTTTAGCAATTGGGAAAAACTATAATACTGGAAGATGTGGTTAAAGACATTGAGTGCTATTTTCTGCTCTGCAGGAGGCAAATGAGAAATGAAATGAGTGTGAAGGGCACTTTTATCAGTGTGTATCTCAGTGAGTCAGTGTGAACAGAGCAGTGCCCGTGCAAAGCTCCTTGTTATGGAGCCAGAGCCAAACCGTGAAGCCATGTTACACTGAATTGTGGGTTCACCTTTATTTTTAGATAGGCAATCCACTTCATATGGATATGAGGTATTTTTAACGAAGCTATGACACTGACAAGACACAAATGTACGAAAGCTCCTTAAACCGCTTTCCTCCTGAGTATCAACATTGGCTGTTTCACCCACATCCTGATGCATCCTGTCACAGTAACACAAGTTTATTAAATTAGAAGAGCATAATCTGTATAATCAGCACACATTAAGTATATATACATGTGAATATACAGGCAGTATTCACATCTGAATATAAAAATAAAGACCCATGACTCTGAAATGCTTCTAAAGGCTCTTTACCCTTAAACAGCCAAGTGGCCACTCATGTCCAAAAATGGCACAGAGCTGGAGACCATATGACTGCTTCGTAGGCATATTCTAATTTTTCCAAAGTTTAATCCGATACCTCCGTGTTCTGATAGCATACCAGAGGCCAGATGTAGTCCCATCAATTGACTAGCATTGGTCATTATGTTTGACAGCTCAGTTAGAATTAATAATTGAAAAGTGAACTCAGATATTTGATTCTGTTTACCATAACAGGAACATAATTAGGTCTGCTGGGGTTTGCAGTCTGTGGCCACGGACCAGATGTTACGGTTGGTTTTAAGACTCCAGGGGGGGCGTTATAAAGAAAGACATCCCAGAGATTCAAAAGCTGTATTAACACAGTGTACTGTTGGCCAAGGTACTAAAGATTATGCACTCAAAGCCCCCACAAGTGTCAAGGAATCATTTCTGGATCTTTATAATTGGATCCCACTGCTTCTTATTACAAACAGGCTGGACTGGGGCTCAGATACTGCAGTGCACTGTGGGAGTGTGAAATAAGTCTCCCCTGTTCAGATGAGAGCTCTGGTGCTTGAAGAAATGGACAGGTGTCTATGAGAACAGGACAGCAACAGAAAGGTACAGCCGGCTCATCTCCAGCACCCGCTTGCACACGTGACCAGAGGCAAAGCAGCCAGGACAGTACTTTAAATCAAAGACCCACAGTCCAGCATTCTGCCAGTGTGCATTCCTGACAACACAGTTGATGGGCAGGAAATGGAAGTGATGAGGACTTTTTGTTACAGCAACATGTAGGGCACAAGGACATTCTTTGTCCTGTAGGACTCCAGAGTATTCATAGGACAAGACAAAGGAGAACCAGTGACAGAGAGACGGCAAAGCATAAATAATAAAGGCTGTATTGGTGAAACTCTACTATGCTACCTAGCAGTTTGGTCTGCGTGCCATTTTTCCTATCATGATTGCATCACACCTCTAATCTTCACTCTTTTTGCAGCTAGTGCTGCTCATGTACCCTAACAAAACTCCTTCACTCCAATTAGGGCAGCACCCACTGGAGTGCAACACATTCCTTGGTCTACCTCTGTGTTTACTTTCTTGCTGAAGAACTGTTTTCATATGCATTGTTTCCATTTTTCTATAAGACCACTGTAATGCAACAAAGCCATGCTTTAAAAAGCAGAGAAAAAACCTTGCCTTTGAATTTATTTGAAAAGGAAGCTTGGGACACCAATCTATGCTTTTGAGTAGAGAAAATGAGGAACTGGTGATGAGATGCTGATCAGTATTATAACTCAGACCTGGTACTCTTCTTTTAACAAAGAACAGGATACTAATAATCGGGACTATTGTCTGCTGAGGACAGTAATCAGTGTAGATACTTTGAGATACAAAGGGTACTGTCGATGTGTTTGTCTCACATATGACGTATGCGACATACAGTGACCACACACGTGCGTCAGGGTTGTGGTCGACTCACACACCGAGTCAAATCAAAAGTCATCTGTGGTCATGTCCGAGTTACGAGTCATCTGTGCTCAAGACAGATGAACGGGTCATCTGTGCTCAAGTCCAAGTCACAAGTCATCTGTGCTCAAGTCCAATTCACAAGTCATCTGTGCTCAAGTCCGAGTCACGAGTCATCTGTGCTCATGTCAGTCTTCAGAGCGTCAGTGTAAGTCAAGTTAATATATCCAAAACTAAATGTACAAACACAGAGACAAATATAATGAACAAAATATGCTTGTTTTACTGAAACATTTTGTAAAATAAACTTAGACTTTAGTATTTATCATGTGTCAATGTGCAACTGGGCAAATATATTAGCAGTAACAAATGTGTACCAACATAATTACAATAACCTATTGACATTTTAAAATAGATTTTTTTTTTCTCGTGCTTAAAATCACCACCTTGAAGAATCATATTTATAATACAGTGGTACCTCAGTTCTCGAACTCATTAGAACTTGAATTTCTAAAAAGTTGAACCAACCAGTTCAAAAAAAAATTACATAGAACTCAATCTGAATCTCAGACATCGAACCGTGAACGCTGACCTAAGATAACTTGTACGCGAGGGGAAATGAGTTACGCCACACGTTTCTCAGTGGAAACAAAGGGTAAGGCTTCAGTCTCAGCCTCGCATTCGCTGTGATAGCATCGTGCATGTTTACACTAG
>JAODJU010000002.1:16749663-16764402 GCA_026776725.1 Gnathonemus echidnorhynchus | reverse complement strand
GCTATTAGTTAAGTTCTCCCCAAGCGAGCTTGATGGGCCGAATGGCCTCCTCTCGTTTGTATAGTTCTTATGTTCTTTCCAGTGCTTAATAATAGTAAAAAAAAAAAACTGCAGTTTATGAAATAAATGAAAAAGTGCTAAAACCTGTGGTGTTTAAAACTTTTAACTGGTAGTGTATATCTGAATCTGAATGTTATGTCCTGCAAACTTGTGCGCCTTTTGGCTCATCCCAGAACAGTTGGATATGTCACAAAACTTGGAGGTCCACACTGTCTTTGGAGCAGGTCCTGAAATCTTAACCTTGACTCCCATAACAGCCTTAGGGAGGTTGGTGGAGAAGAATTTTGTCCTGGCAATTTGTCATTTCCTTTCCACGTAAATAAGACACATTCCCCATCATTTCTCCATGAGGCATTTGCTGATAAATGGATGAGGAATTGTAAGCCTCCACTTACTCAGTAATTCAGAGAGTTTTCCTTTGGCTTCCTGAAATCACTGTATGCTGATTGCTGCTATTTTAATTTCTTTAATGTAGCTGGGTTCAGTCTATTGAATGCTAATGTATGGTATACACTCTTGGTGCTTCATGTGTCCTTGTGATTGAACAAAAAGGTATATGCGTGTAGCTCCTTAGCCAATGTTTTGAAAGATTGTGCTAAGAAACGAGGAAGCGATAGGAGTGAAATGCTTTTTTTGAGACAGCCTGTAGGTACCTGCATTGGCCTGTGTCTTTGTGTGCTGGTAAAATATCAGCCTGTATGTACCTGCATAGTCTGTGTCTTTGTGTGCTGGTAAAATATCAGCCTGTATGTACCTGCATAGTCTGTATCTTTGTTTGCTGGTTAAATATCAGCCTGTATGTACCTGCATAGTCTGTATCTTTGTTTGCTGGTAAAATATAAGCCGGTATGTACCTGTATAGTCTGTATCTTTGTTTGCTGGTAAAATATCAGCCGGTATGTACCTGCATAGTCTGTATCTTTGTTTGCTGGTAAAATATCAGCCTGTATTTACCTGCATGGTCTGTATCTTTGTTTGCTGGTAAAATATCAGCCTTTATGTATCTGCATAGACTGTGTCTTTCTTTGCTGGTAAAATATCTGCTGGTATGGCCTGTGTCTTTGTTTGCTGGTAAACTATCTGCTGGTATGTACCTGCGTAGTCTGTGTCTTTGCTGGTAAAATATCAGCTGGTATGTACCTGTGGCCTGTGTCTTTGTGTGCTGGTGGATCTGTGGTGCTGCATCCTTGTATGCCACAGACTGCTCTGTCTTAGCTACTCACCTAAGCTTCCTGCAGTATTTCAGCTTCACATAGTATTGGCAGTCTGCTGGCATGGCATCACTGCTAGATCAAAAATTTATGGCCTTTCTGCACACGTCAGATATTTGATACGTTTCTTGGCCCAAGGTTCGCTGAAGTTTATAA
The DNA here is from genome assembly GCA_026776725.1 of Gnathonemus echidnorhynchus. Classification (NCBI taxonomy): domain Eukaryota; kingdom Metazoa; phylum Chordata; class Actinopteri; order Osteoglossiformes; family Mormyridae; genus Gnathonemus; species Gnathonemus echidnorhynchus. The sequence continues at coordinate 16,762,975 of JAODJU010000002.1, read as the reverse complement.
CAGTTCTGCAGATTCCTGTTAATATTTCACAGTGACTCTGTCAAACTGTAATTAAAGTGTGAGAGAGAAAGCGAGAGGAAGAGACAGAGAGAGAGAGGGGAAAAAAGCATCAGTTGTCAGTTTTGCGGTTGATGTTGGTAGCATATTTTTTTTTTTTTGCTTTGAAAGGCTCCTGAGCTGTCATTGCCGGCTTTGCGCCCATAGCCACTGTGATAGGCTCCGGACCCCCACATCCCTGAATTGGAGAAGCGGTACAGAGGATGGATGGAACAATAACAGAATGTTACTGTGAGCTGTAACTGTGTCATATATGTGTGTATGTGTGTGTGTATGTATAGACAGAGACAGTGCTGTGTTTGGAAAGTAGAAATGCTTTCTCGTACTTCCTAAAGCCTGCTGATACAGCTGTAATGACAGTGTGTAATGACAGTGTGTAATGACAGAGTGCCTCAGAGATGGCACTGCGCTGATATTACCCTTGTTTTTTACTACCCAAACCATCTACTTATCCTCTTTATTTGGCTCTCAGTAATAGCAGTAAAACCACTTAATTTGATCATCCAGGGTTTGCAGCATTAATTAATTAAATGTCACATTTGGTCTAAAACGTGCTGGAGCTTATAAACCTTTGTCATTAAAACAGTGACTATTCATAGGGGGTGGAAGGACAGGCATAATGTCTTTAATGGTTTTTGCAGACTGAGAGCAAAAGTAGAGTCGTCCCCCCTGCCTCTGCAGGCCGCCCCCTTTCTCTTAAAGTTAGGCCTTTGAGATTCAGTCACCCAGGACAACCTGGACATCCTCTGTTACCTGCACGGCGATGGTTACCATACAACATAAATGAAATGAACTGGATGACAGCAAAAAAGCAGAGAATGGGATGCAGACGGATCTGATGGTCACACACAGAGGGAGATTCAAAAGCCTTCAGAGCTGTGGAAGTTAGCAGGAAAAGCTTATAGTTTGGTTTGGTGGGATGATGTGATGCAGTCTGGCACCTCTTGCCAGTGTGGCGTGAGTGATTATGCCAGGCCCCTGTCTCCTTGTATAGCAGCCGTCTGTTCATTATTAACCTTTTAATAGCAAGTGATACTTGACATAAGGCAAGTCACGCCTGTTGGGGCAACAGCAGCAAAGGCAGGGTGCTTCCACCGGGATCTGCTTTCCGGCACCATGTGTCAGGTTCCTGCTTTGCTTTTCTCCATCTGTGTAACTAAGTGATTCTGACAGCTTTGTGAGAGAATTCTTCACTCCACATCTTAGCTTTCGCTGTGGGTGGTTAGAGCCGAGCTGGAGTCGGAAGACAAGTGATGTATCGCTGTGTCATCCAGTTAGTGTCTCCTGTACTCAGCTCTCCGTTTAAATTCAGCCTTTCTAGACCTGTTTCCTGAAGAGGCTTGGCAGAGGCCTGCTCTAAAGTGCCACTTAAAATATCTTTTTTTTATTAAAGTGGTAAGAAGAGCAAGAACTGGGTAAGAATTCCTGATTTGCAGGATCCATTTTACTTTCATTCAGTTATACCTCTACATGTCCATGGGCAAGCTTTCATGTAACTTTCTTCAAATGAAAAGCCCACCAATAAAACATTTCTTTCCAGTTCTAATCATCTGAGCGGTTTCTCGCCGTCTGGTGTCTGAGGAGTTGATAAAGTATGATGCATTGTAAATTCGTCCTTTGCAGTTCTGGCTGAGCCACAGCAGGTTTGTATTATTTCACTGCTCAGCCTTTTAGCCGAAACAGCTTGCATTTATACCCATTAATGCAGCAGTATATTTTTCATTTCATTAATCATGTTAAGTGCTTTGCTCAATTGCACTACAGCATGTATTGTCACTTAAGTCATCGACCTTCAGCTTACAGTCCTGTCTCTTCAAACAGCACGCTAACTGCAGACATGCTATCGCATCATCGCTGCTTTAGCTACCCAAAGCCCCACTATAGATAGTACAGAAACCCTGATGGATATCTGCTGGTGAATCACTGCTGCCTATGCAGAAACCAACTATCTTATAAAGCATGACCATCAGGAAATATGCCACAGGGGCCTGCTCCACTGGACTTATCGTTACATGCTGGTGGTGGTACTCTTGTAGCATGTCCTTTGGTGGCAGTTTAGGAGAGCTCACATTGAGCACTGCACCCCTATAATTCGCAGTGGAATGTACACATTTACTTTAAAAGCTCTAAGAATACCTAGGGCACCGTTTAATTAAAAACATGCCACTGTAGTCAATTCCAGTCAATCTGGGTAATTACATCCACGGATCACAGTTAATAGTTGTCCATGCGAGACTGATTGATTTTCTCTTCTCTGCCTTTCCTACTCTCATGTCCTCTTATCTCCTGAACAGAGGGAAATCCCTGAGGAAAAGAGAAATTGTAGTGATTTTTGCTTTTTTTTTCCTTTTTTTGATTCACATTTTTCTCATGAGAAGTACATTGTATGGACAAAAGTATTGGGACACATCTCTTAATCATTGAATTCAGGTGATTTATACAAATCCATTGCCACAGGTGTATAAAATCAAGCACCTAGCATGCAGTCAGGTTTACAAACAGGTTTTCCCTGCTATTTTGAGGGGCAGCGTGTGACTCAGTGGGCTAAGCCTGTATGCCTGTAATCGGGAAGTTGCTGCTTCAAACCCAGCCTCTGCAGGTCCTTGAGCAAGGCCCTTAACTCCCAGCTTCCTGGGCCCTGCTATGGGTGGAAGAGTAAGTTGACTCTACGAGTAAGTCTAGAGTAAGTCACTCTACGAAGAGTAAGTTGAGGGAGGTGTGAAGACAACTTTGTCACGGGGATCAATAAAGTATCAATTATTAGATTTTCCATGGTCAACTGTAAGTGGCATTATTGCAAAGTGGAAGCATTAAAAACAACAGAAACAAAATGGCAGATCACATATAGCAGGGTTGCCGAGTGCTGAAGTACATAGTGTGTTACAGTCACCAGAGCTTTGCTGACTCGATAACCTCTGTGCTCCAAACTTCCTCTGGCATTAACCCCAGCACAAACACTATGCACAGGGAGCTTCATGGCATTATATGGTGTTAAAGCACCACTGAGGCTTTACAGCAGCTGGCCGTTTAATTATACCAGACATGGGCATCAGTTCTTGGTTGGCTCTCAGTGGGGACCTCAGACTCTGTCTCTCCAAGCCTTGGGTGATAATAGGGTTACAGATCCGTCCACTGCATGCAAGCCTCCCATCACCAAGTGTAACTCCAAGCATTGGATAGAGTGGTGTAAAGCACGCCGCCACTGGACTCTGGTGCAGTGGAAATGTGTTCTGTGAAGTGACGAATCACACTTCTCAGTCTGGAAGCCTGATGGACGAGTTGGATTTAGCGGATGTCAGGAGAATGTTACCTGACTGACTGCATTGTGCCAACTGTAAAATTTCGTGGAGGAGGGATAATGGTATAGGGTTGTTTTTCATGGGTTGGGCTGGGCTCCTTGGTTCCAGTGAAGGGAACTCTTAATGCTTTGGACATTTTGGACAATTGTATGCTTCTAGCTTTGTGGGAATTTTATGAAATGTAAATCCATATTCAGAGTTGCAAATGTGTGCCTATGCCTACAACCTAAGCTTCATGAGTACAGTTCTCATTTTACATTTATGAATCCTAATAAATGAGTTTATGATTCTCAGGGGGTGTGATTGCGAATTTCAATTTACGCATTTACAGCTTCAACATTACATTTACAATTCGCTAGTTAGGTGGGGAAAGTTACGTTTTTAGTGGCTAATGGGTGTTGACAAAAAAAAATCTCACTGTCACCAAGTTCTGACCAGTGTAAGCAACATGGAGAGACATAGGTACACATTTTGCATCCCTGAATATGAATTTGCGTTTCATAAAATTACGAGATCATCGTGATATTTGTATGATGGCACTGAAGTGCGAAACACAAAAACAAAACACAAAAATAAGCAAAAAAACACAAAAACAAAACTTGCAGCTCTGAAGTGCAAAAGACTAATGCACAAAAAGAAAATGCTAAAAACAAAAACAAGTGTTCCTGAGGTGCAAATCCAGCCAGTAAATTACGAAAATACATCATCAGCTACTCCGTCTCTGATCTCTCTGTAGTTTTATTATCCTGTGGTAGAAATATGTGTATATTTATGAAACCTCCCGAACGTGTATGCGCAAACCACTAGCATAACTGAAGAAAACTGATTGGTACATGGTATATGCACTCCTGCTTAATTATCAACCTTGATAGATTGACAAATAGAGTAATCTGGCTTTGGACTTTTCCACTTACTCTGTCTTGTCTCGAAATTGAAAGCATTTCTGCTTGATTGGATGGTTTCACACTACCATCTAGAAGTCACCCAGATCAAGATCAAACTACAATTTCAACTTGTCCAGACCACCATTTTTTTCTATTAGTCAGCTGTTGTTGTGTTTGCAAGTATGTGCGGTGAGGCTTTTGTAGACCAGTGTTTGCTGCTCTTTTCTGCAGAAGTAGCTTGGTTAGGCCACAGTGTTTCCTTTTGACCTTTGATTTCCTGCCATTTCTTGCTTTTCAGGTTTTGTTTAAGATTGTTCGGTTGATTGGTTGGTTGATTAGTTAGTAGGGTGATTGGTAGTTTGGTTGGATAGTCGGTTGGTTGGTTATTTGCTTTTCCTGATACATGTGAAAATTGAGTTGGGAAAATTTGTATAGTTACTTAACAAATGCCTAAGTATAAAAGGCTATACCAACAAGCCCCACAAAGAGGACATTATGAAAGCACGCCCCTGACCTGGATTAGAACTTGATGGAGGGATGGGTGAAGCATTTCTTCATTTCCCCAAAATTTAAAAAATATTTTTTTCCAACCTAATACATGTGGAATATTTTGCATGATTAACCAAGGCAAATTTAAAATTTCTTCAAATTCAGTGTTCATCCTTCAGCTAAATCCATCTTTACAGTCTGTATCCCCGAATAAACACTGCAATCTGTGTGATCAAATTTAATTTTCAAATGCTTAATGAATACCAATCCAAATTAATTACAGGACTAAAATATTGCATGTGATGCTCTTAAGCAGTTTAATTCTGTTATTACTATCATAAGAAGTATGATTACTCCATTGTTTTAAGTTTTATATTCAAGATTGACTAGAAGGTCTAGTGTTTTGACAGGTCGATGACAGCAAGTGTTATTTGGAAGTGGACCACTAGCTTTGAATGTTACCATCATGCAAAGAGCACTGTTGTTGCACTGGTTAGCTGGATTGCCCAACCACTGCTCTAGAGGAGTATTTTGGATATTGAGCAGATTATCAACTCTGCATTGAGAATACCCACAATAAGAATCCCCGTGGAGGTATAAGGATACCTGTAGATACTCTAAACACATGGTGACACACCTCAGTCAATGCCAACGGTTATATGAAATGTTCTAGACAATGTTAGGTTTCGGTACTTTGGCTGTCAAAGTGACAGAGATCTAGTATGTGATAATGAATTTCCTTCTTATTTGGCATCTATGATTCTTTGGGTACAGATTTTAGAATCACAAGTTTGTTTTTATTAATTCCTGCTTTATGTGTTAAAACTGGGCACTATGCCCAAGTTTTAACCAAGTTTACCCCGAGTTTGTTATAAAGCAAAGTAATATGTCATTGTTATTTTTAATATGTATAAAGGCTTCAGCCAGCAGAAAGCACGTACAAGTTTTAGCTAATTAATAAATAGCGCTCACTTGAAGTGCAGACATGCTAATTATGTTACTTTATTTACTTCTTTATGTTACTTGCTGTTGATAATGGAACAGACACATGCTTTGCTAATGCAAATCAGCTTCTTGGAGAGTGACAAAAAATAGCTGTGAGTCATTTTTTTGCATGCACCTTCCACTATGAAGACCCTGCGTGATGCTATTTGTTATTTCTCATTTCTTCTCTGTGATGCAGTATTACTTTGGCTCTTTTGTCTCTTATCACGGACTGCTTCTGTGTACATGTTTATTTGATTCTTTGTTTTCTGGCTTGCTTACTTTGTTATTTATACCACTGCAGTGTGTTGTGGCCCCTGATGGACCTCTCACTCAAAAAGGCTCACTGGGCCTTGGATTGCCTTGGATTGAATGTAATCTGGGAAGGGGATGCATTTTTCTTAATCCATGCCAGCATGAACATCAAATGTTAACTACAGTTGACTTGCATTAAATGGACAGGGTGGGAACACACTGAGAATGTTTGGCTAAGCTGGGACAGGCGCTCAGGTTCCATATGTTATGTATTTTCAAGAAATTATACTGAAATTAAGTACATTTCTGGAGACCCTAAGGAAATGGATGCATTATTTGTAGGGAGGAGACAATTTGGGGAAAAATACATTAGTGAGAAAAATTGTGGAATGGAATGAAAGGCAGAATAAAAACAGCACAACAGCATTAAAATAACAGGACAAGTAAATGTGTTGGAAATCTGCAATATGTAAATATAGCAGTAAAAACCAACAAGTGGCCGTTTGAAGCTCCTGGATTCGAGGGAAACAGTGACAAGCTTGGCCTGCATTGCTAAGAGGTCTCAAACTTCTCCTCAGTGTTTTTCTTAGTTTTTTGTTTCCATTGGAGCCATTGGTTAAAAAAAGAGAATTACTTGCTTGATGTTGATGCTGTGTATTTACTATTCATGCCATCAGGTAAAAGCAATATTTTCATACTAGGGCAGCATCTGGAAGTCTGGCAAACTTCACAATAATCACATCAACCAAGGTTTCCTTCACTCTTATCCCTGAGTTAACCATCATTTTTTATTTCAGATAGTTGGCTGTTCTTATATCAAATGTGCAAATTTGAATTTATAGTATTTTCATTTATATTCATGCGGCCTGTAGGATACACTAATGTGTTTTGCAGTAATATCCTACACAAAATATGCAGTGAGTTGCACAGCTAGATCTGGAATGCAAAAGACATACAGTGAGCATTTAGAAGTCCATAATAAGAGTATATGGGTGTTAATATGCACATGTTGTCCTCTTATCTGTGATTAACAGTCTGTGAAAGCTGGCCAGGTCCCACCAAAAAATGTTGCCAAAGAAATCAAGGATCAGAATGCAAAAGAAGAATCTTAAGTCAAAAGTAAACAGTTTTTTTGCCAACATTTGTTGGGGACATGTTACTTTAAAAAGAGGTCTTAGAAAATATAAGAATAAAAACTGTTCCAATGGAAATAGGCAGGCATCCTACATTTTAATATTTTAATATACCCCCCAGAGGAGGATAATTTTTAGCTGAAAAGCTCAAAGTGGTCAATAAATGTGTTCAGCTGAGGGAAGTCCAGAGAAACTGCCTACTGGCAGGACCGCCGGATGCCTGTGGAGCTGGTCTGCAGGCCCATCGGCCTGCCCAGGGCTCCTGGAGGCACCACCAAGAGGTGGATAAATGAGGTGGGTGACTCAGCCCATCAGAACAGACCAGGATGGGCTGGACCGGGCATTCTCGCTCGGACACCTTCATGCTGTAGAAAGAGGCAGTCCTCTTCTATGGCCCACTTCTATTGCTTGCTATCTACTAAGGGCTGTTCTGAGAGGCTGTTATGATAGAGCTGAGAGTGTTTCATTATATTCAGCTGCAGTGAGAGGCTGGGTCCATCCCAGTGAAGAGTGTTCCCAGGCATACCCGCTGGCATGGCAGCTGCTTTCACTGTCAAATCGCTTCAAACAGCCGCTTGTTGTTTTGAATTCTGTCATAGCTGCTTTCACAAATTCCAGTTTTAAGGGCCTTGTCCCCTCTGGAACTGCATGTGTGTACGATATATGTAGGCTGAATTGGTTGAAAATCTCGCTGATTCTGTCCTCATTTGCCAGACCCTTCACCTGGTAACTTCTGTCCCCCTCGGTTTCATAAAGCCACCCTCACTCACATTAGGCTCCTTTGTCTCTGTGCTCTGTTGCATATCAGTGCTTGTTACTGGGAGAGGTTCAGACTTAGTTGTTTGATATTGACTTGTGATTTTTTTTTTTTATCGAGACACAGGCTGCTGTTTTTATTAATATTTACAGTTGTATTATACAGAAGTTCTTCATAGTACAGCGATCATGTTCAAATGAACAGATACTCATGAATTCTGCATGATTTGGTGGGTACAACTTTCACGTCACATGGTATATTTGAAATCAAGCCAAATGAGGATCATCGCATCCAGTGTGATCACACCCGCTGTTCACTAATACTACCAAAACAAGACAAGACAGGACAAAACAGGGGATCTACTGATCCATTGTGAACACTTACTTACATTAGTCAACTAAATCACCAACTTCTCCCGGCCAGTGGATATATAATGATGTTGTTCTTTGAACTGGGCAACAGTTATGCAGTTCCATAAATCATAGAGTTAATAACGACACCTGATAGAGACTGAAAAGCACAACTTTATTACTGTTGTTCAGAATCATGCGGTAAAACCTTGGAATTCCCCCATGCTCACAAATCTGAGAAATTAATTAGCTCCTGCGTGCCATGCTGTCCTTTTCGCAAATAAAAAAAACACACATGCACCAATGCTGTGACAGAATTTTTCTTTTTTTAATTTCTTTTTCCATATATAAGGTATGTATATACTGAATATATAAGACATACTGTATTTAAACAACATTCTGTTTTCAAGTAGCTTCAATCTCTTAATATGGGAGAATAGTCAAATCAAAAACCATAGTAGTTTTCCTGTCTATCAAAATAAATTTCTCGTAAAACAGAGTGGCCATACCTCTGCAGGTAGGCCCGTGTGTCCTTTGTCATATGACCAAACACCCTATAACTCTTAGGTCTATTACTGGTGCTGCTAAATGTGATTCCTTTCTATGTCAGGCCATTGGTCCTCTGCTACTGCTGCCAATGTTGCCCTGTTGCTTTGCTCCACTGCTCTGGATGTACTCCTGGGTATGGAGGTGAAGTTGCCTGCTGAACAAAGGCACGGTGCCGTCCCCTGCTTTCATTCCACACGAACTCAGCCCTCTTATTTCAGTCGTGTGAAAACGTGATAGATTTACACATTTCTGTCTGGCTTTGGGGGGTTTTGCAAAATCAGGAGGTGGGCAAAGCGATTGGAATTTCCTATGAGGTCAGAGAGTTAGGCACGACTGTGCACCATTCTCACCATTCTCACCATTCTCACAGGACATGTGCTTCAGGTTTGCCGGCACAATAAATTGATTCATGTGGCCACATCCATCTGATGCTTTATTAGGCGTAAAACTGTTAACCACAGTTTGTCAAAAAGACCCCAGAAATAGGCCTGTTATTAAAGCTCAAGGAATATATAGAAAAATAGATTTCTATGTGAATTTTTTTTTCCTCTTAAAAAGTAATTGAATTGCTATTTTTTATGATTTATCATTTTGGTAAGGTGTACTGTAATACAGCAATGCAAAACCACCTTCTAACAATAATCATTATTTCCTATTACTCACAAAGAGGGATATTTCTTAAATCCCGGTGTCTTTGATATCACTGTTGGTCACGCCTGACCTTACCCATGCCTGCAGACTGTGTTTGAGTCTAGCCCCTGATGCTACACAGTCATGGGTGACCTTGCACTGAAGGCACTGAAAGTGTTAAAGCACCATTGTCACTTTACAGCAGCTGGCCATTTAATTATACCAGATATGGCCATCAGTTCCTGGTTGGCTCTCAGTGGGGTCCTTGGTCTGATAATAGGATGCATATCAGTACACTGCAGGCAAGCCTAAGATCATTGTCAGAGCAGAGGAGTCTGTGTTGAGGACAGCGGTGCCCTTACTGTTCTTCTGCAAGTGAAGGATGCCTGCTCTGTGCTAAAGTCCCCATTCAGTGAAGAGGATGGAAATCTATATAGCGGAATTGGTAACAGTTCAGTCAGAGGGAATCACTTTGGAAAATAACTAACAGGTTTTGCTCTGTTTCTGCACTCCACCCTTGCTGGGTAAGCAGAATAGAAAATGGAGGGAAGAGTGAATTTGCTATGGCATTCTCATGTATTGTGCATAGTTCTTGTCACTGCACTTTCATCCATGCATAATTTTGAGTAACCCTGCTTGTGAGAGGGGTGTACCGGGGCTTTGATTCTGTTGCTTCTGAGATTTGTCCTAAGCTTTGCATGCTAGGGTGTCAGAGCAGCTTTCAGCCCCTATGGAATCTCTTTGGAGGTGGAGATGATGCATGTCTTCCTTTGTACATTAGGTGTGAGGTCCAGGTGTGAATTAGACTGCAGCTTCACCAGTCCTTCAGTATAAGGCGGCAGTTTAATAGCATCAGTAGGCCCTTGCAAATGTGCATTGATGTCTCATCGAGGAAGGGGCCACTACAAGATAGATGGATAAAATCTGCATAAACCTAAACAGCAGCTGCAGGCATTACATATTTCTGGGATGTTTGCCAATGATTTCTATGAAAATAAAGTGCCAAAACCTCCCTGTGACCCATAATCTTCTGTGAGAAAGGTATACACTACCTTCTGTGACAAAGGTAGACACTGTGGTCTACAGACTTCTATTATCATTTTTTAAAGTATATAGGTCTCTTGCCCCTTTTACACAACAGCTGGTTTACAGACCTTGCATTTGATAGAAAACAGGAGCACAGAGATATGCATCTGTCCATCCATCCATAAGTGCTTATCCAATGTCCAATTTAAAAACCCATGCTTTATTTTTACTGGCATAGAGTTTGTGTTAATTTAGTTCCTTATTCACGTCATGCATGCTGCCAGTGTTGTAGTAGACTGCCGTTTTTAAGAAATGCTCATGTGGTTTCCTGGCCAATCTCTCTTAAAGCAAAGATTAGAGCTATGCTGACCTTTAGAGCACAGCCTTGCATGAAGCATGTGAAGCAGTGTAAGGAACCACATGGTGAAAAAGACAAGAATCTGTGGCTGGAACTTCAGGTCCTGTATGTCAGACAGGGAAGACATGTCTGGGGAGAAGCCCCTCTGCTCATGTGTATGGGAGAGGGAGAGCAGTGACAGCTCCTGGGCACTGACCAGGTGCTCATCTGAGTTAGACTGTAAACTGGGTCGTTGTATTCTCTCACCTAGCTCCCTGTTTATTCCCCAAACAATCCCTGCATCCAATGCATCTGTTGGTCACCAGGAAGAATGAAGTTTTTCATTGAATTCCATGTCTGTCGAGTCCATTCCACATAAGCTTATGGTTCACATTCCATTTCTTACATTAACATATAAAATGTGTTATAGAGGAAGGAGGTATGTAAAACAGAGTATCTGTATTGTACTATCAGATCTGTACTTGAGCCTTCACAATGCCCAGTGAATTACATCTTATCTTAGCCCTGAGAGCTGAATGAGGCTGTGAAGTTTGGCGTGAACATGCCATCCTTCTTACTTGCCCTTAGTTCAGTGTCTTTACCGCTGCTCCTGACAAAAATGGACATAAACAGGTTTATTTCTTTGACTAGTCAAGTGTAGTTTATTTCTCATAGCATTGGTCTTATTTTAGGGATGTAACGATACACTCAACTCACAATTCGATACGATTTACGATTCTGAGTTCACAATATGATTTTCTCACGTTTTTTAAACAGTATGAGCTGCAGAGAAATTTATTCAAAAATATTCCTTTATTTATCTTTCTAAACTGAGCAAAACGTGTCCTCTTCTTAACAGTGCAACTGAAAGTGAATAAAATACTGTTGGAAAAAAATCCCAAATCAAAATAAGTAAATAAAAAAAATCTTCAAATAAGTAAACTAAGGCTTGCATGTGCAGCTTTTTTGTGTGGTTTGCCCTTTTAATAATCTTTGCTCTGGCGGTGGTGAATTGAGCTCACTGTGGTGCTGGTGGACATGCTGAAGCATGTTCGTTGTGCTATTAGTGTATGTTATCAGTCTTTCACAATGTTTGCATGCAGTTTTTGTCTTCTTCGTGCTTTTCTCGGCTTTTTCGTTTGTGATTACCGGAAAGCTAAAATGCTGCCACACCACCGATTTAAGATTGGGGGGTGTGTCCATCCATCCAACCATACATTTTCTGAAACCGCTTGATCCCAACTGGGGTCGCAGGGGGGACCAGAGCCTATCCCAGGAACAATGGGCGCAGGCGGGAATCAACCCTGGGCAGTCGCCAACACACCACAGGGCGCACACACTCACATAACTACAGGGCCAATTTAGACTCACCAATCAACCTATCCTGCACGCTTTTGGACCGTGGGAGGAACTGGAGACCCCGGCGAAAACCCACACGAACATGGGGAGAGCGAGCGAACTCCACCCAGAAAGGACCTGGGCCTGAACCCTCTTGCTGTGAGGCAGCAGCGCTAACCACTGCGCCACCACACCACCCAGCGGTGTGCCCTAACTTTCAAATTCGCTCGCCATCTAGCGTTCAGTCAAAACCAAAAGCTGATGTACGATGTCAAACTGAATACGCAGTGACATCTGACGTCGACCTGACGTCGTGAAATCAAGTGTAACATTACACCAGTTTTTCTGTTAAAGTACTGTGAAGTACTCCTAAAGTAGCAATTCATTTTCCACTTTCAGCCGGTTTAAATTGTCATACATTTACATCGATTTTTAACCAATTCGCAGTTCATCGTTACTTGTCTATAGCACATAGAACCTGATTCTTGCATGCTGTGTTTTGGTATTCGTGTAAAGGGAGACAGGGCATGTCTGTGTAAATCCCATTAGTGAGCTTTTGATAATGGAATGGAACCCTTTACCATTGACTGTGGTTTTACAACAAGGGAAGGTAAGACAGGGTGTATCGTCTGTGTCACCCTTGAAGTCAGCTGAGACAGGGCACATCATCAGTATCACGCTCAATGCCAGCTTGAGACAGGGCACATCATCGGTATCACCCTCAATGCCAGCTTGAGACAGGGCATGCCATTGGTATCACCCTCAATGTTGGCTTAGCCCTCTGGGGATGAGGGCATCGTCGGCGATTCTGCGTATCTTTCTTGTGTATTTCAGTTCATAACTCGCTGAAATCTTATTGGAGAAACATGAAAAAAACGCTGACTAAATCCATAATCTGTCTTCTTTTCAAAACGGCGGAAGTATTAAAATTTTTAAAATTAGGTTAAATAGGCAAAAAAGTAAACCATGTCACCTTACTTTGTTTTACCTGCATCACGGGTGTGTAGTACCGCCCTCACCTGAAGATCGCTATTCACATTATAAATAGCTGCATTACCACGTATTGAAATCGCATTTGCATGGTAATTTGATGAACAACGCAACAGTGAAACGCGATCCAGATACATCCCCGTCAGCGCCATAAAAGGGGGGAGGGATGTGGCCAGGTGTCAATGGCTCATTCATACACATGAAAGTTGCTACATATTCAATGAAAGGAGCCAG
>JAODJU010000002.1:16730854-16743893 GCA_026776725.1 Gnathonemus echidnorhynchus | reverse complement strand
AGTTAAGTTCTCCCCAAATGAGCTTGATGGGCCAAATGGCCTCCTCTCGTTTGTAAATTTCTTATGTTCTTATGTTCACAATACATATCGTCTTTGGCCAGGACATTAAAAACAAATCACATTTTGTCACTTTACAGTTTGAAATAAAAACAAAACAGAACGGAATTTGTTCTGCTTTATTTACTCAATGCAACTGATAATATCCAAGCAAAAGTAATATAGTAACAATCCTAAAAATAATGTATTCATAAATGTTATAAACATGGCTATAAATATTAATAAAAGTAGCCATGTTTATTATGCATTATGACTGCCTTATGAAGCTCTCATCTAAAATGCACTATAGATACCTTTATAATTCAGCATGCTTATACTGACCATTATAATGCATTATAAAGGTATCTATAGTGCATTATGGATGATGAGATTATGAGAGCTTCATAAAGCATTCATAATACATTATACACATCACTATAATGTGTTATGATTTAGATAAATATTTATAGCCTTTATAATGTTTTATAGAGTTTATAATGTTTTATGAATGCATTGCAATGCATTATGAAAGTGTTTATAAATTACTAAAAGTATGGCCTTAAGAAAAGTGTTACCATAATGGTGTCTAAAATGTTGATTTTATCTCAGTTGTAGTTAATCACTTGTGGAGTAAAGCAATTGACAATACTAAACAATTGAAGAAATGTATCTTATTATGCTAATTGATCGTCTATTGTGGGTTACTTACAGTAAAGCTGAAAAATAATTTTATCTTTTTAATTTTGTGTTATTTGATCTTAAAACAGCAACAGTACTGCCTATTTGGGGGAAATGGTTGTGGGATCATTATATCACAGCCATATAATTGCTCTGCACAAAATTCAAACACTGTATTTCACTGTAACATTTCTTGTCAAAGTATTCTCATGTTCCTAAGAATGGCCAAATATAAGCATAGCAGGCTTTTTTGACTTAGGTGCTTCATGAGAGAATCGACCCCTTGGTGACCTATAGGAATGGTTTCAATGACGTGAGTCTCTACTACTCTACTATTACTAGACCCTGAAAAGCTGCCTTTCCAGGTGCCTGAAGCACCCAGTCTACTAGCACAGCCCCAGTTAGCATCCCTGCCCTTTTTGTCCTTCACTTAGCTAAACTCACAACCTGACCAAGAGCTGCTCTTGCTGTTTCCCTTCTTACAGTGACACAGACAAACAGTCACACACTCCTTCCAGAGCGTGCAGCTGTAGCCAGAGGAGTTGTGGAAAAAGGAAAGTTTTGTTTTAATTCCTCCAAAAGGAGAAAAAAATCATATTCAGCATATGCATCATTATAAATAGATTCTGTTTTTAAAGCAGTGACAATGGGCTATATATTAACTCAGTAGTGACAAACTTAAGGGGAAAAACAGTTTTGAGAAAAAAAATTTCCATTACATGCTCTGCATGTTATTTTTCTCATTTTTGAAAAGCATTTCTTTTTGACAGTCACTGTCTGAATGGATTATTCAGCCTATTTTATGCCAGTGCTGCTTTCAGTACATTTAATTACATTTTGAATGAAATGGGAAAACTCCTGATTACAAACACCATCCAGACAAGCTGTTCCTTGTATATTTAAATGGACAAAGAGAAAATGCTGCTGTAAAGCAAAACATTTTTGACTCTGTAATTATGAAAATCATCTGAAAAGACAAAAGACCATTTTATCTTTGAGTTCTAGCTCAGTATTATGAATATAGGGATGAGCTGGTACTAGTGCTTTTGTGGGTCTCTTCAGAAGCGGCCCCTCATCTAGCGGAGATCTCCCTGCCGAAAATCTAATCAGCCACATGCACACTGGGCTCCTGTCCCCCTCGCCATGCACTTCCTGTTGTCTTTGATTCATTTTTAAGCTCTGTTCCCTTAGTGCCTTTGCAAATCCACTTGTCTCTCTTACAAATCAGCAAATTCATTATACTATCGGTAAATTCTGACAATGAGAAATTTCCCATAGCCTCTCAATACATGTAATACTTGACACTTTGATTTATACTGTGGGACAAAAGTATTTAAAATGCATGAACTAATCCACATATATGAGATCACTGAAGCACCATTTCTGTTATTTAGAAGGCATTCCCTGCAGTGGCTCTATCCTCTTAGTCCTTAGTCTGTGCATGTTTTTCATGATTACGTGAGGACAGATTGCCCCTGTCACCTTTTATTCCTCTTGGTTGCCATAGGTCATGCCTCCAGGTACCAGCAGGCCTACAAGCTTTTACTGCTACAAAGCAGCAGCACTATGGTTACAATACATGCTGCAGCTATTATGTGAGAGACTTGTGATTAAGCAATGGGTTTTACAGAGATATCCAAAACAGGAACCCAGATTCATCTAGGCTGTACCACCAGTTAATCACATCGCTTCATCTCCAAATCTAGCATGTTCCAATGGGACTGACCCAGGGACTGAACCAGCACCGGAGAGCCCACTATCATTATTGTCCGGAAATGTTTTCCTTGTATTACTTAATGTTTATTCATACAGTTTTTCATTAAGTCTATTTGACTGTTGCTAAGACAGAGTGAAGAGACAAGTATGTTTGCCCTCTCCTGCACTGGAGACTTGAAGATCTAAGATGACAGACCTTTGGGCTTAACAAGAAGGAGGACATTGCTGTCTAGGCATGGGGTAAAGAAAGCCTTGGTCTTTGGTGATGATTAGCTTGTTGAGTTATAAAGGACGTAAGTCTCTCAAAATGTTCAGGTAGGCTTGTAAAATTTTAAATAAGATACTGATTCCTATATACCTGAGACTTATTTTCATTACAAATTAAGAACTCCTCCATCTTCCAACCACACATGCATGTCAAGGTTAGTTTACATGCCTGGGTAAGATGCCAGTCCATCGCAAAACAAAGACACATAATCATATGCTGTGGGAAATTTATAGCATGTCTTTGGGCTACTGACACGCCGGGAACCTAAACCAGCATGCAAACAAAGGGCAGAGGTACAATTTGAAGTCCCAGTGCTGTGAGGAAACTACCTAGTGAGCTTCCACGCCACCCACAAACAGCCTCTCCTAATTAAAAAATTTATAACATTGAGCATAGTATCTCTTGCCTACGGCAAAATAAATTGTAGTGTCACTAAATTTTAGCTTAAATGATTTCTACATTTCATTAAATACTTCCTGTTATCAGGGTTCAGCCTGAAGCCAAGCTAAGCTTTACAGTTCTCCTAAAGTCCAATTGTTCCATGTTCTGCTTCACTGCTTGTGTATCCTTGTGTGAAATGTGCAGAAATCAGAGAAGCAGAACCAGCGTGTGATTCCTTTAGTTGTGCTGACAGACAGGGAGTCTGTCCTTCATGCAGCCAAACACCCAAACACAATCTCTTCTTTCTCCCCGTCTCTTTTCCCCTAGTCATATTGTTGTTTCCTTTCTTTTTTCCGTTCAGTTAATACTCTTTATGTTCCTCATGAGATGTTTTCAATTCAACTGTGCAGAGATTTCAGGACAGACTGAAGGGAAATGATAGGCTGCTGGTCATTTTTGTATGCCTGAACATTTATCCTGGGCAGTACCATCGTTCAGGGGGTGACAAGACTGGATGGATGATCATCCATGAGCCAAAAACAACATACTTACAATGTTGAGATGTTATCTCTTCCTCTTCTTTTCCTGCCCCATTTTGTTCACTTACTCTGTCTCCCTCATATCTGTGTCTCTCTCTTTACTGTCATGTCTGCCAGCCAGGCTGCTGCAGTCAGTAAGTAAGAGGGCAGGGTGACTTCTAATGAAACCCGTTTTTTTTTTTCTTTCTAACATGTTAGAGAATGGAACATTAGGTTGCCATCTGTTGGAAGCTAGTTGAAGGTGTTTAATCTTGCAGAAACAATTTAAATTGTTAGACACAAGTACACATCTCTCTCTGTGGAGAACAATGCAGATAGGTGGAAAAGCACTCTCCAGTGCCACCACACTGCCTAGCAAGCAGGTACAGCCCGTGTACCTTCTACATCTGGTGTTCTGCTAAAGCTGTACCGTATAATGACTGTGAAGGGCACATCAGATACGAAACTGAAGCCTGTTGGCAGAGACCAGAGTCTGAAATGAAAAGCCAGGCAATGAACCAGTTAAGAGGTTTTCAATTATTCCCTGGACTTTATCTCATAAATGTGGCTGCATAAATGATGATGTTTACAATGAAATTCAATGAATTTTATATAGTGCCCTTCACAAAAGAGTTCCCCCCAAGGCACTTTACATGAGTGTGTTGTAGTACATTACTACATCATTTACGCAGAATAATAGAAAAACAGGAAAAGAGAAGACAGAAAGAAAGAATGAGAGCCAGATGACAATGGAGCAGAGGAACCAAAAAAACCTCTTGGGGCCAACTGGAATGCTAACATTATAGAAAAAGAAAGAGTGGGCTTGTTTGCTAAAAGCAAGCTGTAAACTGGGGTCTAGGTCAAAGCCAAAGTCTATCAATGAATCAGTTCTCCATGCCGGCCTGGGTAACGTGGCAGATTGAACTCTGCACCCAGGATGTTACTGAACTAAGGGGCATATACAGCATCACCAGCAGCCATGGTTACAGTGTCTTATATTAAGTTACAGTTTACAATGAGATACACTTCTTGTTTCATATGCACAAATCAGCAGATGTCTTCTTAAATAAACAGCTTTAAACATTTTCCTTGACTGACTAAGACTATATATTACAGCTGGATTGATGTTTGGCCTTTCGGTTTCAGCTGCCATTCGAGAGAGATATTCTCCATGCTCATCGGAATTCTACAAGACTCTCTTCTCCGCCTTAGCCTCTGCTGAAAGGCCGCACAGATTTTAGCTGATCTCCTCCCCATCTCAGCTTTTGTCATTGTCCCGTGGGGTGGCTGTTACTGCTGCTGCTGGCTGCATGTGAAGCTGGTGAAATCGGGGGCAGCATGTGTGACAAAGCTCTGCATACTATTGGGGTTCAGAGACAGCATCACAGGGCGGCTCTCATTTCCAAAGCTAAACCAATGTAGGTCAGTCTGGAACTCACCGCTAAACCATTAGTACTTTGCGTATATTGTTGTGCTATGTACTGTCTCATACTTACAGCTATGCTTCTTTTATCCTTATGTTTTTCCTGAATCATATTTGTTTTTTAAAATAGTTTCCTACAGCATGATTCATTATGGATATAATACTAAACAATATTTTGAGACAGGATATGTCTATGTGATACATATACACAATATTCTAGTAGAACTAACTGCAATCACAAATCTCATCATAGTTCCAGAAACTGAGTGGTTGATGCTGTTATCACTCGAGTTAAAAATGTAAGGCTGAAACTCTCTCCTCCCAGAAGGTTGCTGTACCATAACATCTTGAGCATTTTCTGTGCATTTGGAGGTGGTACGTAGCTCAGTGGAACAGAGGACTGTGGCCCTATTCAATTAGTCATGGTTTCTAGGTCTTGACTAGCAGTGCAGTCATACACCTTTGGGCTCCTGGGCAAACCCCTCAGCCCCAATGGCTGACCATGCTCTCAGAACCTCATTTGTGGGGTGCTTTGGACAAAAGATTTTGCTAATGAATGTGAACATCTTTCTTTCTTAAAGACAGGGGAAGGACCTTGGTCGTTCAGATCTGCAAAGATAATCGCAGAACAAACCATCCCAATCTGAATGGTGAAAAAAAGCTGGAGACAGTGATGCTTATGTCACAGCATGGGTGCTATTTAGCAGTGCGGAGAACAGCTGATTACTCAGAAAGGCGAGGGACAATACCAACGACTGGATATTTATAATTCAGACATTAAATTAAGACACACTTGTGATTACTTTCAAATGACTGAGCGTGGCATTATTGTTATTAGAGCACACTGCTCATGTTCCTCGCTGCTAAATGAAGAGCAAATGCAGTGACGCCTCAGACGAGTTTCAGGCATGAGCAGCTTGGCATTCATACAGTTTCCCTTTGACTGGGGACATGAATCAGGAGCGCTGTTAGTGCGTGCTTCCTCTTACTGTAGTTTACTATAAATATACCCTGATGTATAGCACATGTGTATTATACAGTACAGGGTCTAGAATGACATCACTAAGGTGTATCTGAAATTCGAGAGGGCACGGTCCCTGCACACATGTAGCAGTCATCAGCTGATTGACTTCCACTTGAGGGGGCATATTATTAACTAGGGGGTGCTATACACCCTTAAGCACCCCAGGTCTGGTATTATAACATCTTGCCCATTACCGTTTTCTCTCCTGCGTTTGCAGAATGTCTGTAGTTTGGCTTTAAGTAGACCTGCATCATCGCCATAACGATTCCCCTGTCCTTGTGTGTGTCTCGGCATGTCAGATGTCGTGTCTTTCAACGTGGAAAAAACTGGCCTGTGTTTCTGAGTATATTTTTCCCTGGAAATATTGTTGAAAATTAAATGTAAACTCTCCATAACAGAGAATATGTGTGAAAAGATCGATTTCAAGCACACACGTAATGACAGGCAATTTATGTTAACCTTCCAAAATTCACAGCAAATATGAATAAAAGATACATTTATTCCTCGATAATAACAGTGTTTTATCCTGCCTGATTTAATGTTGCTACGGGGATATTTAGAACAAGTGCTGTAACTTTTCCCTTTCATAAGTCGCTGAAAGTGTCTGATAGGAAGCAGACAAATTTCTGGATGTGATTTAACTTTGTGGTTACGTGCCTAACTGCAAGATGTATAGAAACGCAAGCAAAGATAAGCTATGTAGCATAATAAAATTTGAATCAACATTATTGCTAAGTATAGGTCTATGTCAAATTTAAAAATAAAACTTATTGTAAGAGAATTTGTGATAATAATAAATAAATAATGGTGATGTTGTTAAGGTATCAAATGTTAACTTTACTTTTTCAATGAAAATTGAACTGTAGTGAAGCTGGAGTCCTGCAGTGGGGTCATTGTATGGTCATTGTAGGAGGGGCCAGAGCGCCGCCAAGTTCCTCACTGGTGCCGCCACTGTACCCTATTCTGAGTGTGCTGGTCTACTTGTTGCTAGCATTAAATGTGGTGTGACTGGTGGTGCTGGGAGTGACAGCTCCAGTGTCTCAGAAGCAGCCAGCTTTCTGAGATTTCAGTGCAACCAACAAACACATCCAGTCCGTAACAGTTCTGCTGCAGAAAACACTTTGTTAATGGGAAGGGTCGTTAAAGCTCACAGGGAGACGACGTGAACAAAAATACCAGCTTAGTACAACAGTGGTGTAGAAAGGGCTATTTGACCAAGAAGGAGAGTGATGGAGTGCTGCGGCAGATGACCTGGCCTCCACAGTCACCGGACCTGAACCCAATCGAGATGGTTTGAGGTGAGCTGGACCGCAGAGTGAAGGCAAAGGGGCCAACAAGTGCCAAACACCTCTGGGAACTCCTTCAAGACTGTTGGAAAACCATTTCAGGTGACTACCACTTGAAGCTCATCGAGCTGTGCTGTAGCATGTTAACAATGACAACTAATCACTTTCACTACCGCTTTACAATGCAGGAGGGAGGAAAGTGCCTACAGAACAGAGAGTTCTGGGTGCTTTTTAATCTCTATTTATCAATGTGGAGGGGCAGTATACTGTAGTGGTGAGTTCTTATTATGGGATGACAGGTCCCAAGGCTCCCTCACCCTGCAGATAGTTTCCATGTTCTCACCTGAAAACATCCTTAAACTGTCCACAGCATCTCTGAGCACTGACCTCGGAAGCCATAGCACAGTCTGACTCTCCCATAGACTACACCATAGTCATAGTCATGTACATAAGCCTATGTGTAGGATCTAGCCTTTTTTGCAATGATGGAGGCCTGTGTTCTCTTGTTGCTAGGTTACACATATAACTATCTGTTTTGAGAGTTGATTTATGCAGTGTGTCAGCATGGAGACAGGCAACACTCTCCCATTATGCAGGAGCAGCCATAATAATAAGATTCTGCTTTATGGATTACATGTGTGTACACTGCAATTCATCAGCATGGGCCTTTGCAGCTTTTCCAAAGACTTCCTTTAAAAGGTGTCTGGGTAGTGGATGCTCTTTGAAGGTAAGGAAACAATATCCGCAGCTTTAAGTGCAAAATTAATGTCTTGTGGCATCCATGAAAGTTACTTTGAAATGCTGGCGAGAGAAAGAGACATGAGCAAAGACAGCAAACCCCAAAGGAGAAAAGCTAAGGGGGGAAATCCAAATTCAGACGCGAGGTTCTGGCCCACGAGCCGCGTGCGGGGGACAAATAGCAGTTATGATGAGTCACGTGCTTTTGGCACCAGGGCTATTTTTGTGCTGAGGACACCAGTCGACATAATGCCCTACAGCCAATTAACCAGGTAAGAGAACCAGCAGGCCTGCCTTTGTATTTCCAGAGTTCCCAGTAATTACACACAACATTAACACGACTAATTCAGCCTAACAATTCATAGCAGTAACTCTGCTCAATCCTGCCAGGTTTGAATGTCTCTTAAATGAATTGTACAGCAGATCAGCCTGTTATTGTGCTAATTGTCCTTGTTAAACATTACCCATTACCCTTAAAATGCTAAAGGAGCTGATTGGAGGATTACTGCATTTCTGTGTTTTCCAGCAAAAATGCTGCTTGGTTCTGAAGCTATTGTTTATAAATATCTCTTTGAACTGTATTCGGTTTCTCATGTGCATCCTTCTTCTTGCCAGCTTTCCTGGTCACAGTTGCAGGAGGTTAGGGGCTAGAATCCCAAGGCTGGGACCAGACATCATTCCATCTCAGGGCACACACATACTACATGTCATTTTAGAGATATCAGGTAGCAGAGAGGAGGTGGGATTCAAGCCCCACCCAGAAGCCACCATGCTTGACATAGTTCTACAGCAGGGGAGCCCAACCTTTCTTAACTCAAGATCTAGTTTTCAAGTGGCCAGTGTGCTGAGATCTACCAGTTCAAATAGGGAGACATAGCTATTACTCTTTTACTCTATTATTACTCTAGCTATTGCCTTTCTACATAGTTAACATGCACACAGCAAATCCAGACAAATCCAGGTAATTCTCCAAATTGGAAAAGTGTAAATAAATGTATGTTTGTACCTTAGTGGGACCACTGACACTGGGAAGATGCAGCTGGGTAAAAATTGACTGCTGTACTGCTAACTGACTTTTCAGTTCTTGCACTTTTCGCCTGCGTATGGCTGTTTTAGCAGGGAACTCGGTCTCCTAGCTTTTGTGCATCACTTTGAAACGCCGCTCCAAAATGCCCTTCTTCAGTAAAGCCACGCTCACATTGCAAATAAGACATATGGACTTCGAATTTGAGTAAACAAAAAAATAATCCTCTTCCCACTCTGAATGAAAATTATATGTTTTTGATCTTTTGGCTTCTGACATGTTTGCGTGCTG
The DNA here is from genome assembly GCA_026776725.1 of Gnathonemus echidnorhynchus. Lineage (NCBI taxonomy): Eukaryota > Metazoa > Chordata > Actinopteri > Osteoglossiformes > Mormyridae > Gnathonemus > Gnathonemus echidnorhynchus. The sequence continues at coordinate 16,734,510 of JAODJU010000002.1, read as the reverse complement.
AATGTTTACAGTACACTATTAGTTGCACACTGGAAAATGGGTGCAAGTGCATGGATGCTTGCGACGCACTTTGTGATCGATTGAGAATTACTCCGCAATCGACTGGTTGATCACGATCGACTGTTTGGGAACCACAGTTCTACAGGGTGTAGGTTATCTAGCCAGTGTACCATACCGTGGTCCTCTATACTATACTGTAAAACTGTGGCTCCATATTATAGTGATTCCGTGGGACAATATAACTCCACTCCCCTGGTTTTATAGTGTTGTTGTGTGTTAGGCCTTACCTCTATTTCAGCTACTCAGCAGAGATGACAATTAAGTTGTTGTAGCATAATAATTGATTGCTGATGTAAGTTTAGAAATGTTTATGGGGCTCATTATGCTCTATGAACTGACTATGTAACATTTAATCATCTGTCTTTCAGCTATTTTTGGAGGCTCTTTTAAAACAATACATTATTGGTAATTTCTATTGCTCTAGTGGGAGAACATTTTAAACTGAATTTGAGAAAGCACTTTTTTTACACAGCGTGTAGAGTATGGAATAGTATTCCTGTTAGTGTAGTGCAAGCTAAAATCTTGGGTTCCTTTAGATCAGAGCTAGATAAGATTTTAACAACTTTGAGCTATTAGTTAAGTTCTCCCCAAACAAGCTTGATGGGCCAAATGGCCTCCTCTCATTTGTAAATTTCTTATGTTCTTAAGTTCTAAAATGACCAGAAAGAATTTGTTACTGTACAACTCAAAGACAATAATTACCCAGTTCCATTAAGATGTAGAACGCATCTCAGCACTGTAGATATGGATATAGAGAAGCACTGCAGTGTACACTGTAGATATGGACTAAGTGAAATTCTGCATTTCACAAAGCAAACGATTTAAGGCATACTGTTCATATATGGAATTGCTAATCTATGTTAACAAAAAGCTGGTAAAAATCACTGCTTTCAACAAGCTATTCCACCCTCCTGCCTGCAGACAGACACAGTCCGTGTGTAACTCTCAGTCATCTCCATTCTCGGGGTCAGACATCAACTGGCTACTAGCACTAATATGAATGCACAGTTAATTATTTCAGCATTACAAGCTCCACTGTTCACCTTATATGTGAGATACAGCATCAGATTTCAGTCATGGCACAACGTGCTGGATTATTCCAGGTCCCCAGCTACATTATGTCTGGACCTGTTAGCTTTTCTGAAGCTTGTGCATTTGCTCAAGGGCCGACTAATATAAACTCACTTTAGGCGTTCAGAGGGACTGGTCAGGCTCCCACTAGAGGGCAGGACTCCTGTAGCCCTGAGTCACTCTGTGCCAGTACCAGTCCCAGTCGATCTGGTGCTCCAGGTGAGCATCATCACCAGTGCCCTCAGTCTGAGGCAAAGTGAAATTGGCTGACAAGCCAGCGTCCCCTAAGAAGGTGGCCACCTATGTCGCCTACAGGTTTGACAGGCCCTGCCCTATGCCCGCACCTTCAAACCCCAGTGTCTGTTTACTACTGCCTCTCCAGTGGCTCTCTAATGTATTACAGTGGATGCTCTGGTTTGAGTCATTATTAGCTACAAAACAAATAGAGCTTTATGCAACCACCAGCCACTTTATTCTGGGGACTTACTGGAGAGGCTAAGCAAATATGTAGAACTTAAGATATGGGGGTAGTCTTCCTGTCTACAATCACATTTTTAGACCTGCCAAAGGAAAATTCCAACCTCACTAGCAGCTTTTCTCCAGTACGCTGTGCAGATTCTCAGATTTATTGGCAGGTTTCTGGTAGGCAGTGTCTAGGCTGCCAGCATTGTGCCCCAGGATGATGCTTGATGAGAAATGTCATGCTTTTAAAGGTCTGAAGGTGCCACTTATGCTGTCTTGAGTGTTTGTACTTGGCTGCACTTCTCTTCAGAGAATGCTGGTGGCTTCAAAGGCCACCACCGATGGAGCATTCCTAATCTAGATTTGATGGCCTTGCCTAGCTGATCTCTTTCAACCGTTCAAAGCCTGGCAGGACTTAAATTTAATTCACACCCAAAGAGAAAGAAAGAGTGGTACTAATCCTACTTCTCAGTGCTGCTGACGGCATTGCTTCCTGTGCAGATGGGGGGGTGGGGGGGGGGAGACATTGTACATTCAAGTAAACAGCAGACTGCAGATGCTTGGAACAGTGTGAATGAGATTTTGGGCTCCTCCTCAAAATGAATGTTTACTTTAGAGAGATTCATATGCCTTATAGGACACTTCAGAATTGAACCCGCCCCCCACCCCCCAAACCGACTGCTTTGCTGAAAGGTCACAACTTATGTATGGATCTCTTTCATCCAGGCCGGTGCAAGTTTGGTGGAGGTGAAGATTAAATTAGTCGACTTAAACTACATCATAGTACAGAATATAAATATAAATGTAGAAATTGAACAGCATAAAAATGAACCTGTTCGGATAATGCTGTATGCAGACATTAACTGATACGAAAGGGTCATTTTGTTGCTCTTTAGCCTCAGTCAGTGCAGATGAGATGTGAGATTATCCTGCTGGAGCTGGGAGCAGAGCTCATTTATCCACTCTGTGACATTTGATGAGAATTGAAATGTGCATCTGAGAAACAGCAGTGGCCGTTCCAGCCCTACGATGGGATAACCTGACACAGGGTAGTGGAGCTGTCAGAGGCAGAGCCTTAAAGCCACTTTACCTGAGTTGCAGAACCAGGTATTTCTTGGGATAGCTTTCACATTAACCATAACCTCCCATGGCATAAGCAGTCATGGAAGTTTAAGAAGTCTTTATTTGGTGACCGGCACTCGGCCAGCCAATCTAAATATGGCTGATTTTATGAGCCAACCAAGTACTTTACCAACTAACTTTGCTTTTTGTCTTGACTAGCAGTGGCCAATATGTTGATATTTTACCATGTGTTACCATAGTACAAATTTAGGAGGAACTGCAATAATTGCAATACAGCACTACATTTACCTTTACTTTTATTTAGCGGATGCTTCTTTCCATAGTGATGTACAAGTGAGAGTAAAAGCACATTACAAACATGCGAGCTGACTAGGCATAAGCGCAACTAAGCTTGGGCTTCTAATGAATGCCCAGTTGCAAGTGCTCTATTTAGCACTATTATTATAACAGGACAAACCAGCATGCGCCTTTCACGAGATGCCCACGTGTTTGGAGGCAGCAGCAGTACTACGACAAAGACATACCAATCTTAAACAATGCATCTCAGCACTGTCAGTATATCTCACTCGTTTTTTGTTTGTCAGTTATACAAACAAACTTTGTATGCTATTTGACTGCTAATAATATTGTACTTGTGTCACTTGATAATCAACATATGGTGCATAGATTGAACTGAGCATGTGGCATGGCTGATGAGGAAGAAATGGTTCCAAAAAAGATTCGATTTCCATTGTGTAGAAATTGTTTGTACAGTGGTACCTCAGAACTCGAATTTAATCCGTTCAGAACTTCAGATCAAATCCTAAAAAGTTCGAGTTCTGATCGAATTTTCCCCATAAGAAATAATGGAAAATCAATTGGTTCCCGGCTCCCAAAAATTACACCTAAATACGTTTTTTTTAGTATTTAAACACAAAATGAACCGGATAAAACAAGAAGAGCATATACTGTACTAAACACATCTAAGCACATTTATCAAA
>JAODJU010000002.1:16719926-16730754 GCA_026776725.1 Gnathonemus echidnorhynchus | reverse complement strand
GTTTGACTTCTGAGATTCAGATCGAGCTCTAGGTAATTTTTTTTCGAACTGATTGGTTCGACTTTTAAGAAATTCGAATTCTAATGAGTTCGAGAACTGAGGTACCAATCTACATGCTATTTGCAGTATCAAATTTAAACTAAAGTAGATTAATGCAATAGGCTGTAATACCAGCTTAGAGACACTAACCCTGCTGTGTACTGCCTGTGCTTCTCATAAGGAGTAGTGCTGCACTGTACCTGTCTCCAGTTTACACATTGCACTGTAGGAATGGGACACTGGCATTGACACCAGTTTCACTGTAGCACGTCACTGTCTGCCTGTGTATAGGTCTCCCTTTTCTCCCATCCCTGTTCTCAGCAGAGAAATAAGCACCTCACCTTTATATCTAATGTCCATACAGACATTACAGAACACAGTGCTATGTTTCAGTAATTATTTTGGATGCACGCATTCCCAATAAATGAAATATGACATTCCTCTTTACATAAGGAAACATTACTAATGTTATTCACAATTCCTAGCCTATTTAAAGAAACATCATAATTGCGGGCATGTGTCTTCTTGTTTAAATGCATGGTTGATGCAATTTTAAATTAGTACAGTCTGCATTAATAGGGTGGTAGTACCCATCGACTAATCTGTGCTTTAAATGTTTATCCACCATTTTCAGAGTTTTGATGTGGCTGTGTGAGATATAAATTATATCACTTTTTCAAATGTAATTTACAGTTTGGCTCTTTTGCAGTTTTCCAGTTTTGAAATAATAAGTTAACCAAACTTACATATTAGTTCTTGCCTCAGCGTCTTCTTTGGGGACATACCTGCTGCATACATGCAAACAATGCATCTCAAAAGGTAACTGCAAATCAACTCAAATCAAACCAAATCAATCTACAGGGGTACATGCAGGCAATGAAATTAGTTTCCCTGCGAGATCCCTATAGTAAATAATAGAAATATGTAAAGAAAATAAATAAGTAAAATATTAAAAATTAGGGACCGCCACAGCAAATAATAAATAAAATAAGAAATATGGAAATGTGCATATTGTCCATACTAACAACTAACAACTTGATCTGCTACTCAATGGCCTCGCTGCTGGAGGGTAGAAGCTGGTACAGAGCCTGTGTATCTGCACTCTGATCCAATACTGTTTCCCTGATTGTGGCTGGAATGGCTAGGGTCCTTGAGGATGGACCAGGCCTTCTTCAGGCATCTACTTCTGCAGTTAACCTGGATGTCAGGCAGGTTGCTGCCAGCGATACTCTGTGCTGACTTCACCATACTCCTCAAGGCTTTCCAGTCGTGGGCGATACAGCTTCCGTAGCATGTGGTGATGCCACCAGTTAAAATGCTTTCTATACATGTAGAAATTCCTTCGGATGTGAGCTGACATGATGAACTTTCGCACAGGATGAACAGGCACTGCTGTGCTGTTTTTGTTGCTGCAGTGGAATGTGTTGACCAGGACAGGTCTGTGGAGATGTTGATCCCCAGGAACTTGAAGCAGCTGACTCTGTCCACCGTAGCGTCATATGGAGGGCTTTGTGCACGCTGGTCTCTTGCAAACGGAAGTCCACAATCAACTCAATATTCCTGCTGATGTTAAGAGAGCGATTGTTCTTCTGGCACCATGATGCTATGGAGATGACCTCATCTCTGTAGGCAGGCCGATGACTGTCGTGTCATGCGCATCTTTGCATTTTTAAACCCCAGAAAGTTTCTTCTGTACCCTCAATCTATTCTGAGGACCTACGCCTTGCACGCCTCTTTTCCCATTGTATTTTTACAGTTGACCAGATGGCCCTCCAGCCATGTCATAACAGTAGAGAATCGGAGCCCGCACTCTGGTCACACCCGGCTCAGCAGAGATAGAGGCAGTCAGTCTCCCACGTCCCTTGATGTTTTTGAACTGTGCCTTGTATTAGCTGTCTGAAGAAAGCAGATAACTGCTTATAATAAGAAAGCTAACTGGTACCTCTGAATTGTTCATAGTGCATGTATGTACAGGCCCTGTGATGGACTGGCATCCCATTCCAGAGTGTACCCCAGCCTTGCTGCATGGGATTAGCTCTGGACTCCTCTGTGATACTGTTCAGCATGTTGAAAGATGAAGTAATGTTCTGTGAACTGCAAAGCACAGAATAAAATTCTAAAACAAAGAAATAATATCCTGGGTTCTTAGTTCCGACAGAATTCTCAGGGCAGATGTGCTTTTATTTTGAAGGTTCTTTTCTTCCTGCCAGAGTTAGGGCAGGCTGCAGGTGTCTTGGCAGCAACCAGATATTGTTTTGCCTTTTTTTTGTAATAATAAACATTTCGCCCTCCTTCACAGGCTAAGAAACTGCCTGCTGTCCTTTCTCCAATCACCACAATCCTGTATTTAGATATCCTGTTGTATTTATGTGTTGTATGTTTTAACAGCATGTTTTTCAGGCTCATGTAAAAATTCATCTAAAATTTTTATCATCTAAAAATTATTCACATTAATATCCACCCCACTCCTTGTCATGAGTTTCCTAATCCAGGACTGTACCTTGTGTACATTGACATTACACTTTATTTCTCCAGACAAATCCTTTTTATTGCACGATTTAATGACATTAGATTACAGTTGGTCACTCCTCTTACACTGGAATTGCTCTGTATCGATGTCTTGCCCCATGTGGCCAGTAAATGATAAAAGCAGTATTTCTAGGTCCTCGCCTTTTTATGGACACCCTCTTCCAGTAGTGTTTTCAGCAGGGTTTAAATTGGCTTTTGGACAGGTGAATCAATCTACAGCTGTTCTCCCGAATTCTAGCTAGTTCGGGTTACAAACCATTGCTGTGTTTTACTTCAAGCTGGACCCATGAATCTTCCAATGAGTATAATGCAGGTAGTTCAGCTGTCCAAAAATCTAAATCTAATCTACAGCATGATGTTTGACGTATAAGCATTTCCAGTTTTGATCAGGATTCCCACTTGGGATGAATAGGAAGTTACTATCAGAATTGATAAGTAGGTCATACACTTATCCACTGTATAACATTCTATACATTTAATTACACTGTTTAGTAAAGCTTATTGGGATGAAAAAAAGGTTTAGTATGACTGTATAAACCAATATAACCACCCAGTTTTCTGGTTTCAGTTGGTATGAACTGATCTAATTGACTCTCAATAGCTGCCAGTTCTAACCCAAACCAACAGATTGGTTCAGCACTCCTTGGAAAGTAGCTAAAGGTATTCTATAACAGTACGTAAAGAAATCATTTGGGTTTCCTCAAATATTTTAAGGTGGAGCTTCTTTAAGATGACCTACTTTAGCCATAGGCCAGTCGGTTTTGTGATTACCTGTGTTTACAAGCACAAGCACTGCTGGATGATTACAAACATTTTCAAATCTCCAAATAATATAGCCTAATGTATTTTTTAATTATTATTATTTTCTGAATGTTTGCATGGTGATGTTCTTTTCTTTAAAGTATGATAAAACCTATTAAAAGAAGATGCATGCCTTGCTTCATTACCTTTTCATTATCCAGGTGAGCTTGAATATTGTTGACTTGTGAAAATACACTCTTGGGTCATAGCTGGTATTTTATTCTAATTGTAGTGATCGGCAAAGAACATAGTTTGAATGCAATTTGATTTTCATTGCTTAAGCCAAGTTTTAGGTTAAACTTGATGCTGCACCAGAATTGTCTGTCTGACTCTGATGTAGGGCTGGGCAATTAATCGAATTTCAATTTCAATTGCGATGTTGGATTCCAAAGATTACACAGGTCAACAGGTCATTTTCATCAGAGTTACTTTTATATGGGTTTTGTAGTGTTTTTCATGCTGATTTTAAATAGTTTTTCTCTAATACGTATAGTTTTTGTGGTGAAGCTAATTATATATTGCCTGATATTTGGTATAAGAACATAAGAAATTTACAAACTAAAGGAGGCCATTCGGCCCATCTAGCTCGTTTAGGTAGAACTCAACTAATAGCTCAAAGTTGTTAAAATCGTATCTAGCTCTGATTTAATGGAACCCAAGGCTTCAGCTGCCACTACACTAACAGGAAGACTATTCCATACTCTAACTACACTAACAGGAAGACTACTCCTTACTCTAACTACATGCGGTGTTAAGAAATGCTTTCTCAAATCCAGTTTAAAATGTTCTCCCGCTATTTTCCACCTATGGCCATGAGTTCTTGTATTTGAAGTAATATTTAACTAACTATTTGGTTGAACAGCATCCAGACCTGTTAGAATCCTATATACCTGGATCATGTCCCCCCTTAGTCTCCTTTGCTCGAGGCTGAAAAGATTCAGCTCAGCTAACCTCTCCTCATCCGATATTCCTCCAAGACCATGAATCATTCTTGTAGCCCTCCGTTGAACCCTTTCTAAGGCAGCAATGACCTTTATAAGGTAAGGTGACCAAACCTGCATGCTACATTGTAAGAGAGGTCTTACCAAGGAATTGTATAATGTTAGCATCACCTCACTTGACTTAAACTCCACACACCTAGGAATGTAACCCAACATCCTATTGGCCTTTTTAATTCCTTCCCCACACTGGCGAGAGTGGGACATGGAAGCATCAACATACACACCGAGGTCTTTCTCATAATCAGCTACCTTTATTTCAGTGGAACCCATAAAATATCAGCATTTTATATTTTTGCTCCCTGCATGGAGTACCTTACATTTGTCTGCATTAAATTTAATCTGCCAGGTATCAGCCCAGTCACTGATTAAATCAAGATCCCACTGTAGCCTCTGTGCCGCTAGTTCAGTATCTGCTACACCACCCACCTTGGTGTCGTCTGCAAATTTAACCAGTTTGCTGTATATATTGGTGTCAATATCGTTAATGTAAATTAGGAAAAATAGTGGTCCTAAAATTGAACCCTGCGGTACCCCACTATGAACCACTGTGACATTGTGCCTCTAATAACTACCCACTGCTTCCCGTCTGTTAACCAGTTTTCAATCGAAGTGCTACAGTTCCTAAAATCCCTGCTCCTTTGAGCTGGCTATCCCTCAGAATATTATTTGGATCCAGGTAATCTACCGTTTTCACTTGGATTATAGCTTCCATTATTTTTCCTGTTATGCAAGTTAAGATAACTGGCCTATAGTTTGATGGATTACTTCTATCCCCTTTTTTGTGTTATATTAGCTTGCTTTCAACCAGAAGGTACCACACCAGCAAGTAAAGATTTCTGAAATAGTAAAGTTAAAGGTTGGCTAATAATATCCCTCATCTCTTTTAAAAGTATAGGTAATCAGTATCAGGGCCCTGTGATTTATCTATTTTGAGCTTAGCTAGGCTTTGTAGCACATCAGCTTCAGTTACACTTATATTAGTCATAGACAACACTGGATTAGTAATAAGAGTTGGTATCCTCTAAAGTGAATACCTGTGCAACACTATATTAATTTAATTTTCAATTATAAGAACCTTACTCTCCTGCAGATTAGTGATTTCAGCTTTTAGAGCTCTTTTGGAGTTAAAATATTGGAAGAAACTTTTAATGTCATCTTTAGCCTCAAATGCAATCTTCCTTTTGACATTCCTCTTCCAATATTATTTTTTAACTCAACCTGTAAACTTAGATACTCTTGCTTTGTTCCAATTTTATTCGTTATTTTCCATTTGTAGAACAAAGCCCTTACAGTAATGCGGTTATAAAAAATCCCATGCCTCTTCAACAGTTTTGTTATTTAACTCCATCCAGTTTACAGTTTCTAGTCTCATACCATTAAAGTTATCCTTCCTAACATTGCATATTTTTGTTTTGGACTTTGCTCTTCGGACACTACTGTCAATTGGATCTAAGACCTCCAATTTTCCAATCATATCTTGGTTATTAGAGAGAACAAGATCGAGAATGGCTTCTCCCCTGGTAGGGATATAATTATCCTAAGCATATTAGGAGATTTAAAGACAGTTGTCTGTATATTTTGTGTTATAGATAGCATTAACTGCGATTGATTTCAGTTGTTATCATGCCTGGAAATTGTATTGATCATCCAGAGAGTTTCTGTTATCTGTGTGGTTCATTCACGGCAAAAGCACAGCGTTGCCCAATTACTACAGATCTTAAGAAGATATACAAATTGTACTTCGGCTGTCCTCTGGGTGACCAGGATAAATCTTGGGCTCCAAGTGTCATCTGTACCAGTTGTTCCAACAAACTGTATGACTGGCTAAATCAGCAAAAGGTAGTAATTCCATTTGCAATCTCGTTGGTGTGAGGCAGGAACAAACAGTGTCCAGATTCTGCCTCTGGTTGTCTGAATAAAATATTTCTGCCACCTCTCCATATCAAGCTAGGCTTAAAGAAGAAGCTTGTAAAGACCATGTGTAAAGTGAACTCACAGGGCTTTCAGTACCTTGTTGAGAAATTTCCAAACATCAGTCCTGCAAAACTGAATGAAAGGATATGTACAGTATAGGTCCACAGGTCAAGTCTGTTTTGCAGGATGAAGGTTTTAAACAATCTCTTTCAGCAGCCAGACTCAAAGCTTGAGAGGCATTCAAGTGGCAGTTTAGCCATTAGTCTCCTGCCTACAAGGAAAGAGTTCAGAATCTGCTTGATTCATACCCGAAACTGGGCTGTCAGTATATCTGTGCCACACTGTATGCCTATTTGACTTCATGCTGAATTTATTGAAACATTTACTTAATTGATGCTTAAGTTATGGTAAAAACTACATGCAAGTACACTGAAAACTAACATTTCTCATAACTTAAAAAGTTGATGTGACTGTAGCAAACTGAAATCAAATCTGAAATAAGCGTGAAAAAAATTATTCCGAAAAGTGTGTTGTGGCCTCAGATGATTACAAAAAATGTTTTTGTTGTCTTGTGTTATCAAAACAAATGATTATTGTGAGATTAAAGAGTTCAAGGAAATCCACTGTTATAAAAGACAAGTTTCTAAAAATGCTTAGTTCAATAAATGCTTGATATTTCAATGCCTGATAAGTCAATGAGTAATCATGTTAAATTATGATCACAATATTTACCAAAATAATTATTATAATTTTTGTAATAGTCAAGGAGATCTACTCTGATGTAAAATGTATACTAAGTGTCTATATAAAACTTTTAGAAACTAGAGTTCATCCATAACTTGGATGTACTTGAATTAGGCTTAAATAATTTCTTCCCGGATAATAAATATATTGAGACTCTGATATGTGAATGATGCCCAGGGAAACCAGCTGCTTTGTTATAGTCTCTGATCTTCTGCTGATAGTCCAAGGACAGGCTTTTCCATGGCAGCCTGTCTTGAACTGGTTTGCCTGAAACCTTCAAATTATTGTTGCATTTGCATAATTATGGAGGGCCTAAGTGCAGTTAAGTAGGAATTTTGGGTAAAAGTAGAATTTTGTTCACATCACTTCTCTGTCAAGTCAAATCCTAACCAAACCAATCATAACTATGACTGACATTAATCTGCTCCTTTTATGTTCCAAGTACCCAGGCTGCTCCCATAATGCAATAGGTGTGTTTCAGGTTGCCCTCTGCTAAATGTTTGTGAAATGACAGACAGTCCTAGTGGTGAGGGGAGGGTTGTAAAGGCTACAGTGTGGATAACTAGCAAGCAAGTGAACAGGTAGGTTTTTTCCCCCACTTGAATTTACTTCACCCCCAAATGAATTTCCACTGCTTCTTTCATACTTTTATTTAACGGGTTTGTATGGCAGGTAAAACTTAAGATAAAACTATTATTGTGCCGCATTTCATTTCACAGTGATACTCTCGTTCTGTCTTGTGTTATAAACCCACCGCACCTCTTTCAAGGCCCCTTTTATTTGTTTCTCAGTTGAATTATATTTAGAGTTCAAGGAAATCCACTGTTATAGTTTCACCATAATGTAAGTATCCTGCTATCTACCATAAAGTGGTTCACATCACTAGTTGGTGTGACGCCCCTGTGTATTTGTCTCACTTCAAGGGTTTTGTTCTGCAATACGGGCTAGATTTTCAAACAAGGGGACACCTGTGTAGAAAGGGACACCATAATGGTTCCTGCTGTGCAGGAAGGTCTCAGTCCTTCACAGGCACTGTTTAGTTGCTCTGTAGTTAAGAGTTCATTTCATCATACACTGATGGGTGCTACTGTTAGCTACCTAACGAAATTAGTGGTAAACAAAAAGCATTAGTTGTAGTGATTAAAAGTGAATTATTCTGGCCAATTACATAGTGCATGGATGTGCTACTTATCATCTGGTTGCAAATAGTATAGCACTACTTGGTCTTTGTCCAAAGGACAAAGCCTAAATGAAGATTAACGCAGAATGGCCCACATTAGGAATTTAATCTGTATGCTGAAGATTTAAGTGCATCATGTTCTCCACAGGCAGGTAGAAATGATGGATTTTTCTAAGTAAAAGCAGAGATCCAGGGTCTTTTTTATATCTCATAGTCAAATGTAGTGCTGCTTGTCTGGGTCCAAAACCCACTACCATTAATACTGTAATGTTAACTTCTTGTTGAATTTGAAATTGAATTTTAACAGCATTTCATGAGTGCGCACATTCTTTAAAAGTGCCACATGTGGACACATCTATGTCCCTCACAGGCACTTCCACAACATTCTAGTAAAAAATAAAGGATGACCTGAATGCCTTAATTTAGTTAAACAAGGCCTGCCCATTGTTCATTTTCAACTTTTCCCCTGGCCCTTTAAGACCCCCTGCCCCACCAAGAAAATAACCTACAGTACAGTGATGGCAGACAAGCAAACATCACAATTCAGACCATTACTTGGCTGCAGAGAGCAGGACTGAATTAATAATATTCGGTTTTTCTGCAATTTTAAAGTAATTACACAAAGCCAATCTACAGGTACAATAATAGACAGTGAAGATGAAAGTAATTCTGTTGTTTATCTGCACTGTGTATCAGTGTTATCATGAGGAAAGCCATCTACAGCCTATTTCATGCCTGATCTTTTGGTACTTTGGTTTTAATGTTGGTTTTAATTATGGCTTCTGAAGTAAACCCACTGATTATCTAATGACAGACACGGCTGATGAATGGTGATTGGCCATGCTTATTTCACACTGACACCTATATCATATTAACCCCCAAAATCAGGTTCTGTTCAGGGCTGATTCTATACTAAATGTATATGCTGCCATGATTATTGGGGTTACCAATCCCGCCATCTCTTCAAGTGTCTGAGACTCCCAGGTTCAGCTGAAGCCGCTGCTTGACAGGGCCTCTCATAGAACTTTAGATATCTTTGTGTCAGAGATGGGGAACTAATGTCTGATCCAGGTGGATGCAGAAGGGTGATTCACATCAGCTAATCAGTGAGAGGGAGTGAATATCCCATGATAAACAGGCTCACAAAGTTGGTGTGACGCCCCAGTGTATCTGTCTCACTTCAGGGGTTTTGTTCTGCAATACAGGCTTGATTTTCAAACAAGGGGACACCTGTTTAGAAAGGGACAACATAATGGTTCCTGCTGTGCAGGAAGGTCTCAGTGACTAGGAAGAGACAAAAGACTCCTGTGAGAGGACGTGGATAGAGTTCTTTCATATGCAAAACCGATATGTACTGGCAGAATTTAAATTACACTCAGGTGCTGTGCTGCAGCAGAAACGTGTTGAGAAATTACCCTGGTAGCACAGATACATCTTTACAATGCTGTCTGAAGATCAGAACATCCGTCAGCATTGTACAACATCTAATGAACATTGGTGTTACATCAAGTTTATAAGCATGAGTTTAGGATCTGTTTGCAATGTAATACCAATTTTCAGTAGATGTATTTCAATTTTGACCAAGGTTATGATCTTCATACAGCATTGTAAAGATGTATTGGTGCTATCAGGGTCTGATCTTCAGGCAGTGTAATAATCTTGTGGGCTGGATTCTGGATTCTTTTAACTGACAGGAGTGAAAGTAAATCAAGAAACCTCTGGTCAAGTCTGTTCCTCCACCAGCTGCCCACAAGGATGTGTGCTATCACCCCTTTTATTTATTTTTTACACAAATATGTGCCAGAGTAGGAGGGAAAACAGGACTGTTATTAAGTATGCAGATGATTCTGTTATAGTTAGCAGGCTCCAGGATGAGGAAACAAGTCACAGTCTGGTCATTGAGGATTTTGTTAGGTGGTGTGAGGAGTCCTACCTGCAGTCAAACACACCTAAGACTAAAGATATGGTAGCTGATTTTAGAGACAAGCTTGCACATATGAAGTTACATCTATCAAAAGGCAGAGAGTGGAATGTGTGGAAGCAAATACATATATAGAAACAACTATTGACTTAAAGTTGAATTATGAAGAAAACTGTGAGGCTGTGTGTCAGAAGGGGTAACAGCATTTGTATTGTCTGAAGAAACTCTCTTACTTATACATCGACAAAACCATACTGGTCTTATTTTATCATGCTTTCATAGAATCAGTTTTAGGCTTTTCTTTGGTTGCATGGTTTGGAAACCTGTCCTTAAAAATACAAAATAAAGTAACCCGAACCTGAACCTGAGCATTATGTTCATTAACTTAAGACAAGATTATTTTCATTAACTAAAACATTTTCGTAAACTCAGATAAAATGAGATGCAAAAATAAAGTAAAACTACATATAGGCTTTATAAGAAAACTAAAATAAAAACAAACATAAAATACTTCGTTGCCATTTTTCAGTACTAATTAGTTGCTTTTTTGTATCTTTAATTACCATTAATAATATCTAGATCATGTTTTGCCCATTTTGAGGACATTAGTTAATTGGAATGCATCAATATGGAATGACAATATGGACGGTACCCTGGGTTGGGGGGGGGGGGGGGGGGGGGGTTTATTGGCAATGGCAC
>JAODJU010000002.1:16684328-16713392 GCA_026776725.1 Gnathonemus echidnorhynchus | reverse complement strand
CTCCAGAGATACCGGGTGAAATGAAGCTGGGGGTGTTCTCCTCCAGACATACTGGGTGACATGAAGCTGGGGGTGTTCTCCTCCAGAGATACCGGGTGAAATGAAGCTGGGGGTGTTCTCCTCCAGACATACTGGGTGACATGAAGCTGGGGGTGTTTGTAAAAAGGCCCTGACATGTATCAGTTCCATTTATAATGCCGCCTGCAGAGGTTGTGCTGTTCTGTTTATACATGATCAGTTGCCCTCCCCAGGTCATGGTGAATTCTTTATTTGTGTCTCTCATATTTCTGTTAGGGGTAAGTGAGTATAGGACTTTCTTCATCAGTAGCCATATAAAGAATGGGCAGGGCTTAACACCAGATGTGAGCGTGGTTTAAATTGTACACCTTAAATTGTGTAATTTTATGGCTATTCCCACAATTCTTGTAAGAACACATAACTATTATTTCTTCCATTATTTCTATTATTTTCCATTATTTCTAACATTGACCATATATGTTTAGTATGCATAAAAATACATATGGACAGTAAATGTTGCCCTCTATGTACTGTAAGTGACCACCAGTATCAAGTAAGATCATATATCATACATTTATTAATTATACATGAAATGAGCAATAATTATACATGCTAAGTAGGACCCATACAAGACCCAGGGGTGCCCCCTCCGAAACCTTATTAATGCTACATTATTGTAAGCTGTACCTTATCACTTCGAGGTGTTTTCCAAAACGCCCTTAACTAAGTATACTTTCTGTAAGAAATACACTCTTAGCTATGGCTTATCAATGTCATCAGCTCTCACTGCTAGTGCCCCCCTACTGTTTGGACCTCATGCCTCTCACATGCCTCTCGCAGTTGCACCTAATTACATCTCAGGCTGTTAAGAAATATGTACTCTAATAATTTAACAGTTATAGTTCACTAATAAGTTTAATAACAATACATTAATTGGGGTGTTTTAATACAAATATTAAAATTGTACATTATGATAGACACATATTACACTTTACTGAAAATGAAATTGCCTTTTAAATGATAGGCCTGTTTTCTGAAATGATATCAGCTGGTAAACAATTACGGGCTAAATGGGTAGGAATCAATTAAAAAAAAGTTTATAAAATGTATATTTGTCTTCTACGTTTGCACCACATGACCACAGTTTCACCTCTTTTAATTATTTTAGTAACCTTTCCCAGTCACTTGGACGCTCATACAGCCCACAGTCATGTCCTGATGTTCTAGCTCAGCCCATTTCAATTATATGTTTCCAGGTAGTAGCTTTCAAAATAGTGTCAGAATAAAGTGCACACACCACGGTAATGTGCCAGAGTCACAGTGTAACAAAATATTGGTCTATGAGGTTGGTAAGAGTTGATGCTGCGAGTTCATTTACATATAAGTGCAATGTATCCCCCCCCCACCACCCCAAAAAAGAAACAACCGGGAATAGTCCTGAACACATTGGACATTCTATTATGTTAGTAACTCGACATTTCTTTCAGTCAACAAAAATTATTTTTGCAGTTAGATAAAAATTAAAAACAAAAATTTTCACCAGTTTTGATTTATGCAAAGTTTTGAAGCATCTATGCAGTGTTTTATTTACAAAGAACACTGCTTTCTCTGATGATGCACTCAAGCAGTGATTGCATGGAGGGAATAATCCCTTCTCGAGACACTGATGTCAAACAATCCGGCTCCATCACCATGGACAGCTCCTGCTAATGTCGTCCTTAAGCAGCTATCCCTTTAAGGCAGAGGTGGCCAATCTTATCCGCAAAGGGCCGCTGTGTAGAGTATCATGGTATACCACAGCTCTTTCGTTCGCCCATCCTCCCTCCTTGACCGGATCCAGTAATGAGAGCAGGCAAAAGCTCATTGGACAGTCCCAGTCAAGTGCCTCCTTCCCCAAGTACTGTTTTCAGTCAGCCCCTTATGTCGAATTAGTAGAAAATTCATTTTCCAGGCAATTTGATGTTATTCTGAGAAAATGGGCAGTCAAGTGTGAATAAGCATACAAGCTTCAGAGCAGAGTGACCTAAAGATAAAGCCCATTCCCATCTGAAGTTATGACGTATTGGACAAGCATGTTCTATTAGTTTTTTAGTCAGACTGACTGCTTATTAGGACGAGGGGACCACATTCAGCCTCCAACATGTTTTTCAGAGATTGTGATGCATTAAGCTAAGAATTTTCTTTGTTATTCCCACAATATTCTGTACAGAGAATGCCCACAAAACTGAAAGGAAACAGTGTAATATAAAATAATACAAATAAAAAATAATTATTTTTAAGTATTCTTCCCCCCAGAGCAAAACTTGATTGGACCACCTCTAGCAGCTCTTACAGCCAGTAGACTTTTTGGATACATCTTAGTTAGCTTTGTACAGCATGATGCATAGCCATGGGGAGGGGGGGGGGAATGAGGGCGCTGCAGCACCCCCTGCTGGAAAGCCAGGCATCCCAGCACCCCCAGCCAGATGAATATTATTATTATTATTATTATTATTAATAATAATAATAATAATAATAATGAATGTATTACATCATTTTAAATGGTTTCCCTTATGTTTCTTATACAAGAACTGAACGTTTGATGAAGTTTTTTAGAAATAATAAGCAATTCTGTATAGGAATTCTATCACACTGTGCACCATGGGCAACAAATGTCACATTGTATAGCCAGATACTGTATTGCTTTGTGTAAGCTTGGACACAATGACACAGAAACACATCTCCGATTTCTTTAGCAAACTACCTGTCCTTGATGAACATTCACACAGAGATTTTGAACATTTTAGATATCAAAGCCCTCCTGACAGACATTATTTCCCTGACTGCTGAGCCCCAGGCCATGTTTGGAGTAATACAGAAGGCTTAAGTGCAGCTCCTGGGAAGAGCTTGGTTTATTATGAGCTGCCGCCTAGCAGTTTACATTATTAATAAAGAGTTTCACACTGATTGTTTTGCTGCAAATATTTATGAATATATGATGTTTGATGTTGTGCACACTGAGGGTATGAAATAAATAGCTATTGTGCGTTTGGATAACTTTTGGATAAGCAACAGCTTGTGTGTGTGGGTTTGCAAATTGTCCCCAAAGTGTAGTAAAACCTGAAATTTCCCTACTTTTGGGGACATGTTTTGAGGTCCCCATTTGGATAACCTCAGTTT
Source organism: Gnathonemus echidnorhynchus (assembly GCA_026776725.1). NCBI lineage: Eukaryota > Metazoa > Chordata > Actinopteri > Osteoglossiformes > Mormyridae > Gnathonemus > Gnathonemus echidnorhynchus. The sequence continues at coordinate 16,710,215 of JAODJU010000002.1, read as the reverse complement.
TATAAAAATCTGTGAATGCAATAAAAAAGTAAAAATTCCAAAAGTCTTGTATTTGGGTTGGTTACTTATGGTTAAGGTTAGGGATGGGTAGAGGTTAAGTATTGTGTGTAGCCTATTTACAGTAGGTGTATTCTTGTCATCTTAGCGGGACACCCCCCACAGCACCCCCAGCCCAAATCTTTTTCCACAGCCCTGGCATGATGGAGCAACATTTGCCATTCCTCCTTACCAAATTGCACAAGCTGTGTCAAGTTTGCTGGGGAACGTCCATAAACAGTAATTGTGAAGTCTTGCCACAGATTTTCAGTGGAGTTAAGGTCTTGACGTTGACTGTGCCATTCAAGGACATTTATTTTTTCTCATTTCCATGCTGCTGAAAAGGAATCCCTAAAACATGAGGCTACGAGCACCACACTTTATAGTCAGCTTGTGTGCAGTGTTTGATCTGTGTAACACATACCACTTAGTGTTCAGGCCAAAAGGATCAATTTTTCTCTCAGACTACAAAACCTTCTGCCACATGCAGTGTCCTCCAGGTGATGTTTCACCACAAGGATATGGGTTTTTTTCAGCATGGGCTTCAACCCTTCCCACCCTCCAATAAAAGCCCTTTCTATGGAGTACCTTGCAGATGGTTGATTCTTGCCTGGCCACTCAGTCTAGTGGGGTGGCCTGGTCTACACAGAGTAGTAGTAGTTTTATATTTTTTCCACTTTAATAGGATGGACTGCACTGAGCCCTGTGGATTCTTCTCTGCCTTTGAGATCTTTTTGTACCCTTCCCTGGATGCATACATCTCACTAATCATAATCCTGACTTGATTGGTTTGCTCTTTGACCTTCATTTTGACCCCCTTTTTATGATGTTATGATGGGACCTGCAGACACATGGCTTTTATCCATGCAGGATCATTTAAAGCAGATGACCCACTAATTGCTGACATGGCTGGTGGTAGCTTTTACATGATCAAATCTGAGCTTGAAGTGGAATATATTTTTGAAACATTCTGAAAGTTTAGTGAACTGTTTTGCATGTTGTGGCTAACACGATGATCACTTACATATATAGTTTTGGGTGCAAAATTCTTACGGTGGGAACTTACATAGTCCAATGCTACAAGATTAAAGCAAAAGAAAATTATGCCAAATGATCACAGACAATTTGCATACATATTCAAAACATTTGGACATTTGTCTCAAGCAGTGAGAAATGACGTTCTGCTGTGCATCATAGTGTGGGGATCTCATTTGTTGTTTTGCAGATGTTGTTGTCATTTGAGAAAAACTGTAATGTGTTGTGCTTGTGGGACCTAAGGGCTGCTGCACCCATCTTTCATGCCTGCAGGTAACTCCCTTGACATTCAGCATTATGTCCTCTCAATAAAGATTGTGCTATATGAAAAAATGGGTTTGGACACACCGAATATTATTAGACAAATCTGATTTACTTCCCAGATTTACTGTCAGTGATAAAATATTCATTACTTCAGACTTCAGGATGTCTGCCAATAGTGGCACTGTGAAACTTTTTGTAGCTGATGGAGTACACAGGACATATTTAAGCTTACATAGCACATAACACCCATTAAACATTTCAACAAATATTACTACCAGCAATAATTAGTATTCCATTAAACAAATATGGACAATGAAAACTACATAACTGGTAGGTAACCCCATGCATTACAGGGACATGAAAATAAGACTGACTAGTGCTTCAAGTCAAGGCAGGATCAAACACTCACAAAAACATTTTGTCAGGCATGATCTTAGCCACAAATGAAGGAAGGAAGGAAAATTACTGGTGACATAGACCCCATAAATCCAAAAGAAATTAAAGAGAATATCTGTGGTAAACCTACGAAAGTCACTTTTGAACTCAGCATCACTCATTTATATACTACATTAGCCTTAATTAATAAAACAAAATTTTAGTGCGAATGGGATCAGGAAAAAAAAACCAAAATGAGCAGTGCAAGGCAGTATAACTAGCTATGTTATATAAAACTAGAATATATTATTTATATAAGATGGAGGATTTCTAAGCAAAATGTGCCATAGACCAGCTATTATGTTACATTATTCAATGTGTAGTTGCTATAATTATTAAAATTTATTTCACTTCTTTCATTTGTGTAGCTTAGTAATTGCAAAAGATCTCATGGTTTTGAAAAGAGAGGCCATTGGAAAGAAAAGAAAGCCAAGTGCTGATGCAGTGTTGGCCGTGTCAGACACAGGTCAGGTTAGCTAATGAGACTGAGGAGCCCAGGAGCAGACAGCCAGCTGACAAAGGGCTTGACGCCCATCTTCTTGAAAGATAAAGAGCTAGTCTGATGGAAAATGAAAGTGCTGGAACACTTCCCAGAGAAATTAGATAAGCACACACATCTGTTTGATTAATATACAGATTCATTTAGCTTTCTCAAGCTAATTTCTTCTGTAAATTCAATCCAATGTGATTGGGCCACAGTCATGCACAATTTGTTGGCTTTTCATGGACAGGGTGTCCCTGGGGGCAGCATGTGGGCTCCTTGTGCATTTCCATCTGAAATTCTGCCCCTACTCTGCCTGTGTGCTGTTTGCACATTCTACTCATTGCATGCGTGTGTGCCCTGCAATGGACTGCCATTCTTGCACTTAGGGTGTTTCCTTGGCCCATGCCCTGTGCTGTCTGGGGAACTCCCCAGGTCCCCCATTACCCTGTAACTGTTCTAGGGGTTGAAAGGTGAATAAATTCACCTTTGGCAGCCAATCAATGATTTAATCTGACATTAATTGAAAAATCCACATGCTGTACAATGTACTGTCTTTTTATTTATTTGTTTATTTATTTATTTTTTACCAGAAGCTAGCCAACTGTTCTCCAAATAGGAAACAATAGAAACCTGTAAAGCTTCTGGAACCGGACGGAAGCTACTATTTTATGAACCTTCACAATGCAGTGATTTTTAAAGAATGATTTCATTTTGTGAAGTTGTGCCAATATGGGTGCATCTGCAACAGTAGGGACAGTTATGCTGACAGCCATTAAGAGGCTGCATGCCATGCAGAATTTTCTGGTTGCTCATGTCTCACTCATGAAGCCACACAAACAGCTGGCAGATAGGGATTTGGACCTGGCTGTGCTAGAGGAGAGCAGAGAAACGGTGACATGCATCCTCAGTACAGAGGAGCTGTGAGAATGTGTGGGAGGCTTTTAATCTGACAGGGTGAGTCATAGAATCTGAAGATGAGTGTCACCTCTGTTCCAGTGAGAGTTGGCCGGGGGGAGGGCTCACCCCCCCACTCCACCCCCAAAATCAATACAGACATTTTATCTTTATGACATTCTGGTTATTCATAGACAAAGCTATTGTTTCAGTGTCTTTCAGGATTGTGAATTGAAACTTGTTTTATATTTTTTTAAAACTTTAAAACTGCTTCTAGTATAGTGGAAGTATATATATTTAGGATGAATCACAAATTAAGCATAATTTCACATAATAGCTGGTCCAGCAGTTGCTTTACTGAAAATTGTACAAAATGAAGCAAAGTCCCTTAATAATGAATGAAAAAAATGTTAGAACTCCGCAGCTCAAGTCTTCAAAGAGCTAGAGGACATTTTCATTTAATCATGTGAGTAATAAGTAACCTCACAGAAACACATGCTTGGCAGGTGTAAATCAGACAGTTATACTCACACATAAAGCCTAAAAATATGCAGCCAAAGCCAAGGACAAACATTAAAGAAGAGGGCAGATGGTGACTGTAAATAAAGGAATGAATGAAGGAGAGATGGTATGATTCCACTGTTCTGTAAAAGACATCTCATTTATCAGCAGGGTCTCTATCATTAGCTCCATCCACAATTAGCCTGACGTTTTAAATGACATGGTAAAAGACTAAACTGCACATGACCTCACAGAGACATGCCACATCTCGGAGGATAGGCCCTCCGGCTTTTTAACACCCTGTTGGTTTTGCTCTAGCCTTGTCTCAGCAGGGGAGGTGCTGAAGCACCTTTCACTTCTTATTTCCCAGTGTGCGTCTAAAAGCTCCACAAAGTCTAATCCCTGTTTGGCTGCTCACCACCTGCACTGGGTGCTCATAGGTCATAACTCCACATGGAAACTAGTAAACTACACTGCTACTGCCAAAGCTGCATTGGTCTTATTTAATCGGCTCTTGGTGTCATAGCATCTAGGACAGCGCAGCACAAGAATTAGTGTTCATGCGTCCACATCGGCTGGGACTGGTGTCGGTTTTAGGGACTGGGAGACCTTCTGCATGAACCAGAACAGAGGTCTCGGAAGTTTAACAAATTTAATCGTCAGTAAAACTTTGCATGATCCTAGATGTGTTAAGAGGAGCATGACCAGGTGGTGTGCATTTCATTTTTTCTGAATTGCTTTGGTACATTTTTCATATGACAAATAACACTTGCAAAATGAGTGTAATTACCGCACAGTAATGTTACTAATGTTATTGTATGCAAATGATCATCATTTAGTGTAATTTTCAGTTGCTTTAATCTTGTTGATCATGTAGTTTTCTATTGTAATAATTTTATACCCAAACCTATATATGCTAAGACAGTTTACCAAAGTTTCTGAATGAATCAAAATATATTGCACAAATTGCTGTGATACAACATTGTTGTATTTTTGGTTTCTCAAATTACATGATTCTGTTGCCATTTTGTTGTTCTTACATTTCCATTTAGCTGTTTTTGATGTGTGACTTTTTATATCTACTTATATATCTACTTTTTTATATCTACTTATATATATGTCTTGTTATCTGAAAAATGCATGTGAGTGCTTTCCCTTGCGATTGTGCTTTACATACTGTAATGTAGTGCCTTGAAACACTGAAATTGGTGTCGGTAAAGTTCATTTTCATTAGTGGCTCTGACCAGACATTCACTTCTCCAGTGGATGAGATATTCTTACCTGACTCCTGGATTTCTGTCCTGTGTTTGTCTTTTGACTTTTTCTGCATGTTGTACTGTGTCAAAACTTCACTTGTGGCTAAACTCCGCTAGAAGTAAAATGTGTGGAAGAAGCAATCCATGAATAACTTCATATTCTATAGTTTTTTTACAATCACTTTTTCACTAGTTACATAACCTTGAGGTAATTTTTTCAAAACTCTAGTCACAAAACTGAAAATGTTAACCACTTGTAACACAAACACTCCAATGTTCAGAACATTGCTTTCTGCATTCTTATTTATAAAGAAACCTTACACTCACAGCATTGTGGGAACATTTCTTTAGATCAGCCACACACAAGATTCTAATAGTTTCACTGTTTAGTTGTTCTTACAAACATTATATATTGTAGTTCAGAATCTTGGAAAGAATCTTCTGGCATGGCAAATCTAGGCCTGACATTGGTCTGCTGTGATGTCATTGTATGCCTCATCCATGGCCTGGAGAAGGGTCACTTCTTGATGCGGGTGACTATCATACACTTTCCTCCTCCATGTTGAAAAAAAATTCCTCAATTGAGTTGAGGAAAAGAGAATATGGAGGCAAGTACATGGTAGTGAATTGAGGATGGGCCTGAAACCATGCCTGCACCAGTTGAGCATGTGGAACCTGACATTGTTATTGTATGTGACATCGGTCACCCCAACAGCTCTACAGATGACAGTTAGCTCATCTAGGCAAGCAACAAGGACTTCTGCATTGTATGAGCCAATACAAGGTTTGCATCCCACCACACCATCTTCCGATATAGCCGCACACATGGTGATGTTGGCTCCACGCTGTTCAGGTACTTCAATGATTGCCCGCTGGCCGATGACATTCCGACCTCTCCTACTTGTCTAGACCAAGTTGAAGCCTACCTCATCCACAATGCAATGATCAGCAAACATATGGCTTCTACGTTGCTGAAGAATCTTCATTGTCCAGGATGTGCCGTCTTATTTCTCGAAGACGAATGTCATTTCTAGCCTGGTCCAAGTTGACCACAGCCCACTCTTGCTTGTCATTTAGGAGTCTGCCTCTGCCTCTACTGTTTGGTTTAGTTTCCATTCCGGAGGAAAAATTACAGGAGAACTAGACTTCACACTGTTAATCACATTTACATGGTCACATAGCTTACTCTGTGCTACACACTGGGATGCAGTATACAGTCAAGCCTACAGTACTATGCTTTTCATTGTAGTACATGCTGAAGACTTACCAGTTCTCATTGCGGAAGATTCTGATGATTGAGGCCACAGTTGATCTTCTGAGGTTTGGTTGAAGCATTTGAGCTGCCTCAGTCGTTGTCATACAATGATTTATGACCAGGTCTATAACCATTGCTCTGATCTCATGGGATACTCTATGCTGTTGCTGCTGCCGTCTTGGTCTGTTACCTTGTCCTTGACCACAGTCACCCACACCTCTCAAACCAAGCCTACGACCACCTCTCTGATGAGGCCCAAGCTGTCCTCTAATACGAGGCCTGTGACCGCCTCTCAGATGTGGTGCTTGTCCCTTGCCATTCCTATGAGCACCATGCCTCCCTCATCCTGCTTGACTACTTGCCTGCTTCATGTTCTAGTATTTCTATGTCGATGTGGATTCCACTTATTTATTCTCATACCACAAGGTGAAATTAATCATCAGTAACAAATTGGTGTCAGTGGATCTCATTATCCTGATACTTTTCTGATGTTAACCTGGGGTATTGTTCCTCAGTTTTCACTATACTTTAACTGGAATGTAACAGTTACTTATCATTTAGAGTAGTTGTATCCTTTGCTAGTTAAATCACTGTAATGAAATGAGCAGACAGTCATCTCAAATGCAATGTGTGACATTTATTTTGATATAGAGATACTTTGAAGTTGTTTCAATTTGAACATGTGATCTTAGTTCAATGAACAAATGATCTTTATTTTTTATGTATTGTATCCAAGCAATTTAAAAACTTGTTAGCATTCTGAAATATGTGCATTTTTATGTGCAAGTTGTGTGTTTTATGACGAGTTTTGAAAAAAGACATCAAGGTTCTGTAACTAGTGAAAAAGTGATTGTATAAAACTGTAATATATGAATGATGAATATGACATTATGAATGAATAAGCAAAAATATTACTTATAGTGCTAAGTCATTTTGGTGCAAATTTAAGTTTCATTTACATATTATGTTTTCAAAAAAATCAATCTAAAATTTATTGTAGAAGATTCAGGAAATTGTCCCACCATTTTAGAATGACTGACTTGTACAATGTTCTGGAGAAGTTTGCGAAAAGATCCACAAAATAACTTTAGATGACAGATGGCTGTGTTCTCAAAATAGTGGCTGCAGGATTCATTTTTGCTCTCGGTTGTTCTCTGTTTGCAGTCCCAATTTTGCTGCCCTCTGCCATTGCAGTTTACCCTTTTGGATCTAACTAAGTATACTTTTTTAATTGTAGGTTTTTATCCACATAACGTTTTTGTGAAATGGTAATAGGATCCATCAAAGATCAAATAGAGTAAATAGTAAATATGGGCTGACCCACATTTTTTCAGTTCCAATCCGATTCTGATACAAGAGTTCTTTTTACTTTAATATTTTATAATTTATTAATAATTTTAATAAAATTTTGCACGTTTGTCCAAAAAATCATGAATAAATACACTGAAAAAAACATGCATAATATCTTCCCCTCCTGTCCTACAAAAGTCACATGTGTTTACAATATCAAAGTTAAACCTGTTTCACTGGGCAACATTTTATAAGATACTTCGTTTATTTTGTTATTAATGCAGTACCTATTTTGGATATTCATGCCTTTTTCCATTGAATATCATCAAATAAGGATGCCCAAAAAACCTTGATGCATATTATTAACTTTATCTTTCACTATATCCTTGTCACCAATACAAATCAGACAAATAGGAATTCCTCAGAAGGGATAAAACACCTCTGGGAATCGCATGAAACACCACTGCATATTCCTAAGACTTAATGGGTGTTTGAAATTTTTTAAATAATTCAATATGTATCCACAACTGACAGTTTTTACACTTCTCCTGCTGCAAAAGGTATGCTCATGATGTCACAGCAGGCCGAAGTCACTGTGCTCACACCCACTGAGTAGCAAAACACTGAGTGGCAACATTAGCGTCCAGTAGAATGCCGAAAAAATGGAAAGAGCTGTCGTGCGATTGTGCGAATAGATTTAACATGAAATAGGGAGGTATACCTTTAGAGGTATTGGACATGAATCAGTCATGTATGGCCGATATCCGATCCGTCTAAGAGGTCTGGATTGGCACCAATACCAAACCAAATATCAGATCGGTGTATCTCTTCAGGTTAATAATTATTAAGAACTAATAATGACAAATAGATTGATCCTGTTCATAATGATAAGCCTCTAATCATATCATCCTTTTCTTTGCTGTCACTAAGTGACAATTTTAATGTGATTTGTGCAAAAACAGGTCCAGATTTGCACCGACAGAATGTGCCTGCAGTTTGGAAAAGATCGACCAAATATCATGCTGACAAGATCAGGTGTCTGACCCGGCCTTCTCTTTCTCTTTTGTGCTGCTGTAATTTTGATGCTATTTGTCTCAAAATTTGATCACTTACAGCTGTTATCCTTACAAGTTGCCTGCAAAATTTTAAAAAGATGCGTACAATACTTTTAGAGTAATTGTGTTCATAAGACCAAGTGTCTTCTACAGCTGCCATTTCCTTTCTTTGCTGCCACACAGTTCTGATGCCTCATTTTTGGGACAAGCTGAAAATGTAACCAGGTGTAGCCTTCATCCATATAATATTTTGTAAAGCAGTTATATGATCCATCAAATACTTTTTGAATTATCTTATACACATGGTCAAACGTTCCAGTATGGTTCTAGTTTACTATACTAGGTACCCAATGCCTCTGCAAAGTTTGAGATCCGTCCAAAACTTTGACTTATTGTCTTAACGGTAACAGGGTGGTGTGCACTGGCTTTTGGCCCTGGCTGGGCTGGATCCAGTGGTCATGTGCATGTTGCCACTAATGACACAGGCAAGGGTAGGAGGACTGCTCTGCAAGAAAAATTTATAGAAGTTACAGATAAGCTTAGAAACAGAATATCTGTGGTGGTATTCTCCAGAATACTTCCTGTGGCACACGCAAGCCGTGCTGTTAGCTGAGATTAAATCCGTGACTAAAAGGTTGGTGTAGGAAAGAGGTGTTGCAGTATATGTAAAAGAAAACTTGCAGGCAAGGGAACTCACTGATAAAAATAAAAGTACAGAAGATATATGGGTAAAACTAGATACTAAAAGAATGCTAATAAGAATAAAGTCAGGAGGAAAAGTTCTCTGTTCCACAAATGGAAAATAATGATGTCAGAATAAAGCATGAGTATCTAAGTCTACTGGTTGAGTTAAAAAATATTAGAGTCGCTAAGAGGCAGGCCCGAGGAGAGGGGGGTGCAGACGGTACATTGCTCCGGGGCCCATGAAGCTCAAGGGGGGCCATGAAGCCCAACGCATCCCATAACTTTTATTATGCAGTGATCCCCAGCTATACAGCAGTTCATCTATTGCGCCCCCGCTGTATCATGGATTTTAATTTGGAACATATGTAATTTCTTATCGTGGAAATCTGCGGTTTTATAGTGATCGTTTTTTATGGGTTTTTGACAACTTTTTACGTTGAAATAAGCATTTTTCTATGCTAAACTATTAATAACAACAATGTATTACTGTAATTATAAAATATATATACCTGTACTGTATATAAATAAAAATGGAGTAAAAATTCAATAAGTACATCCTACCTGTACTTTGCAGCCTATTCATAACAAAGCATTCAGTTTTCAGCAGACACTACACGTGCTAGACAAAAATTCGTTAGAACAATATTATATTTTATAATAACTAACATATACGTAACATTTAAGCAATATACTAGTAAATCATAAAACATACTGCTACGTACAGGAATGCTTAGACCTGCAGTCGCAATTCATAATGAAATGTACATACGCTTTTCATTTGTCACTACGCGTGCTAGACAAGAGTTCATTAGAGCAGTACGTATTATAATTTATAATAACTATAACATAGCTAAATATACATATATATTACATATTATCATTATTATTATTATTATTATTATGTTATTATTATGTCATATCATTAGCCCGACATCCACATATCATATGTGTTTACAAAGTGTGTTTTAATAAGTTTACATGTGTTTAAAGTGTGTGGGAGGGGTATTTTAAGGCTTAAACTATATTTTAAAAATATATATATTTATATGGTCTTTCTGTATCACGGATTTTTACCTTTCGCTGATGGGTCTGGAACATAACTTCCGCAATAGGTGGGGGATCACTGTAATTTGAACATTTATTTGTTTAACTCATTTAATTTTAATTGTCTTTTTTTAAATTTGCAAGTCTGTTTAGTTTCAAAATTAAAAAGGCACGTGGGTCACTTGGCAGCATTCAATGCATAAAAACTTGTAAAAGTGACTATCAGCGAGTGTTCTCACATGTTCATTCTATGTGTGTAGGATTTTGTATAAGGGCACACGCACCTTCTTCCTACTGGGGCCCGGATTTTCTTTCGGGGGCCCTGCTAAGAGGAATGGGGCTAAGGACAGCATTAAAAGTTTCTTCCAATATTTTAACTCCAAAAGAGCTCTAAAAGCTGAAATCACTAATCTGTAGGATAGTAAGGGTCTTATAATTGAAAATAAAATCAATATAGCTAATGAGTTTAATAATTGTTTTGCACAGGTATTTACTGTAGAGGATACGAGTGACATACTGACTCTTATTACTAATCCATCGTCATCTATGAGGGATATATGTATAACTTAAGTTGATGTGCTACAAAGCTTGGCTAAGCTAAAACCAAATAAATCACAGGGCCCTGATGGCATATTACCTATAGTTATTAAAGAGATTATGGATATTATTTGCCGACCTTTAACTTTACTATTTCAGAAATCCTTATTTGCTGGTGTGGTACCTTCTGTTTGGAAGCATGCTAATATAACTCCCATATTCAAAAAAGAGGAACAGAAGTAATCCAACAAACTATAGGCCTATTAGTTTAACTTGGAAACCTGGAAAAGTAATGGAAGCTATAATCCAAGTGAAAATGGTAGATTACCTGGATTCAAATAACATTCTGATGGATAGCCAACATGGATTTTGGAGAGGTAGATCCTGTTTAACTAATCTACTTGAGTTCTTGGAGGGAGCTACAAGACAAATTGATCTCAAAAAGGCCTACGATGTGATCTACTTTGATTTCCAGAAGGCCTTTGATGTTGTTCCCCACAAAGACTCATCCTTAAGTTCAAAGCAGCAGGGATTTTAGGAACTGTAGCAGCTTGGATTGAAAACTGGTTAACAGACAAGAAGCAGCGAGTAGTTATTAGAGGCACAATGTCACACTGGGCCTGCATTCATAGTGAGGTATAGCAGGGTTCAATTTTAGGACCACTGTTATTCCTTATTTACATTAACAATATTGACACCAATATATACAGTAAACTGGTTAAATTTTCAGAGACACCAAGGTGGATGGTGTAAGAGATGCTGAACTAGCAGCACAGACACTACAGTAGGATCTTGATTTAAATAGTGACTGGGCTGATACCTGGCAGATGAAATTTAATGCAGACAAATGTAAGGTAATCCATGCAGGGAGCAGAAATATAAAGTACAGATATTTTATGGGTTCCACTGAAATAAAGGTAGCAGATTATGAGAAAGATCTCGGTGTGTATGTTGATGCTTCCATGTCCCACTCTCGCCAGTGTGGGGAAGCAATTAAAAAGGGTTAAATCTCTAGGTGTGTGGAGTTTAAGCAAAGGGAGGTGATTCTACGATTATACAAGTCCTTGGTAAGACCCCACCTAGAATATTGTTTGCAGGTTTGGCCACCTTACCTTAAAAAGGACATTGCTGCCTTAGAAAGGGTTCAACGTAGGGCTACAAGGATGATTCATGGTCTTAGAGGAATGTCTTATGAGGAGAGGTTAGCTGAGCTGAATCTCGAGTAAAGGAGACTAAGGGGAGCCATGATCCTAGTTTATAAGATTGTAACAAGTCTGGTTCAGCCAAATAGATACTTCAATATTAGTTCAAATACAAGAACTCATGGTCATAGGTGGAAATTAGTGGGAGAACATTTTAAACTTAATTTAAACTTAAAACTTGAGAAAGCATTTCTTTACACGGTGTGTAGGTAGAGTATGGAGTAGTCTTCCTGTTAGTGGCCTCCTCTTGTTTGTAAATTTCTTATGTTCTTATGTTCTAACCGTGAGTCAAAATTCCTTATGTGTATAAAGTTCACTGGTAAGAGAAAGCACTCACACGCATAGTTTACAGTTTTTCCTCAATTGCTTTCATTTTGTGAAGCATACTTAACATTATCAAGACTATAAGAGCATTTCTCAAAATAGTTCATGCATATAGCACAACACTATTGTTTAGCTGCAAAAGCCTGTAACTTACCCAACACAATTAATTAATATCTCTAAAGCAAATAATTCCACCAATTAATTAGTCAGTGCCACCAAAATGAAAAGTACAATCAGTATCGTTTTCACCATGAGAGTCAAAATGCTTAGATATATTTTCAAAATGTCAACGTAAGTATGCTCTTGAAGTCCAAATGTATGATAGTCAGGTTCCACTTTCTCATTGTCACTGATTGATCATTTTTGTGTAGCAATCGGTACAATAGCAAACAAAAAAGTCACGCAGCATGGTATAACACAAAAGAGCAAAATGGCCATACAAGAACAACAAAATGACAACAAAATGTACTGTGGGAACCAAAAACATAATGCTGCAATGTATGGAATATATCATTTTGACAGCTTGGTTAAGTGTTTTGCATGTGGTGGCTAACACGATGATCACACACATATATGTAGTTTTGCGGTGTAAAATTATTACAGTGGGAAACTACATAATCTATTTTGACCAACAAGGTTAAAGTAAAACAAAAGTATGCCAGATGATGACAATTGTACAACATCATTTGCGTATATGACCTAAAACATTTGTGAAACAATACGAAATGATGTTCTGCTGTGCAGAATTAACTTTATGGGTGTGGGGATTACACTTTTTGTTTTGCAAATGTTAATTGTATTTCAGAAATGCTCCAAAGCAATTGAAAAAAAAAAATGTAATAGCAAACATAAAAGTCACAAAGCAAAAAACAAAACTTGCAATACAGTACAACACAATATAAGAAAATCATGAACTGTGGGAACAAAAAATGCTGTGGGAACAACAGTGCTGTAACGCTGGATTCTTGAATCTTGAATGTTGAACAGTATTGCGTGTAGTGGCTTACATGATGACCACTTACGTTTAGTTTTGTGTATAAAATTATTACAATGAGAAACTACATAATCCCCAAGATCTATGGAACTGAAAATTATGCCAAATAATGACAGCTGTATAAAGCGATGTAGGGAGACATTTGGATATCTGTATAAATCAAATGATGTTTTGCTGTGCAAGAGTGACGTTATGGTGTGGGGATTACAATTATTGTTTTGCAAATGTTAATTGTCATTTCAGAAATGTGCTAAAGCAGTCGAAACACTCTGTGCTGTTTTTTTTAAACCAGATATTTCTCAAAAAATATTGTTGTTGTCAACTACCTCCAGTATGAGTATTGCTATTGATTTTTTAAAATCTTTAGATAAAAATGGGAATTTGGAGATGGGCGTATAATTAGGGTCTGACTGGTCAAAGTTTGGTTTCTTGAGCAAGGGCTGTACCACAGCAGTCACTGGGAAACACACCAATGGCCATGGAACTATTCACTATAGATAAAAAGAATTAAGGCTACTACATCACTGACTTCTTAGCAGTCTAGTAAGTATGACATCTACAGGACTAGACAGCGTTTTAAGCAACAAAGATGCTATAGTTCAATGCACTTTAGCTCAGAAATGGCCCTGAATGAACTCAGTAAGACCCCTTTTCTGCATTTTACCTCACTCTAAGGCTAAGGATGCACAAGAGATGTCTTGATTTTGTTTACCAATGGAAAAAAAGTTTTAAAATTTCCACAAGTAATAGTGCTGCACCTGGCCGCTGTCTGGAGAACAGGATTAACAATGTCAATAGCAGTCTTTAAACAAATACCTAGGGTTGTGTCTGTTAGTATTAATAAGAGAAATATGTTGTTTTGGCAATCTTAACATCTGTACTTTAAAAAAAAGACCCTTTAACAGTTTAAGGTGCGAGGTTCAAATTAGTAGCTTTCCAAGATCGCTCAGCTCTCCTATGTTTTCTTCTCAACACAAAGATCTCTTCATTAATCCAAGGGGATGTCATGTGCTCTGCCCCTGACTTAGTTCAAAAAGGTGCAACAGAATCTAAAATTCAATACTATATAGTCCACGTAGATTGCTGATAGTCAGCATCACGATTATTATGCTAGGTTGGCTTTGTTTGGTTTTGTTAAGCTGAAACTTACCTTAAAACCCTGACTTTGTTAAACCAGTTTGGGGATACAGGTCAGTTAGGATAGCCTGCCAAACCCAGCCATAGTGGACTGGGGGCTCTATGCTTAATTTCATCAGGAAAAAAATTAACAAACAACAAACAAAACATGAACAAACTGGATTCATCAGAACTGATGAGGGGAAGTGTGTGCACGCATACATGCATGAGCCTGAGATCCTACCCAGTTGCTGTCTAAAAATAACCATAAATTGTCAATTCAAATGAGCTGTATGCTCATATAATATGCAAATCAAGCCTTTCTGGTTGTGAAATCAAATGATAGCAAGCAGGCATGTGCAGAGGGGGAAGGCTGGGGGTGCCTGAGCACCTGCACCATTTCCCCCAGACTATTTAAAGTGCCTCCTTTAAAGGTACAGTATGCCCCTTTCAGGCACACTATAAAGACAAAAGCATTGGGACACCTGGCTATTACAACCTACAGGAACTTTTATGATAACCCACTCTAAATCCATAGGCATCAATATGGAGTTGCCCCCCCCCCCCCCCCCTTTGCATGTATAACAGCTGCCACTCTTCTGGGAAGGATTTCAATAATATTTTGTAGTGTGTCTATAGGAATTTTGCACTTTCATCCAGATGAACATTAGTGAGGTCAGGCACTGATGTTGGATGTGAAGGCCTGGCTCATAGACTCCATTCTGGTTCATCCCAAAGGTGTTAGGATATCAGTCTATCACAGAGCACATAGACACAGAAACACACTAAGCGCAACCTGCATGTCAGTAAAAAGAGCCCAGAGTAAGTACTCAGAGGAAGCTTAGAGACAAATGTGGAGAACTTCGTGAAAACTTGTTATTTAAATGTGAAAAAAGAATGAAGCATATTCCTGACCAAAAAAGTAGACTGTGGTAGACACAACCAATAATATCGCAAAAAAAAATACTAAGGAATGAGAATCCATAAAAACCATCAAAATGTCTTCATTTCTCTGTGAGGACATTTAACTTCTGACCCCCTGTGTCTAACAATACCTTTCTGATCCCTCTCATTTATTAGTTTTTAAAAGGTCATCAGTTGGAAGCCTTGTGCCCTCCATCTGGAAGAGGTGTTGGTCTGGCCAACAGTTTAGCCCATCCTATGATCTTTGTGGATCTCACTGCCCCAGTGCAGCAATGGGGACACTGTGCTCTAATAAATGGTCTCACCCTTCGAATCAGATGTGAAACTGAGGTACTGACTCTCAGATCATGAAAGATCCTTGGGCATCTTTCGAAAGTAGGGGTGGTTCCCTGATGTCCTGGCTAAAATACCCCACTGTGGCCCTATCAAATCTGGTCTCCTAATCATCCCTTACTGTATATCTAAGTAGTGAATTCGCTCCTGCCCCTTCACCACATTTGCTACTGTGTGGTGAGAGTACTGGTTCAGAATGGCTGCCGTTGCATCATTCAGGTGGGGGCTACACAGTGCTGGTGGCTGAAGTGGCTCCCCATTGCTTCTGTAAAGTGCTGTGGGTGTCTTGAAAAGCACTGTATAAATGTAATGTTCATTCATTCACCAATGAATGGTCTAATTTCTGCGGCATTAATCTGTGCACACTGTTGAGACTGGAATGATGGACAGTCTGGTATCAATTTTATTCTATCATACCAGCCACCCTCTCCTGGTTTCACACCATTTATCAGGCCTGTACTGATCACAGTCACACCATAAGGTTTTGCATTAAACACTACCAATGGCTACTTGTCACTCCATTTAAGGTTTATTTTTCCAACCAGTCCTGAAGCTGCCTTACTTTTTTCTACAGCTTACAGTAATGGCTAAACTGCAATGCTGTCAGCTGCTCCAGCTGAGACAGACCCGTTATAATTCTGATACTCCACTCATGTCTGCCCCCTGTTGATTGCAGTCCTATGGAGCACAGACTCACCTTACTGCTATAGGCCCTTGCCTGCTTTTTCTCATATAACGGTCTTTCTTCTGCAGCTAATGTACTCTCCCTCCCTCTCACACTCATCCATCATAATCATTTCTTTTTTCCTACTCACAAAATTCACACATCTTCCTCTGTCAACTTTCCAGAAACAAGAACTACTTGATGAGATTTACTGCAGGAACAGTGAGGAGATTTGTGTAAATATTTAAGGTTATAAGACTTACTAAATATCTATGTGACAATTAGCAGCCATTTATAGATAATAAGATACCAATATGGTAGGACAAAGTCAATAAAGTTCCTTCAGTAATGTACTTAACATTGCTGTTGAGGTAATCCTAATAATCTTAATGAAGCGATTACTTATAACAGGTGATATCAGTGAAAGTACGGGAAAGAAAGATGGATAAACTGATTATGTCTGGTGATTTATTTTATTTCTGTCCCCCTGCCAGAAGTTCCTACCTCATCTATGACTCTGTGGTTCACTTGGACTGGTGCATGGCACAGTCTCACATCGGAGCCAATCACGATTTCCCTGATCTGTGCCTTTCAGGGACACATAACTATGCACTCCTCTCCCATAAAGCTATTCCAGTTCCACCACTCAATTACTGTTACATTTAGTATTTTAGTTTTATTTCTATTCCAGTGACCACCTTTTTTGCTTGTGAATTGGTGGACATAGAGCAGCATGCAGGTACTTGTGACCAAAAGATTCCTGCACTTTGTATTGATGAACTATTGCATTTTAATGTCTTGATATGTACAGTAGTGATAATATGATGATTATGATAATTCACTTTTGTGCTTTTTGTAGCATTGTAGCTTGCATCATATGGTGTTATTGCCGTCTCTGCCGCGTGCCCTATGCTGCCTGAGGTCACAGTTAGGTTTGCCTTGTCCAAGTGTTGTGGCATGCAGTCCCTTTTCTGATGATGTTCTATAGTTACCTGGGAAAGGGAACATTTTCCCCCATGTTTTTCCTCATGTTTGCAAATATATTTAAATACTGATGCTCACTGAGAGATTCTCCCAGACAGTCCCTAACTTTTGACTGGCACACCACATTTAGCGTAGTGTAGCTTACTCTGCTATGGAAAATCCAAAGCTTCTCTTTCCATTATGTCTCTCTCTATTGATGTTATTTTACTGCAACAGAATTTGTTGATCCATCTGCAATCCATCTGTGCTCCCAAGCCGGGCCTTGACCGCAAGCTGCTGCTGAAATAGGCTTTCATTATAGCATATCATGGGATTAATGGGAAGGATCTTGCAATGTGACATTATGTCAGCCAATCATGGACAGTGGGTGGGATCAGAATAAGGGAAAAAAGTTTGTCTCAAAGACCCTACACTGTACATCTCCCTCAATGTCCCACCGGTCATGCCCTGTTGGTCCAATCCTCCCTTGTGTCACACCCCCTCATTTACCTCATGTGGAATCCCTGTGTTATCAGTTGTTGCTAATTAGTCTTAGAGTTAGAGTATATTTCCCCAGGACGGTCATTGATGTCAGTCCTTCGTCTGATCTATGTTCCTGATTTGTCTCCCTCCTAATAAATCCGATGTTCACCCGACTCCCTGATTCCTGCTCCTGCTTCCCTGCTCCGTCCCCGTAAATGCACGACACCACCATTCATGCTTTTGTGTGTCACCACCACATCTAGCTGCTGACATCGGTGATATGAAGTGCTTTTACCCTACCCTTCACCTGGGTATGGATTTCTTTGCTAACATTGCTGAAATAATTTTTAGTCTATTTTTAGTGTACTTCAGAATAAGAGGCTTTCCATGTGTATTTCAGCACCGTAAGCAAAGGACAGCTTCTCACTCACACAGTCCTTACATCTGCTCTGAATGCATGACCTGAAAAAACAAAAACAATCCAAGTCTGTGGCATGATTGTACATCAGTAGGAGAGTTTCTGAGTGACAGTAACAGTCACAATGGTTTCCACCTCTACTTGGGACAAGGCTGCTATGAACATGTTGTCCAGTATTGTTGACACAGTTATGAATTATGACTCTCAGCGAAGTCATTCCTAGTCATGGTGATTTATTACCCTTGGATGAACGAGGAAATCTAAAGGGTAAATCAGAGAGACACTTTTGCAGCTGTTGCATAGACTTAGGCTTCCATAGTGAAACATTGCCATTTTAGTGGAGAAGGTAACTATGGATGTCTATCTTGACAGTGAGATGAATTTGGATTAGAATAGTGAAAGTTTTTGTGGATGTGGGGGTTTGATGACAGGGATGCAACGGCAGGAGGAAAATGCGTATGAGTGTCAGCTGGGCCAGTATTGCCAATAGTGGGGGAGAAGCTGTTGGGGAACTGGGGCAGTGTGTGTGTCAGGAAGGGAGGGGTGTGTGTGTCAGGGAGGGGGGGTTTACTCTGGGTTCTGTTGAGGCTGAAGCAGCCACATGCTGGACATGCCAAGAGACAGGGATGTGTGTGAGGCAGTCTGACAGGATGTGGCAGAACAGGCACCCAGGACAACCCCAGCGTAGGTGGAGGAAGGACCCCTGCCACCTGGTTATGTCTGCACTCCCAGGAGAAGGGGGGCGGAGTCTCTCCAACATTATGACAGATATTTCTAGGCAACATATGCACCACATACTGTACTACACACCATGTTCAGCATTACAGACCTACTTAATTCTACTACAAAGCAGTAGAATCAAACCAGAGAAAATTGGATATATCTCTTTGGCTTAGTGGGATTTAGGAAGGGTTCTTGAGACAGCTGGAATAGCCATTTGGTTTATCCTTGACGTGCAGTTAAAAACAAATCAAAGGTAAACTGAAATATTGAGGCATAGATAAAATATCAAATCCAAAGCTTCAACCATGAATACTGAGAATATATTGAAGGATTGTTTTCTGTGTTTGGTTTATTTTCCTGAGATTATAAAGGGATATGATAAAAAAAATTGGGTAAATTGCATGAAAAATCAGAGCAGCACATGAAATTTCTGACTGAAAGTAAAGCTACCGTTACAGAGCACAGTTTGCCCGGTATGCTGGTGTTCTGTATCTCTGGGCCAAAATAACATTTAAACTGATCTATGAAAGGAGTGAAGGGCACAGTATCACAGACCTTTAAAGATGCCATGGAGAAACTTGAACCTGAAAAGGAAAAGCACTCCATTCTATTCAACTTGGAAACCATAGAGACCTTTATCTTGTTCTGCTTTATTTACCTCTAGTGAAGCCTCCTCAGCATGTGAGGAAGGCCTTTTCATTTTCTTTAAATGGCCTCTTTAAGCAGGAGCCCAGCACACGGCTAAATGTCAGTGGAGAATGTTAAAACGGAAGGATGTAACAGGAGTAATTATTCCAGAGTCATTTCTAGGCTTTGCTCAATTAGTTATGGTTTAACTACCCTTTGCAAATCAGCAGTAATGTTGCCATGCAAGAATGATACAGAATTAAACTTGATGAACAAATCTCTATCCTCCATGGGACATACAAAAGGAAACGTATTGATAGACGCTTTCCATCCTTGACTTAGTCAAGGGAACATAAAATCTATTAAAGCCTAAGATTTGGACCTACAGGAATTTTGATGTTCTTAATGTTTCATTGTAGTTATATTCAATTAGTATTATTATTATTATGGCGTGGCATGGCGCAGGCGGGGAAAAAAGGGTGAAGATCCACTTACAACTGCAAAACAAAAATGGGTTTTATTTAAGGGAAATACAGAACACTGGGAATCTCACAAAAGAAAGGACCACGAGGGGTCAGAAAACTATAACATAGCTACAGTGGTGCCTGCGGTTCACGAACACAATCCGTTCCAGGAAAGTGGTCGTGAACCAATTTGTATGCGAACCAAAACAATTTTCCCCATAAGAAAGCATTGAAATTTGATTAATTCATTCACAAGCTTACCAAAAAATATTTTTTGTTAATTTTATGGTTTTATAGTAAAAACTTTAAAGAAAAACACAATACAGTGTGGCGACGGGCAAACCGATGCAACGCGTGAGCATAAAGATACATGGAAACTTGCTTGCCGGGGAAATCATGCTCTTTATTAACAGTCCTTAACCCTTTGTTAACCCATGTTAATGGTTGCATTTCCCTATTGTCGCACGTTTGTTTGCTTGTGTCTTGTGTGTACCCGGTCCGATCCTCGCGTGTATTTAGCTTGTGTATTTGGGTTCTTTGCTTGTTGGGTGCCTGTTGTGGTCCTTTTATTTACAATCGCACGCGGGGCATGCTGGGACATGCACCCCGCGTGCTACACTAGTATAAAAAAAGGAACCTGGTTGAGGAATCTGTTAGGCAGCCAAATTTTGTGCGCAAACCAAAGCATTTTTTTCATGAAATTTTTGGTCATGAACCAAATTGTTCATAAGGCACAGCGTTCGTGAACCGCAAGCACCACTGTATATACTAAAAGAAGCTACAAAAACCATAAGGGAAACACAACCAGGACGTAGGGCAAGACAGAGAGCAGAAACAGGAACAGGATACAAGGAGCAAAACACATGGAAACATTACACCATGACATTACAATTACAGACTAAAGCACAGAATGAGGGAAGGAACTTAAATACACTGATAGCCAGGGAAAACAAGGAAGAGGTGTAACCTAATCAATGAACCAATTAAGGAAGACACATGAGCAATAGAGAGACAGATGGACACAATAACTCTAAGAACATACAGAACTAAACAAATACTAAAGACTCAGAATCTACAACAAGGACTAGGGGAAACATCAGCAAGAAGAAACAAGAATACACAGAAATAATCACAATAAACCTGGGGAAACTGGTATCAAGTCAGCCTCAAACCCACGACACAAGACAACAAAATCGGAGCAAACTGAGCCCACTGACCAATGCGGCAGTCTGGGGAACACACTAGGCACTAGGTACACCGAGGCTGAAAGGCAAGAAACAGGGAAGACAACAGGATGGCCAGCAACACCTGCTGGCCAAACGGGAAGGGAGCATGAAGGGCAGGATCAGACGGGTGCTGACCCTGACAATTATTTTGCAGAATGGTGCCTTGGTATATTTCTTAACGATCCTCCTAGGCTTAGCAACTAAAAAGCCATCATCGTAGGAACTCAGGCCATCTGTGTTACCAGACGGAATAGGTTTTTTTTTTTTTTTTTTTTATCAAACTACAAAGCAGTATTCCTCTCACATTCCACTGTGACTGACATACATGCTGCCCACAAGACCCACACAGAGCAGTTACAGTGGCCCTCGCACCTGAAAGAGGTAAATTTCACATTTAAAACTCCTTGCAGCTTGAATTCTGGTCTTCGGCAGGTGCTTATGAATATTCATTAAAGGTAGGACCATTACCTGTGTGTTATCTCATCCTCATCCTCATCCATGTGCATGTTTGCAAGACCACAGCGAAATGACAATCACTCAGAATCAAACTGGTTCTAGGCTAGTGGATATTCTCCATGCGTCTTACTCATGAATATTCCACAGCACGAAGATAAATAGTGGTGAGCGCCAAAGCATTTAAGCACAGGAGAACATCAAAAGAGACAAGAAGGGACAGAAAGCTGGTGATGAATGGGGGTCGTCCTGTGCTTGTCATCATGTTGCCTCTCGCAGCTGTTTAACCAGGCAAGGGAATGTTTTGGAAAATGGTGTTCTATAGCTGCAGATTTATCAGACTCTGGCTAAATTTGCATTTACCCATGATATGATCATGAACATTTGTCATCCTTTAATTGCATTTGATATTGCAGGTAGTGTAGTCCAATAGAGTATGAACCATAAGTAAATTTGTGTTCTGTTGGTTGAAGTTAGAATCAATAAGCAAATAAATAAACAAATAAAGTAGACTTTACTAATGTCATTAACCTCACTTTACCTCACACTGTGCTGCGTAAACAGGTGGTTTAGAGTCCTGTATTTGCTTGTTTTTTCTCGCTGCTCAGTTTAGGGGGGAATCGTTCTCTCTGGGCCACTTACTCTGTTTATGTTTGCTGTACTTACAGTGCCTGTAGCAGAATGAGCGCCTGAAAATAGCAGACAGTCTTGTTTAATCTAACGTAAGAAAAATGTTAAGCAGAAATGTATACTTTATAGTATACAGTACATAGCATTTAGGTTGTTAAAGGTGGAATGCGGCGAGATATTTTATTGAATGGAACTAATATTCGGTAGGAAAATTTTGGTGCTGTACTGAGCTCAGTTATTCTACATAAAAGACATTAAGAAGGTATGAATTATTTACAATTGATGGAACCTGGAAGCAAAAAAAAAAAAAAGAAACAGATGCTATCTTCAGGAAAAAGCAAAGACCCATGATATGATGGGAAAGCTAGAGTGAAGTACCCAAATACTATGGGTTTTACGACATGTTTTATGGTACTTTTTTCCTCTAATCTTAGTCATAACACATAATTTCCTCTATTCCAACATGGTCTTGTTCTGCTATGCCAGTTGCTTCTCCAAAGTTTCTACCTATGGTAGAAATTAGGAGTTATATAATATAGTTATATTAATCCTTAATACTGCAAATAGTAATAATCAATATATGTATATCTCTGAGCCCATATCTTTATAATAATGCATAAAATGTCTCCCATTTCAAATTTATTTTCCTGTATTGTTAAATGGACAAAAACTATGCTTTGTACTTTATATAAGTTATCATTTACATATTGACATATCAGGTAATTTTTTTATGAATTTGCCTTATATTTTAATAGTTAGGTTATAAAGCTTTGTATTGCTTTTTTGCTGCACATTACATAACAACACAAACACACACCAAAAGTCAGAACATTGTCCTAGCAGGAAATATAGGGGTAGATTTTGGGGGGGGGGTTAGAGGGGGATTATATATATAATGCTTTGTTTACAAAAAAAAGCCCCATACAATCGATATATATATATCATCATATAATTTAAAGTTTCCTTCTGACAGTTTTCATCTTGAGAACCCCTACCCTCCACTAAAATGGTTTAGACACTCACATCCAGGGCACTGTATCACAAAGCTGGTTCAACAAAGTCAGGCTTCGAAGTTCCAATTTGACTAAACCAAACAAATGCAATCTGAGATTAATGGTATTGCGACACTGACTGTGTCAAACCAGGTTTTCTTACTGAAACCAAGATTGCTTCCTGAGTGTGTGGAACAACCAGCCAATCACGTAAGCATGGATTACAACAGGGTGACGTATTTCAATGTAGCAGAAGAGAGAACTAGTATGGTGAAATATGAAGTACTCAAAAATACAATAGCGACAAAGAGCAATATTGTGTCTGCTGTGAAAGCTAGAAGAGCATACTGGCAGTGGATTGCTGAGAGTGAAAATGCATACACACAGTATGACTGTCGTTAAGATAATTGTCATTTTGTCTACATGTGCTCTGTGGTTTCCATAATTATTCTTAGTTTTTTATTCATATTCATAATCTCATTTTTAAATAAAGGTATCACCTTTGAAAACCCATTCAGTATTCCTTTCTTCGACACACTTACATACACACAGCGTGGGTATGTGGCTGGGGAAGATGATAAAGGTGTTCACATATTTTAGAAGACCGACAGCCATGCATTCTCATTTATAATTGCACCATTCAAAGTGGGAAACATAGAATAAATGGACTAATGATCATAATACTGCAGCACTCAGCTGAACCAGGCATCACAGTGGCAGTAACAAGATAAGGTGGCTTTATGTAAGGGGGGGGCACTCTTTTATTAGTAGTTCTTAAAAAGACCAAACACAATTACAAGGCACCAAACACCCAGTCCTGACACGCTCTGCCCACTGTACTGGCCATTCCAACACTACACATGACATTACAACACAATAAAAACACAATACATGATAAATACAGAGAGCTGTTTACACTATGTACATGGCTGGCTATCAATATAGCTCAGTCCAGCTCAGTCCTATTACAAGTCATTGTCATAACGAGAAGGCATGTGCAAGGGCAGCAGACTAGTCCCGAAACTACATGCATTCCCTATCTGGGGAATATAATCAGGCAGGTGTAGTTCCCCAGTTTTGGTTTAATGAGACTTTTCCCAAACTATGTAGTTTTTGCAGCTTCCTAGAAGCTGTCCATGAGGAAACCAGGAGAAGCCCTGCTATCAGTTTCAAGATTTTATTGTCACATGCTGCAGTTGCAGAAAAGGGGACAGGTGCATGGGAGGGCAATTGTACCTGCAACGATGCAATAAAGAGCTGTCTGTCAGTTACAGGCCACCTGAGATCATGGTCTATGGTCTTCTCCATGTTCATTTTGGGGTCTTGTAGCCTCATTCATCCAGCTGTTCCTGCCTTCTGTCCAAGACAGTGTCTCTTTTGCAGGTGAGGCAGTTACAAATGCTTAAGGTACCCAATGCCGAACTCATTTATAGAATCTCTCCAGCTCAGTCCTAGCTAAAAGCAATTTCTCTATACATGAATGAAATATGTTTTAATATTTGCAAGAATTCTCAAAATGGTAATTTTGTAGGAAAAAAAAACATGTACATACTATATTTTACTTCTGAAGTCATTTATTCGGCATGCCCCGTGATGGATATTCCCAGGTGGGTATCCCCTAGTGGATATTCCCTAATGCCACAGTGTTCAGTGAGGTGCACCTAATGATGCTGTCTGAAGTTTGTTATCTTTTTTTACCCAGAATTCTGCCGTCTCCCCAGCCTCATGCAGCCATCCTGCCTTCTTGTGATTAGTCAGGCTTGGCAGGCAGCTCCTCATTCACTGGGACGCAGCCAGCAGAGGTCTCGCTTGTTCCTCATAATATAATGAATAATGTACAGGCAGCAGTCATCAGTCTGATTATGGTGCTCATGCTCTGTCTTTCTCGGCACTGTGGACAGTAACACATGACTGGGAACAGTTTACAGGCTCAAGGCCTGACATCGATCAAAGGAGCGTAATCAAAGCGATTGGGGAGAACGTGAAGCAAAAGCTCCTCTGCTGCTCGGTTAATGAATGGGCAAAAAGCCCTGACTACCATGTTGGAAGGAGAAATTAAATTCTAATTAACAGATCTCCTATTATAGCATCAATGTGCTTTTGAGCAGGCAGAGGGAAGGGAGGGTCACAGACAGATGGGCTTGTGATTTGGTGAATACATGTGACGCCTTTCCGATTAAAACCTAGAGTGATTATTCCGCCTTTCGCTCCATCATAGACGTCACAGCCTGCCTGTCTGTTTGGAGAACAAAGGCCTCTACAAGCTAAGCAGACGCTCTTGAACACAGAATAATAGAAAGCAATTGACAACAGTGTCAGTCACTCGGGCCCAGAGTGCTGCACATGAAAGCCAAGGGCACGATGATGGGGAGACCTGGCTAAGCCAAGGGCACGATGATGGGGAGACCTGGCCAAGCCAAGGGCACGATGATGGGGAGACCTGGCCAAACGGAGGCCACGATGATGACGAGACCTGGCCAAGCGGAGGGCACGATGATGGTGAGACCTGGACAAGCGGATGGCACGATGATGGGGAGACCTGGCCAAGCCAAGGGCACGATGATGGGGAGACCTGGCCAAG
>JAODJU010000002.1:16635435-16649144 GCA_026776725.1 Gnathonemus echidnorhynchus | reverse complement strand
GAAAACGTGATCAAAGCACGTTTAAATAGATTTTATGTCGTGATGGCTGCACGAAAATTCGTGAGACCGGGTTGTGTATAAAGCTGAAGATATCAGCTCATTTCCTCATAACACCGAGGTTCAGGTTCAGCATTTCCTCCCTGACTGCTCACAATTTTTTCATTAACTAAAGATTTTAATGCAACAAGGAGCTTTTGTAGAATTGGAGGTCTATTATGTTAAAAAATAAACTTAAAAAAAAAACAGATCACGAGTGATGGTAAAAATGCAATGGATTGACGTTTAATTTTGGTTTAGTTTCATTGCTTGTATGTTATATTATCTTGGATTAATTTATTTATTTATCATGGCTGAGATTAACACTGGGAGTGGACAAGATTTTAAACATTTTTTTTAACATTGTAAGCAATGTAATTGGTAGCTGTAATATCAGTAAGTTGTTATATGTGGGTGGTAATGTTAATTGCAAGGAGGATAATATGGGCAGGAACTATGCAGAGCACCACACTGCTTCCCAAAAGCATCTCATCGAAATAATTGTATAATAATAAGCTAAGTGATATAGAAAAAAGTCTTCATAAAACTGATAGGCAGTACAACTGGGCTCATGCAAAGGATAATGTGATTTAATGGTAAGGATTGAACCTTTTTATGGTTTTAAACATCATGTGATAATTCTGTAGACAGTGTTTTATATCTCCTGTTGGCTTCTCTGATCACTGTATAGTACAATGAACTATCAGTAGGAAAATGTGAGGCCAAAAAGTTTATACCAGCACTTTAAAATGGCACTTTAAAATGATGCCGGTTTTAATGAAGCTTTTTGTGAGACTTAAAAATGTCGGAAACCATGCTTTGCTTCTTTACAGCAGTGGTGGGATGTGCCAAAAACTCAGATAAAAATCTTTTGCCAACAGTCCACTTTCAATGTCACCAGGACATAACCAGATCCCTTGAGGTAATGGAGACTGAATTGTGGCAAAACAGGAAATGAGTTGATGCACTTAAAGCTAAATCAGATGCACTGGCTGACTTGTTAGGTGCAACAGCACAGGGGGCATTAGTTTGCTCACAATTCCTTCAAAATACTTCTTTAGCAAAAAGAAGCTAATCCATGCTTTGCACACAAAATCTGGGGTTGCTGTGTAAGAGCCGACTGATACTCGCAAGTCTGCTCAAAGTTGATGGCGGTTTGTTTGCACCCTTCAGTGTGTGCAGAGGTATTTGACAGGGCTGTGCATTGTTTGCAGTGCTGTATGATTTGGCTGTTGAGCCCCTTCTACATCAGCTAAGGACAGAACTCTTGGGGCTGTCAGTACATAATTGCAAATCCCCTTTCCATGTGTCTGTATAGCCTGATGACAAAACCTTGATGGTTAGTGGTCAGAGGGACCTAGATGCACTATTCAAAATTGTTGCTGAATATGGGGCTGTATCATATGCCAGACTTAACAGGGGGAAGAGAGAAGCCATTTTGGTTGGGAATTAGTCAGGTAGAGAGCCAGCACTACCAAATGGCTTGATTTCAAGATTTCAGCGATATGGAAGAAGGGGGATTTTTAACTATCTGGGAGTATTTTCACTTGAATAAGTGGAAATGGCAAGTCCCTAAGATGTCATACAAAGGGCGTACCTTAATAGTGAACAATCCTGTGGCATCGTCTCTGACATAAACTGGCTTATATTGATCCACCACAAAATTTACAGGTCATAATTCAACAAATCGTAGTAGATTTATTCTGGGACAGTTACACAGGTTACCACAGAGTGTCTTACCTTTAGCGAGGGAGGTGGCAAGGTCTTATACAGATGTCCAGCAGAACTGCTGCTTTTAAACTTCGGCTTTTACAGAGACTCCTTACTAGTCCAGGGGACTTCAAAAACACTACATACTTCTGGCCTGCCTGTCTTTTATCGCAATCTTTTTAATAAAATGGAACTGTTTTACAATACAGAGGAAGATGTGCACGTTGGCTTCTCGAGGAAATACTCATCAATGGAGCATGTTTAGACATTACTAGTAAGACTTCTGTAATAACTAGAGCTTTGTGCTCTGCTGATATTGTAACCCTGCATAAGCTTCAAGGGACAAATCGGATGAATTGAATGGTATAGCATGTCAGATTGTCTCAGTGGAAATGGCTGCTACCTCAGCTGCCACGTAGAGGTAGAGTTCTGACTGGCAACAATTTACCTGTCTCCTCATTGTGGAACAGATTTCATGTGCTGCAACCTCCAGCTGGACTAGTGGATGTTGTTCAGAGAGTGCTGGTCTCCTTCTTCTGGTTTCTTTCTTCTGGACTGGGTAAGACTAGCTGCAGTCAGCTGATTTGCATCTTCCAGTTTAGGATGGAGGGCAAAGCCAGAATAATGCCTTTAAGATTCCAGGCTACACAGAGGTTATTGTATCAAGAGGACTTCACTTGGACAAATTCTGCAACAGTACTTTTAAGGAGGGCTGGTGGACTGTGGCTTGACAGGCATCTCTTGCTGATGCAGCTGGCAGAGGCTGAGTTGGCAGACCTCACCCATTTTTACAGGTCTATGGTCAAAGCCTGGATACTTTTTACTCACTGAAGGTCACCAGATTTACCTGTTGGGACTGGAAGAACATCAGCATAACGGCTATCCTCAGCCACTATGCAGTCCCGCATGGTGCCTTCAGGGTGCACAAACTTGGGTCATCTTTGAAGAGGCTGACCCAGGTAAACAAGCCATCTTCTGATGAGGTCGTCTGCAGAATCAGGTGGTGGCAGAAGCATGCAGCGTACATCAGGCCCTCCTGAGTGTGACAGCTGACATTGACAGCTGGGGCTGGACTGCGAGTGTGAGTTTCCTTCTTTGACCATTAGTTTCGACACAGGAATTGGCAAGAGATTGAGGAACATCTCTTGTCCTTTGGAACCCCCAAGTTGGGCAAGTTTGAACTCACAGGGAAAGAAAATCATTGTGCATCACCTGCCTGGAAGTGTCAAGAGTGCCAGCCTTGGCTGAAGTGTTCTAATGAGATTGGCTGTGTTTTTTTGTACTGACTTTTCTCCCAAAGGCTACTGGTGATCGCTGTATGAGCATCTGATTAAAAAGCAGACAGCCGACCTCCACTGGAGGATTGTACATGACTTGTTAACTATGAACAGACATCTGGTGCACCTCAGTCATAGTGTAGGTGTGGGATTCCCAAGTTTTTCACCTTCTTGTGCAATGCTTAGGGCTAGGTGGCTTATTATTGCTGCTAATCAGTTGGATTTCTTTATTAGGTGAAAGGTTTTCCTTTCAGCAGTTTAGTTTTGGAGAAAGACATTCAGTTAGGCTCAAAGATGTCTTAGCTTTAATAATGTTTTTTGTCCTGCACTGCTAAGTTAGTCATCTGGAAGCCCAGAAGGACCCAGATATTAGGCCAGCGTGCAGTGGATCCAGTAGCAATGCTGAAAGGAATAGTAGCTACACGAATTTGGGTGGAACACGCCTATAACAGCAGGTGGGTTGTTTACGAGTGTTTCTTGTAAGGATCTGGAGGATTAACAGGGTGTTATGTACTGTCATTTACAATGGTGAATTATTGCTGTCCTTTTAGCTGTTTTTCCTTTTTTGGATTTTCTTTTTTCCTTGTTTTTTTTTTTTTTTTTTCTTCTGATACAGCATGATACTTGCACGATTTTGTCCGTTTTTTCCCAATACAGTAGGCTTTTAAATTCAAATTCTCTCTCTGTCTCTCTCTCTGCTCCCTCCATTGACTGTGCTCTGCCAATCCCTGCCCATATCCTTCACACATTTTCGGACAGACATGCTCATTCTGGAGTTTGTCGGTGGCATTGAGCCCCACATCTTTGCACAGAGGCCTGGGGAGCAGGCGAGGATCTGCCCTCTAACCAAGAGCAAGGGGGCCATCATGTCCCCCCAAGGGGCAGCCTGAAGTTAATTACCAGAGTACCTCTCAGTCTGAGTGGTTTTTTAATAAGCTTGCCTGCTGTCACTCCATAGCCAGCCTATGCTGGAAACCATTAAGTGTCGATCATGGAAAAAAAGCCCAGGAGACTTAGGAGAAGCAGTCTGGTCAGCCGGTGCTGCCCCTGAAATAGGTCCAATAAAGCCTGCATGAGGGCCCAGTGGCCTGGTTCTGCCACGTTAAGCCTCCTGATTATGAGCCATGGAGGAAAGTGAGATCCTATCAAGGAGCATGTCACTGTTTATTTGGCCTTATGCCCAACAGCTTCATTGGCCTTGTCGGGAATCATTTCAGAAGGGAACCATCTGAAATCTGTGATCATCCCCTCATTTGTTTGGAGGGCATTCTGATTTAGATGTGCAGCACTGGGGACGTTTCTTTTCTCCTATAATCCGTTTTTGTGCATTGGTCCCCATAAGCAGTTTTAATGAATAGAATTTGCTGTGTTAGAGGCCTTGTTATTCTAACCAACCTAAATCCATCACAATGACAGCTCATAATACCTTCACCTTCAAACAGATGGGCTAAAACACCACCACAGAGTGGAAGTGAACGTAGCCTGCTTGATAGGCCTCACTCTGTTGCCTGAGTTTTTTCTAAATCGTATAATTCACCCATTTATACAACCAGTGATCCACCAGTGGTTTACATGCTTCACAATTGCGTGGTCAGAAGCATGGTTCTCTAAATAGCAATACTTTAGTACTATTTCCCTCTGAAAATAATGAACTGGAATCATAAGATACAGTCGTGGAAAAAATTGAGACCACTCTATATTTTTTATAAATCTGCATTTTAATTGTCGTTCTGCTGGCAAAAGGCTAAGCTGAGCAACAGGATGCTTTCAGGTTCAAAATGTCAGACGAAAAGTCAGCAGTACACAAAAATTAGGTGAAGCAGGAGACACTACGAATGACCAGAAACCAGCCAGGTAACAGGCAGAAGCCACATTCTAATGCCAGAGATGACCATTAACTTATCCGACAGTTTCTCACGAATCGTAGGATGACATCAAGTGACCTTCAAAAGGAACGGGAAACATTAAGTGCAGGTGTGAAGTGCACTGCTAGGACAGTTTGTATCAGGCTCCTAGAAGCAGGACTGAGGTCCCATAAACCAAGGAAGAAGCGCTTCATTAATGAGAAACAGGAAAGAATCAGACTGCAGCTTGCAGAAAAATATATATTATTCACAGACACACACCTATAAATTGAGAAATGAGTGAAACAAAAAATTGTGCTGTGGTCTCTTGTACATGCACTTTATCTTTGCTGTTTTCTGCTATATGAAGGTGATTCATGTGTGCCTGGCTTCTGTGAAGGGGTTTGTGTAACTATGAAAAAAATGGCACACTAAGAAATCCCATCCGATATATCCTAGGACGTGAAATAAAAATCAGGTACCTGTTGGTGGGTTATGTGTGTGTGTGTGTGTGTGAGAGAGAGAGAGAGAGAGAGCGTGATGCATACCCATACAACGTGTTGAATACCCATTTTTTTCCCTTTTGGAGACCAGTTTCCTGGTGCCCATAAGGGAAAACTCAATTTCATAAAAATCTGTGACTGCAATGAAAAAACTAAAAATGCAAAAACTCTTATATTTTGCTTGGTTACTTGTGGTTATGGTTACAGCTGGGTAGGCGTTAAGGTTGTCATAGTTATCGTTAGCATTTTTCCCATAGAAATGAATGAGCGGTCCAAAAAGATATGTTTACCCGATGTTTGTCCATGTCTTAATAAAAGGCATCATTATATAAATTTTCTTTTCAAATTTGCTGACATGGGTCAAATATGACCCTTTAAGTTTAGAGTCAATAGTATGGTCCGTAGACAAACTATAATTATAATTATGTCAATTGTTCTTGCACTGATTTGGACAGCAAAATGAGCATTTGTCATGTGTTTATAAGAATAACTGGTAACGCTTTAGATTAACTGCACCTTCATAATGCTTTTATATTGCATTCATAAAACGTCCTTCATACACCTTCATAATGTATTCATTAATCATTAAGTATTCAGAAACATTACCTAACATTCCTTAACAACTGTAATATACATTAATAATAAACATTATAATTGTATAGTCATGTGATGTTTGTTATTAATGTATATTAAAGGGATGTTAGGATGTTAAGATGTACTTGCATGCTACTTATGAATGTTCTATGAATGCATGATGAATGCCTTATGAAGGTGCACTTAATGTAAAGCATTACCGAATAACCTTTTAACTTTCTCATCCTAACTAAATAATTGACATGAACCAGTTTTCAGGGCTTAGAAAACCAAGTTACAACAGTAGGCGCTTTCCCACCCTAGTTCAGGAATGCAGTTCCTGGAACACTCCCAGCCATGCGTACACACAAACCTTTAGCAGCAGTAAAGCATAACTGAAGCAAACATATGGGCACATATTGATACACACAGATTCACACTTAATTATCAACCTCGATAAACTGACGAATAGAATGATCTCACACAAAGTATACACAGGCAGCTCATGCTAATAATAAGGAATTGTTTCAAAGTCATATAAGGTCCATGCCCAAAAAAATCTCACTGTCACTAAACACATGCTTTACAAGACAACTGATGTGACTGTCACAATTCATTTTCATCAACATTCACTTGTTGATCTACTGCGGCATATGAGACACATTCCTTGCTGCAGCCAGTTAAATGCACCCATAAGATTACCTGTTTCTAATAGCTCAGCCTCCTCCATGGGTGATGGAGCTGCACTGTCAGTGCCACCATCCGGAATGACTCCTGTTAGGGGTGTCGCACCTTTGATGGCAGCTGTGTCACCATCCAGAGGTGACACTGATGTTGTGCGTGAGTGCCTGTGGGCTGCGATCCTATTTTGGTGGTAATTTTCAGATCGAACCACTTCCTCACCCCTGCTGCCGTTCTCATTACGGATGACGCAGCATTAACTGCATGTGTCACCTGTCCCCATGCTAGGTCCTTCTCTTTCTTTCACCAGCTACTGGTAAAGTTGCCAATCAGTACCTATTTCATTTTTTTTTCTATTACATCCAGTAAAACTTACACCTCATTCTTGGAGAAGTTCCATTTTTCCTCCCTTCATTTTTTTAAACAATATTTCTTAATAGCTAATACAGTGACAAAACAACAATACAAGCATATAGTGATGTGAAAGTTATATGCCCATATATGGTCGATTGATGGTGTTTCATTATTTAAATCAGTCCTGCTCACATTTAGAATGCCTTACCAATATTCACTTCGTGTGGCTGCTCATATGAAGCCATAAAAGGTCATCCCGATTTTTCCCAGTTCAGTGCATCCCTGAGAGAACAAGGAAGCAGCTTTGGTCCATTTTTTTTATTTTCATTCTCAAGACTTCCAGCCTTCAACCTGGCAGTGTGTGTCATCTGGCTAAGCCTCTGTGTCTCTGTGCCTGTGATCAGAAGGTTGCGTGATTGAGCCTGGCCCTGGCAAAATAACCACAGGTCTGTGGGCCCTTGAGCTGGGTCCTTAACTCTCCGCTTATTATTATTATTATTATTAGTATTATTATTGTTGTTGTTGTTGTTATCATCACCTTGAAATAAACATGTGCCCTGAATGCTCTGTATGGCCTTTGCAGGTAAGCATGTTCCTGTGTTTAGTATCTATGACATGTCCCTTAAAAGAAGGCATGCCTAATAAAATGGATACTTCACAAATCTGTGTACCTTGTCACTTAACACTAAACATTGGTCTTAATTAATGTGGTGATGTCATACAAGGAAGACTGTGATTGGTTAAAGAGGTGAAATGCAAGTCCCTCCCTTATTGACCCAGGGACATGACACACTTGGGAAAATCAGGGCATTAAGTGATAAATACCAATTTGCCTGTGTGTAATGGCGCTTCATACGCACACAGTTAGGAGCCATTCTATGCACACTTTGATAAATGAGAGCCCTGGTTCCTGAAAAAAGTTCCTACGATAGGAAAGGGCATTTAGAGGGGATATACTTCATCATGGATAGAGAAGCAGCAGATCCTCGTACCAATTAACATCACAGCTTGTGAATGACATTGACCCATCTAGGTTTGTCAAGGTCAGGCAAGTCATAAAACTTTTAATTCATAGGAGGTGAGTTTAGATTCTGACCCGATAATTATCACCGGCTCCCAGATTGTACCCTTTAGAATGCTGCTTAGTGCCTATTAATGTATTCCATCTGTGGAACAATCAGATACCTCTGCGAACTACTGATCACTCCCATATATTTTGCTGCGGGGTTTTGACATTACTGAAGCACGCATCAGGAATGCATGTGTGAAAATGCAGAACCTGATTAGCTCGCTCCTCTTTCCTAAAACTGGCTCAGGGAGATGTGATGACCTGCCTGCCCACCTGTGTGCTGCCCATACAGAGAGCCTGACACTGACACATTGGCTCTGGGTTTGGCCTCCTTTCTCACCCAAGCTCTCGCTCCCTCTGCCCTGTTTAGGTCGACAGCTGACCATCTTTAACAGCCAGGCGTCCATAAAGATTGGCGGTCGGGATAGAGGTCGACCATTCCAGGGCCAGATTTCAGGGCTCTACTACAACGGGCTCCAGGTGCTAAAGCTGGCATCTGAGGGTGACCCCAACGTGCAGGTGGAGGGAAACCTGCGGTTGGTGGGGGATGTACCGTCTGTCCTGTCCACCGAAACCACCTCTACCACCCCCTTGGCTGACATGTCCACTACCATCATGGAGACAACTACTACCATGGCCACCACCACCACCCGCAAGCAGCGCTCGCCCACCCTGAGAGACAGCATCACACAGGTGAGTAAGTCTGCTAAGGGGGCTGTGATTAGCCTAAGCTGATGTGTGAGGTTTCATCACAGGTAAATCTACCTTGTCACATGACTCTCCAATGGACAGTCGCTTGCGGCTTGTGCTGGTACAGGAAGCTGGGCTGTAGGTGATGTGGCCGTGTTCTGGTGAGAGAGACACAAACTGTTCCAGGACTGAGAGGCATTACAAGTAACTTGCACATTGAACAAAGAAAAAGATTGATGAGAGATGATGGCGTGACAGAAATACTAGGCCAACAGAGGCACTTCTATATTTTAATGTATGGTATATCTGTTTTTATCTTCTTTCATTTCTTTTAATCTTATTTACTATCACAAAAGGCTAACTGTATTTTTAAAATCTAAAAAATATATTGATACATACAGTCTGAAAAAAAGGAATTTGTAAACTGCTGTTCAGTGAAAATTGTTACAAAAGTTTCTACTCTTCTCGCTGTAGGAACATTAGACATGCTCAGCATTTTTTTAGGTTAAACCTCATGAAACAGCAGCTTACATTCTCTGCATGAACAAGGCAGGCCGCCTCTAACCACAGTCGACTTGCCGATCTGTGAAATGATACTCTGCATGTTGCTTGCTTGCTCTGGAGGGCATCGAGCCTGGTGTGAGCAGTGTGGATGAGGTCTGGAAGCAGAAAGCAATGCAGCACCTCCATCCTGTGCAAATGCCCTTCCTCTGCACCAACAGAGCCAGCAGTCACATTCTCATCTTCATTAGCTTCTCCACTGAGTGACAGCCAAAGCTGGACTATAAACATTAGCCTTATTAATAATGTACTCTAATCGTGCCATGGCTTACTAAGCCATGGCAAAGACTCCATGAAGTAAATAAAATAATACTACTGATCAATTCTAAATAACCATGGTAAATTGCAGCTCTCTGACATTCCAGGACAAGAAGAACTCTGCAAGTGTCAGTGCATACTTCCTTTCCGTTTGTTTTTGTAATTTGTTTGCTAATTGTTTTTTTTTTTTTTCCCAAGAGGATGGTAATGATTTATTCATACCTATGGGGGCATTTTGTTTTTGCCTATCTCATCTTGTTCTCAGTGAAACACATATAGGCTACAGCAAGTCTGGGGGTGAGAGTGAGGGGTGTTCCAATGGTGTCCATGGAGTGATTGGGGTTAAGGGCCTCAGGGTGGCCAACCTTCACACATCTGGTGTGACACTCACACTTTCAGACTCCTACACTCACATAAGAAATATTACGGCAAGTCTGTCTTATTCCATTATAAACCTAAAATCAAAAGCATTGGGATAGTTTTCAAACCCTATAGACTGTTTACAAGGTCATAAAACTGTTACAAACATGTAAATGCGTATGCAGACTTATCTCAAATTGAAAATCTTACACCAGCCAGGTGACCAAAGTTGATGACACTGGGGCCTTGCTGAAGGCCCAACGGAGGCATCAGTCTGCCAGCCACAGGACTGGAACTGGTGGCTTTCAAATCCTAACCTGCAGAACCACATACCACCACTTTGCTGTCCTGTACAGCAGGAACCCTGTATCCCCGGTTTCAGTTCTCCTTGGTTTATTCTGAAATAGAAAATGGAAAATTCCAGGAATAAATGGTTCATGATTTTTAAACTGGGCACCAAATGAGCACAAGCTGTAGGCTAACATCCGCCAGCCCAGTCACACCCAGTACGTGACTCATCTCCCTTTGTCCCTATACCCACACTTAGCATTCTCACTGATCACATTCATTGCCACATTATCGCAGTGTCTGTGTTATAAAAAAATATAAAAAGCTTGAAGCAGTTTCAGAAAATTGATGGATGGATGGATGGATGGATTTTCATTGCTATATCATCCCTTGATAAATGTTATCAATATTTTATTGTCTCTTCAGAATTAGGCTGAAACATCAGAATTTCTTTCAACTCAGAGAGTACAGTACTGTATAATAATGTACAATGTACTTATTTTTACTGTATTTAAACTTTATTTAAACCCATCGAGTTGGTTTGGGATGAACTGGACAGAAGAGTGAAAGCAAAGCAACCTACAAGTGCCACACATTTATGGGAACTTAATGAAACCATCAACCTCATTTCCAAAACCTCTGTATCATTACCGCAAAGGTGTCCATTTAATGTTAATTTAAGAAATCAAAAAATAGTACTTTGCTTTTAAATGCATGTGTAGAATCTATATGTTGTGTTCTTTGGGTTTGCTACATTATTTCAAAAATATATTAAGTTTCAGTGAAATATGAAAAATCTTAGGTTGTAGATTCCAGAAGGTGTTGCAGTAATGACAGAAATCAGTCAAAACTAAATTAAAATGTTTTGGGCATCTCTCTCTACATTTCTGCAGATGATTTTAATGATTTTAAATTTTGCCTTACAGCCTTACAGAAACTTGTTGATGCAAGTCTTTTAAAATACTTAATGTTTGAAATCTTTTAAACCAAGATTTTCTGAGAATCACCCACATATGAGGGTTCATCTGCCGTGCATTTGTAAATGTCAGCATATGTGTTGATTACAGAATTTTAACTATTTCTAGTGTATTGACAGTAGAATTATGATTTCCCGGTATCATTCACACATGTGATTTCGTGACGAAACACAGCTTGAAGACCATACAGACTAGTCCTCCTGGTGAAAAATTTTATAGTGTGTCACCCCCTGTTGCTAGTCAGTCATGTAGTGTGTAATTCCCAATAACTTAAAGACTCCCGAATACAAGAAGTCATGCAGTGTGAACAGTACAGCGTGCAGTTGTGTAGTGTGGAGGGGGCTTTGTACTCTAATTAAAACGTAATGCTTTCTGTACATTTTACACCACAATGGAATCCTGGTGCCCTGCATAGCGGTATGTATCCCACATTGCTTACACATGTGTAAGATTTGCCTGTAGGGTGAGGGCAGTGTCTCTCTGCAGGGAGACGTCCTGCTCATACCACAGGGATGTAACTCCACTGCAGCATCATAGCTGACTGCTGACTCCTCCCATGACTCCTGGATTTCATAAGCAGAGAATTGGAGTAGAAGGCAGGATGGTGCTGAGATCAGCTGTCATTGGGATTTCAGTGTTGCTGCTTGGTTTGTGGTTAGATTAGCCACCTAGGGATTCTCTAGAAACTTCCCTCCTGAATTTTTCATGTCAACTTCCACAGTAAACTCAGTTTCCAGTTACACTATTTTCTCTTGCATTGCCTCATTATTAATCACTGAAGTATAATGACAGCACATAATATCAAGAATCCTTCATTAGTTCTTTTACACATAGTTCTGTTTTGATCCGGAGTGTTATTGATCTGTTATACATGTCCGTAGCTGGGGGTCTGTGATTGTTAGGGAGGTGCTTCATGCAAATACAGCAGCCGGTCTGCCCCTGTCAGCAAGCAGCAGACTCTGCTGAAAGAGGAGAGCACATTAGCTGCAGAGTAAGTAGACTTCCCTTAAAGACCCTTAACAGTTTGTCCCCCTCTGTCTCTCACATTAACACACCATTTACTCCCCTACATGGCTAATAAAGAGCAGACAGATTGTTGCCCTGAAGAACTCGCCATGCAAGCAAAGTACGGAAGGCCTAAGTGCTGGAGGTCTTCATCAGAGACTACACTCAAAACACAAATGGAAACCAATGAAAAGTATCTGCATGGAACTTGTTTGTTTGTCTGTGTGTGTGATCATGTATATATTACGTTATCCCCACAAGGGGAAACTCATTTTTATAAAAATCTGTGACTGCAATCAAAAAACTAAAAATTTCAAAAGTCCTGTATTTTGTTTGGTTACTGATGGTTAAGGTTAGGGCTGGGTAGGGGTTAAGGTTGTCATTAGATTAGATTTTTCCCATAGAAAAGACCTAAATGAAAATGTGTGTGTGTGTGTGTGTGTGTGTGTGTGTGTGTGTGTGTGCACAAGTATCTGTGTGTTTCTGTTACATGTTGCTCTTAAAGAGTAAAAAGCACTTACCATAAATTGACTATAATCAATAAATGAATGAAAACTGAATTGTCACAATATGTCATATTCAGTGTATGATATTAAGTCATCAACACTAGCACTGGTACTACATGACTAAGCCTGGACAGCTATACTGAGAGTCATGTTGTTGTCTCTGCCATCCACTCCCTTCCTCTTCCTCTGTTTTTCCTGCAATAGACTCCAGACTCACCATGAACTTATTGGTTAAGTTTTAAATTTTAATACAATACTATTTATATTTATTTTTATTGAGCAGAAGCTTCTGTCAAAAGTGATGTACAAGTAAGACAACAGCACATTACAGAGAAACTGGAAGCATACTGACAAACATAGAAGTCAACCTGGCATAAGTGCAGCTAGGCTGAGCTTCTAATGAATGCCCAGGTACACGTGTAAGCAGTATTGAAGAAGAGCTACACAATGTCTTCCAATCATCTAAGAATTTACGAAGACAACTGTTCAAATCACCGGAATGCTGAGCGTCCAGGGAACATGGAGCAGTCTAGGCTAGTAGGTGTGGTCCTCTACAGATGGGTTTTGAAAATGGTTGGAGGGATTAAAGTTTCTCTGGGACATGGTAGGGAAACACACTGGATGGCAGATGATCAAAGGGCGCACACACATACCCACACACACATACCCGCACACACATACCCACACACACATACCCACACACACGTTTGTAGTCATATTTTGGTGGCGACTGTCCATTCATTTCTATGGGTATAACCCTAATGCCAACAATGACAACCTTAATCCTGCGTTCAATTATGTCGCTCTGAGTTGGAAGCTGGGTAAAAACATCATGAAAAATATGGAAACACACCTCCTTTACAATGTTGATGTCGGACAGGATTTTGTTGTCCGAGATTCCCCCGTGCGGTCATTTTAACATGGCGGCTTACACAGTCAACAGTCAGAGGCGATCCTAGGGTCTGTTGGGGCCCCAAGCAAAAATTCACTGGGGGCCCCCCCTCTAACCAGTTTTTG
>JAODJU010000002.1:16619556-16635335 GCA_026776725.1 Gnathonemus echidnorhynchus | reverse complement strand
AGCTCTCGTTCGCCATCTAGTGGCTTGGGGGCCCCAAGCAGCTGCCTGCCCTGCCTGCTGACAAGATGCGCCTCTGTCAACAGTGATTCTATTTTATAAATATTTAAAAATGTTTATTTTGTTAAATGTATTAATAGTTATTAATGTAATTGCCCGCAGTTTAGAGAATACCATATCATGACCGTAAACAGTATCCTAGCATGTAATATCAGATTTTTACCAGACTTGTTAGTGTCTTTTGTTTGTTTGCAGTTTGTTTGCCTCTCGAAAAAAGAATATCGCTATGGGTCTACTAAATTATTACAAGGCTTTTAATGTGGTTTGACTAGTTTGTGTTTCTTGTTTGTTTGTCTCTCGGAAAAAAGAATCTGAGACCCTGATTCATCTAATTTCATGTTTTCGGTCTGTGAGGTGAAACTAGAGAAGAAGGAGGAAACTCAATCATCAGGAGAAGCAGATGGAAATTCATGGATGTGTGAAGTGACAGGGCTGCCTGTTATGCCACCATTATACCCTCTGTAAAATAGTTATATTTAGATTTCAGTCTTTTAATATTGGACATTATTGTAATTTAACATTTTGAATAGGTTATAATGAAAAAATCGAAATCTGATCATATCTAGTATGTCATTCAATAAAATTGAGACCACACTATATTTTTAAACAAATCTGTGTTTTTAAATCCTGTTTTAATTGTAGTTCTGCTGGCAAAAGGCTACACTGAGCAGCAGGTTGCTTCCAAGTTCAAAATTTCTAAGACAGTAGTACATGAGAACAATAAGAAAGAGGAGACACTGGGAATAACCAGTAACCAGCAAGGAAAAGGGCAGAACTAATGCCAGAGACGACCGTTAACTTATCTGACAGTTTCTTATGAATCGCAGAATGACCTTCATAAGGAATGGGAAACATTAAGTGCAGGTGTGAAGTGCACTGCTAGGACAGATCATATCAAGCTCCTAGAAGCAGGACTGAAGTCCCATAAAGCGAGGAAGAAGCGCTTCATTAATGAGAAACAGGGAAAAACCAGGCTGCAGGTTGCAAGAAAAAAAATGTATTATTCCTAGATGCACGCACATAAATTTAGAAATGGGAAACAAAAAATTCTGCTATGGTCTCTTGTTCTTTTCTGCGCCTGTATGTATATGCTAAATAATATAGAATAACAGGCTTCATTTGAAACTAGTACGCTTCTATTAGTTTTATCTGAGTACTAGTTTCATTACACATTACAATGTAGCCACATGTGTGTTTTGATAATGGTCCTTTCAGATGGTGGATAATTATCTCCATTTATTTGTCATTTTGAATTACTATGATGCAGACAGCTTTGCATGTGGATGTGACCCTGCAGTGCAGGTTGTAGAATATGCTCTTCTCATGAAGCAAAGGAAATGTGGTTGTTTAAAGACTCTGGATGGGCTAACTAGTCTGCTCTGTAGGTATAAACTTAATATTTCTTTAAACCATACTCCATACTGTCAGACAGACGTTTTATGGATAAAGAAGACTCTTGAGGAAACAAATAATTTAGTGGTGAAATTTCAGGAGCTCCTGTATACTTTGCATAACATAAAATCTCATAATAATAATTCAACACTGATATTGGTATTTTTGCTAGGAGTGGTTATCCAGCACATTCACCCCAAAAATAGGACATACAATATAGATGTTAGATGGGAAATGTCACGCTGTGAGAAGCCCAGAAGTCAAGCAAAGTGCAAGCATGTTCTAGCTGATGCAATAATGCACATTTCATCCTTCCATCAGAATATGTGTGAAAGGCATCTATTTCCTGACCAAGGGTGTAGGTTTCGGTATGGACAGCAGCAACAGGTCCCAAACAATATCGTGGGAGCAACATGTGTATTTAGAGGGGCGGGGGGTTCGGGGCTGATTTGGTCCATACCAATGTTGACACCAAACCTACACCTTTCCTCAAAGCAAGATGCTGCATACATTTGTTTAAATCCTGCACCATTCAGCTACTGATTACATGCAATCATACCGGCAGAGTATCAGGCTGATAGGCAGGGCCCACCTTCCCAGGTTTCTGGCCAAGCTTTCACAGAAATTGCAGCTATCCATGGCAGCCGGAGAAAGCGTCACACTAAGTAAGCCCATCATTAGCAGTAGCACATGTGGTGAATGCGGCACGGTCAGAAATGCTCCTTCTGGCTGACACACCTGTGGTCACCTTCAGGAAGCTGTCACTGTGTGCCTCACTGCTCCTCAGCAGACATCTGATAAGCAGTCAGAGTGCTGGCAGCCTGTCACCTTATATGCGTTTGAGTTATGCTGTGTTTACCGTGGGGCCGGCACAATTACATCCATCTTCTG
The DNA here is from genome assembly GCA_026776725.1 of Gnathonemus echidnorhynchus. NCBI lineage: Eukaryota > Metazoa > Chordata > Actinopteri > Osteoglossiformes > Mormyridae > Gnathonemus > Gnathonemus echidnorhynchus. The sequence goes on along the minus strand of JAODJU010000002.1, from coordinate 16,632,995 downwards.
ATAAAAACATGAACCATCCCCATGACGTCCATCAATGTGCAGAAGAATAAACACAATAACTTCAGTTTAAATATATTCCATAAATTAAAGTACATTGTCTAGCAAATAATCATGATAATGAAATTTCAGATTCCATAAAGGCTGCTCAGCTTCTCCCTTTGATCATTGTGATTAAAGCTTTAATTATGAAATAAAGCTTTGATGTCACTAATCCATGCACACCTGTACCCTTAATAACGCCCCCCCCCCTTTTGTGTGCTGTAGTGTTTGCTGAAGCTAGTCTTTGTAATTAGTAATGGAAAGGAAGCATTCAACTCTCGTTTGGTCACTTTCCAATTTAGTCCTTTTCTCATGCTGTGAATCAGCCAGCATGTGTCTGACATCAGCACTCTCAGCTTACTTATGCGGCCAAAATTATTTCTATAGCAATTAGCCTGTATATAGCAATTAGCCTGTAACATGAACGATGTAGGTTGCATTATCCATGTCACCAGTAGCATTTCAGTCATTGGCTGCATTTTGCTTTTCTACAAAAGCTCTGATATTAGTTGTGTTTAACCAGTCAGGCTTTTGAAAGTTGGCTTTTAGCTGTCGCCATGAAGGTGTGACAATATGTCTGAGTCGCTACATTCAGCACAAAATAATCCACCATAATGGCGCTATATCTCTCTTGTGTTATGCAGTGTCGTGATGTTATGCCTGTAGTTCCTTATCAGGCTATTCATATGGGCATTACAGCTGCCCTGGAATCGATATCAGCAGTCAGGATTAAAATCATATATGAGCATTTTAATACCTAAAATCTGTCCTTTGATTCCACTGTTATGATTCGCACTGTGTATTTCTACATGTCAACATGTGTTTCACAGGAACGTCAGCCAGCAAATTGCTCTGTCACAGTGGCTGTCTGCTAGGCTGCTAGGCGTATGTGTGTCTAAATGGTCCACAGAGCTCTCTTTGCATACCAACACTCTTTGCGGGAGCTAATCAAGGAAAAGGCACACTACTAACAAACATAAGAACTAGCAGAGCTGAGATGACAGAATTCACAGTGTTATGTTGGGTTTATGGTTAATAACTGGAATGGGAGATCTGACATATCTGCAGTAACTTTATGATACTATTATGCCAACATGGACCAAAATTTCAAGCACCTTGTTGAATCTACGCCATGAATAATTCAGGCAGTTCTGAAGGCAAATGGGGACCTCCATTCAACCTGATGTGTTGCATGTGCACGTGCTTGTGTATTTATGTCCATGTATGTCCATGGACTACAAACAGTGAAAAGTGTAAAGAAAAAAAATGTTTATAAGTGCCCTCTTCTGGCAGCTGGTACTCCTAAATAAGCAAAGCGATATAGAGAGAAGCAAGCTGTAAATCGATTTGTCTTCCGCCTTTCCCCTGTGTACTCCGTAAGTTATGGTGCCAGTCATAGTTATGGCACTGACGTGCTGATGAGGTCTGTCTCTCTAACATGTATACTAATGAAGAGTAGAGGATTTCCCTCATGCCTCGGTTCCCCATGTGTTCCAGAACACGGATGACCTGCTAGTAGCTTCCGCAGAGTGCCCCAGTGATGACGAAGACCTAGAGGAGTGCGAGCCGGGAACTGGTGAGTCCATCCTGGTCATTGTGTTTCCTGCATTCTGGTCCGAGGGTGGCTCTCCTGCTGAGAACGATAACCCTACCACATACGCAGCTGTGATTGCCCACACTGTCCCCAGGCACAGCTTTTAGCTGTCACTTTCTGCTGCACAGTATCTACTTCTGGTCCTGTAGAGCCAGCTCCCAGTTGTTCTGTCATCAGTCATGGCTTTATATACCTTTAAAAGCACTTTGCCAAACTCACCATGGTCAGAATGGAGGCTTTAAGCTGCTTTTGTGCAACCTCTGAAACAGGATTTAAAGGTGCATAAGAGCTACATTTGGCTTGGGCTATTACAGAAATTTACTGAAATTTACTATAGAGCTCATTCAAGCTTCTTGAAGCAAGCTTGCATTTTTTTGTGGCTGAAACCCTATCAAAATGTCAGAAGCTGATTTACAGGCTGAACCTTTGTGATGATATGAGTATGCAAAGATAAGAAATCAATGCCACTATCTCTATGCATGAAAGGAGATGTAGGCTGCATTGTATCTCAGGAGAAACCCCTGTACACATCACCATAGCAACAACAGCAGCCAGCTTCTCCCTGTGTTCATTTGAGTCGAACAGTCAGTGCATTCATGTCGAGATGAGACTGGATATTTAGAGCCTATGGCATTCACACAGCACTCTGTACATTAACACAAACATGCCTTAATTACCAGAAAGGCAAGTCTTAGAGCGACTCATTATACTTATACATGAATCAGCTCTTAATTGCTATATATCAATATGCCTCAGTAAAAATTCGGGAGATTTAGTAGTCAAGGCAGGAGGTTTTTTGGTGGCATCGTATCTGTGCTGTTTGCCAATTAAGAATCTTTTCCCCTGCTAGTTGTGTTGATTTGCTGGCTGCCCTCGGGTTACTGGGTGATAGACCTTAGTCCTATGTGTTGTGCAATTTCATTTCTTGTAATAAGAAACTACAGTTGTCAATTTGAAATGGGAACACACACACACATACAGACACACACACACACACGTACAGATACACACGCATACACGTACATACGCACACACAGCCTGAAAGCCTGGCTCTCATGAAACATGTTAACAAGACCTGGAACGGGGTCTGAAACAGAGAAAGCCCACTTTTGCATGTTCTGTTTGCTATGAAATACAGCTGATGTTTGTCGGTTCTTGATAAATTGCATTTCTTATTTTGTATTTCATAACAGACAATTGCAGAATGGTTTTTTTAGTATGATTGGTTAATAATCCTCAGGAAGAGAGAGAAAGGCAGCCCTAGAAGAATCACTTTGAAGATGATCCATGTCTAGACGTGTCTCATGTCATTTCGCAGGGAAGAGATGGAAAAAGCAGAGGTACTCTCTGGTGCCTGTAGGACCCTGCAAAAACTTTATAATATATTCAAGCTTCTCTTTATCCCATGGCAGCTTTTAATCTTTGGCCTTGTTAGGCTCCCTGAATGACATCATCCAGCACAGGCTGAGTTTGAGATTTCTTTTTAACAAACTGAGTAATGATAGTGAGCATGACCCTGTGAGGCTGCACCTGCCCTACTCATTGTTACCACCCACCCCACTGCAGCGAATGAGCTGAGTTAGGATAGTGAGCATAACCCTGTGAGGCTGCACCTGCCCTACTCACAGTCTCTGCCCACCCCATTGCAGCATATTAACTGAGTTAGGATAGCCCTAACCCTGTGAAGCTGCACCTGGCCTACTCACTGTCTCCACCCATCCTACTGCAGCGTATGAGCTGAGTTAGGATAGTGAGCATAACCCTGTGAGGCTGCACCTGCCCTACTCACTGTCTCCACCCACCCTACTGCAGTGTATGAGCTGAGTTAGGATAGTGAGCGTAATCCTGTGAGGCTTCAGCTGCCCTACTCACTGTTTCCACCCACCCTGCTGCAGCGTAGGAGCTGAGTTAGGATATTGAGCATAACACTGTGAGCCTGCACCTGCCCAACTCAATCTCTCCACCGACCCCGCTGCAGCGTAGGAGCTGAGTTAGGATAGTGAGTGTAACACTGTGAGGGTGCACCTGCCCTACTCACTGTCTCCACCCAACCTGCTGTACTGTATGAGTTGAGTTAGGATACTGAGCGTGATTCTGTGAGGCTGCACCTACCCTACTCACGGACTCTACCCACACCACTGTAGTGTATGAGCTGAGTTAGGATAGTGAGCTTAACCCTGTGAGGCTACACCTGCCAGAGTCAGTTTCTCCTCCCACAGTGTATCAATGTCCAACATCTGCAGCACGATTATTACGTATGACTGTGCTGTCAGGCATCACTCTGTCTCCTATAAGTCATATCGATCAGAAACTAAACATCACCCAGCACTATTATTGTTAATCGTTGTTCAGAACCTGACAGCAGAGAAATCCTACTCTCCTATCTCTGCATCTCTCTGTTTTTAAGGAGCCAGAAAATGTCTTTGCCAAGCATTAAGTGCACACAATGAGTACTACGTACAGTAAGTGCTGTGCTATGCCCGGCCTGCCGTGGCTCGCTGCCCTGCGTCCGTCACGCCATGGCAGCTTCAAAGAGCCTCATTCACCACAGGCATCAGCTCCCTCGTTTCCCTTCCTTCCAAAAACTTTTCAAATGTTTTAATGTAAGTAATAGAAAGTGAAAGTGAAGACAGGCACCACTGCAGGGTCTTCATGTTGACTGGAATGAGTCACCCAACAGAGGCAGCTGGCAGGATGTGCCACTCACGTCAAAGCAAAGTAAAGTGGCGGCTGACGGTAAACTGAGAGAAATTAGACGGTTGGCAGCATCTGTGCTATTTGGTCGTATGAACCCCATGAGAAGAATAAGCCTGTAATGCTGCTAAATGAGGCAGAGCAAAGTGTTTCAGGTGCAATCTGTCAGTTCCTACATGGTGGTATCTCATGTATCTTATGCTGCATGGAATTTGAACGTGATGTCATGACGAGTTACATGGCAGTTTATACCCAGCAAATGACACTATGACATCCAGCCCTCAGGGCACCCAGCAGTTACTGGACTAGAAGGTTCTGTATTGTTTCAGGTATGGAGAGTTCAACCCAGATGACACAATGAAGGAGAAGTCAGTCAGGTTGCTTTTGGGCTTCTCTCTGATACCTGGTCTCTGCAAGGGGCGTGATAAGACAGTCTAAGAGTGTCAACACTGAGCAAACAGAAATTTCTGGAATGGTAGGCCAGTAAATTGTATGGCATGCCTGAAGCATTTCTGTTTCAGTACTTATTTACTTTGCAGATACTGTTTTTCAACCTCTGGGCCAGACCAAATCAAAACTGTGACCCCAGTCTTAATCCAAACCAAAATACATTACACCTTTGCGAACAGCTTTAAATGACAGCAGAAAACTTTGCCCCCCTTATGATGCCTAGCTGGAAAAGAGACACCATATTATTTAAAACAGATGAATTCCAGTCTGTGAACATTCGTACAACAATCTAGCCATATGAATTTTTGATAGGATGGGATGAGCTTTGAATAATATACTATATTCTATATCAAAGGAGGTGCAGGTACAACTGGGAGGAGACTCCGGGGTAGACCCTGGACATGCTAGAGATATTTTATCTCTAGGCTGGCCTGGGAATGCCTTGGTATCCTCGGGGAGCTGGAGAAGGTGGCTGGAGAGAGCGAGGTCTGGGCATCCTTGCTTAGACTTTTGCTTCCACAACCAGGAACAGGATGTGTGGTCGAAAATGGATGGATGCATGAGCGTAAATAATGGGGGAGGGGGATTTAACCCCTCCAATAATCAAAACCAGTCAATACAACTCCCTGGACCCCCTTAAATGGTTGGCGACCTCAACCCCTCAATGCTCAACCCAAAGTTATGCCCTTGAATGGATGGATTCTATATATCAAACTTCTAAGGATTTAAGGTAGCTTGGAAGAAGGTATTGGTCAATATTCTTCTGACTGAACAGGGAGCTTGCCTAAGGCCCAGATATTTCACTCTTTTGGGGGTTCATGATCAGTGATGTCCCATTTGGATCAATTTAACTGGTACTGGCTGAGACAGAATTAAGATGTGAAGGGGCTTGGACTAGCCAATCACAGCTGTGTATGATAAAGTCATTGTTTCTATATGGCTAGTATATTGCTAATAAGCTGAGGCACCCCAGGTTAAACTCAGCAAACCAGCTAGCTGGGATTTTCTCTAGTCCACAGTTTGGCTGGAGGAGTATCCACCCATGTTGTGTGTGAGAGTGCAGTACAAGTGATAGATGTAGAGCTCAGAATGTTACAGCCTGCTTTGTGAAAGAAGGACCTGTTTTAAAGCAGGTTAACTTGGACTTCACACACTTGAAAAGTTCTATTTAATCTGCATAAACTAGCTTTGGATATGTGAAGTATTTCCTTATGAACAATGATCTAATTTGGCCATGCCGCTTCTCAAATGCAGCTGTAGATGTCATTTAATGAAATCTGTACTACACTCCCATTGCATGTGACCAGGCTATGATCAGATACACTGTGACACTATCTGTATCACATGACAAGGGCAACAGTGTGTTGCAAAGTATGTGACTGCACATGGGACAAAGCTGAAAAACTCAACCTGAGGTCATCATTTATGCAGGTGTGGGATAGTTAAAGAAAATAAGGCAGGGCAGGGTGCAGTTCCCTACCCACAGACACAATGAAGCAGGGCAAGGTGCAGTGCTCTGCCGATAGGCACCATGAGGCAGGGCAGGGTGCAGTGCTCTACCCACAGACACAATGAAGCAGGGCAAGGTGCAGTGCTCTACCGATAGGCACCATGAGGCAGGGCAGGGTGCAGTGCTCTACCCACAGACACAATGAAGCAGTGCAAGGTGCAGTGCTCTACCGATAGGTACCATGAGGCAGGGCAGGGTGAAGTGCTCTACGCACAGACACAATGAGGCAGGTGGAGCCCTCTCACTGTAGCTTAGCCCAGTCAGCCACTCGTGCCGCTGGCTTTCATTGTGGGTCGAAGTGTGGGGCACTGCAATTGCACATTGAATCTAACTAATTTCTTTGTTTTAATGCTTTTCTTCATTATTACTCTGTAAGTATACCATGATTAGGACCACTGTGAATTAGTAAGCATATGTTGAAATGTTCCCACTTATGTAAGGATTTTGAAGCCTTCTTTTGGACTCATAAAAAATAAAACAAGAAAAATTAGGTCCAGGCTGGACTTGAGATCTGTGAGCTGTGTTTCAGTTAGACTTCTGCTTTACTCATTCACCTCATCAATAAAGCTGTCACAAATAGGCACTTGTAAAGAGAGTAATCTTAGCATATTATATATATATATATATATATATATATATATAAATTACTACTTAAACGGTCAACTTTCAATAAACCCAAAACTAAATGTTCAAAATCTCATGATTTTACTGTATGTCATTATGTATTGTTCATTTATTAACAAACCTTATGTGCTGCGGTATATCAGGGAAACTATGCCATAAAACTGCCATAAAGGCAAGCATGGCCATAACATTTTTGGTGCTATATCTGCACTTAGTTATATTGCACAAAAAGGCCGTGTCCAGTTCAAAGAGGATCAAGCAGAAAATGCCTCAACTCAGAAATCAGAAATTCATAGTGAGAAGCAGAGATGTCTGATCACTGACGACGAAAGAGATGTTAAATAACACTTAGCGATTCACTGAGATTCAGGAGGCTGGCTGGTGAGGATACAGCTTGGGGACATAGAGGTCAGAGCACTGTAAATATACACTGCCTGGCAGGCGTCCTGTGTCTCAGGGGATGCTTAAGTTACACAGAGGGTGGAGGAAGAGGTAAATATTAATGCGCATCGAGCAAACCAGGCACAAACAGCACAATGTTCCAGTGCACCTCCCTCTGACCAGAATCTGATTAACAAATCATAAAACGAACAAATGAATCAATACAAGAAGAGGGAAGGGTGGGCTTTCTATCTAAGAGCAATCTTACACAACTTTCTTTTTGTAATTTTTTTTCATGCTAAAATCATGCGGCCAATTTGTTGATGTAAGTGCCCTGAACTCCGTGGTTTGTCATCTTATTTAAACAGACAAAGCAAAGGAAGCAGGGAGATAATTAGCTCAGCAGATGGTAGATAGGAGACTAACTGTTCAAATGTTATTTTGTAATCTTCTTTAACATTAATTATAATACTATCATATTTACTCAAATAGTAATTAGCCAGCTTAGGCAAGGAACATAGTTTAGACTAGAATGAACATGTTTATATGTTATTTTTTTCTGCCAATACATATGTCTAACTTGTATTTTATATTGAAGTTAAGACTAATCACCTTAAGACTTTAAATTGAATACAATCAAACAGTATAACTAACCGGATATGTGTTCTTGGTATTTTAAAGAACATGATACCTGTTTCATTTGGACTTCTGTCTTTTTTCTGCTGATCCAGACAGGAACATTCCAGGCTACACTAATGACTTTTCCCACCTTTTCTCTTTCTCATCCTAGGAGGTGAATTAGTGTTGCCCATTATTACAGTGGATACTTTAGAGCCCCCGTCTATCGCCACCCACTACCCCGTCATCCCCCCTCCCCCCACGTACCGTCCCTTCCTCACCCTGCTTGAGACCACCAAAGAGTCCCTGCCACTGGCCAATGGCCGCCCCCCCTGCCCCCTGGACCAGGAGGACTGTGAGGAGCCCATTGAGGTGTCAGCCTACGGCTCAGGGGAAATGACCGAGTCTGATGACGAGGACTTTTACAAAAATGCCCCCCTCATCCCTGATAGGACAGTGCTGCCACCCCCTCCTGCAGTGGAGGGGGCTGTACAGAGCCCCCGCGATCGGCATTTCTCTAAGCCCCCCTCCGTCCCCACATTTGGACCCGACCAGCTCCCCCACCACAGGCCTGGCCTGGGTGCCAATGGGCGCATGCCCGCTGGAAAAATGAACACCCGCGATCAGGTGCTTCTGCCGCCTGCTGCCTCCGCCGACCCGGATCACAGCGGGCGGCACCAACACATTCCAGGAATAACTCGCCCCCCCAATTTCCGCCATTTGCCCACAGCCAGCCCCACGGCCCCGGAGAGGGGTCCGCCCGGCGCGGTGGAGGTGATCCGCGAGTCCAGCAGCACCACAGGCATGGTGGTCGGCATTGTAGCAGCTGCCGCACTCTGCATCCTCATTCTTCTCTATGCCATGTATAAGTACCGTAACCGCGACGAGGGTTCCTACCAGGTGGACCAGACTCGCAACTACATCAGCAATTCTGCCACACAGCCCAATGGAACTTTAGTCAAAGAGACGCAGCCAGGGGTCCCCAAAACTGCCACCAAAAGCAAGAAGAACAAGGACAAGGAGTACTATGTGTGAGCTTGGCCCATGATAGGTGGACAGACAGAGGGAGAGAGTGGAGAGGGATGGAGAGACCATGATCTGCTTCTGCGGGGATCTATTCTCCATCCTCCAGCTCACACAGGCTCAGACAAACAACACAATTCCAGGCTCCAAGATCCTAATGTTGCCAAAAGCTTGTCTTTGCCTGACTCTCTACCACTCAGCAGTCTATGCATGTAGTCAGCGACAGGGGCCCGCAAAGCAGGCAGAATAATCCTAACATTTTCCATCACCGATTCAATTATTCATTCTGATACATTCAAAAAAAAAATATTGGGTTTTTATGGCTAATGCCTCTTTGTTAATTGTTCCCTTTTGGTCGAAATGCAAATGAAAATATGCTATATTTCTCTCTCCACCAGTTGTTCTCTCATTTTATAGATGTACCATTGAGGCCTCCTCAGTAATTATTTTTGAAAACAAGTTTTGAAAACAGAGTAGTTAGTTTAGCCTGATCTAGGACAGGGGTCCCCAAAGTGAGTGGTGGCAATGTAATTTTTGCAGAATATGTTTGTAAAATTGTAAAAACACACAAAATAATCACTGTAACTGTATTGCAACCAATAAATCTACAGAGCAAACTGTAGCCCCCAAATGATGAAATCTACCGAGGAGGCATCTGGCTAAATGGGTTCATGAGCTTCTGGCGCTGTTAATTTGGAGGCCATGGGCTGCACAGTTTGGGAACCCTTTATGTAGGAGAATGGGGCCTCTCAAATAGATCTCTGCTTATATTTAAATTAGACAAAGTGTCAAAGATGCCTCCCTCCATCTTTCTGCTCACTGCCCCTAACCTCCCGAAGACTCTCTGGCTCTCTCTTCCTCTTTCTGTTCATGGTGCTAAAAGTTTCTCTGCTGTGTCTCAAGCATGTAGTGTTCATTACAGTACAAAAATTCAACTGTTTCTGTGAAAAAAGAGAAAGAGAGAATGATTCAAGACTGACAGAGAATTGAAGCCACCAAACCCAAGTTGTCCAGCTGACAAGTTGACCTCCTGACCACATATCAACTGCCACCAAATACAAGAGTGAATGGACCATGGCTTTCAGCACGACAAAGCAACTGCAGTGAACTTGTTCTAAACAAATGTATAAATATATATATATAGACATTGCACAAATCTATGGACTACACTGGAACCGTATCAAAAAGGGAAGTGATCTGTTTGTGTGCATTTCAGCCAAGGTCACAAATATATACCAGGAAGAAGCAGCAACAAGAAAACAATGCTGCTGGTGACAAGTGAAAGACAATTGAAGTCTGTTGAGTTTCCTGGTATATTCATAGCAGGCAAGTGCATCCACCACTGAGGCTGCACATTGGTTGCCCATCTTGTACTCCTCTCCTGGAGACAGCAAATCAACAAACAATTGACAAGAAAAGGAAAGAAGAAAGTGGAATATGGTTACCTTGGAGGTTAAAGAGAACTTTAGTATACCAATTTTCTTGAGTCCATAAAAACTCTTCACTAAAAAAATTAAAAGTTTAATCTCTCATACCATTCCTAAGAAAAGTGTTTTCTCTGATAATGCCCTCACCAAAACATGAAAATTGAGTGAGAAACTGAAATTTATATGTTCTCTTTCTTAAATGACCAATGTGATTTGGGTTAAAATGGTCTTATGGACTCTTCCCTCCTTATGGCATGAGGAGATTCCTTCCCTAACAGTGAAGCTCCTTCTGCATCCTGTTAACTGTCTCTCCCATTCTTTTTCATAACCTCAAATTGTATGTAACATCACTGACATAACATTCTACTTCATTTTTAGAAACTGTATGTAACAGCACTGACAAATTCTCAAGGTCATGCGTGACAGCACTGGCAAACACACATTTTGTTTTTATAATGACTCAAAGCCAGTAAGGCCTCTTTCCTGTTCTGTTTCTATTGCTTATTTATCCTTGACATGATTTTGTATTATACTTGAACAGTTGCCATCTCCGTATCAGGAAGCTAGCCGAGTCCATTCATCTTTTTGGTCAGTTCATTCTGATTCCTGCTCTTCTTATTAAATGTTATTGTAAAGTGTTTCAGTGAGATATGTGTACATTAACAGAGGGGAAATACAATTGGTTATACACTTCTTAAACCATGTTTCCTGTCATTTGTTTCTAACTTCAGTCCATCTCTAATTATATTACATTATAATTAATATTATAATATGGTATAAATTTGGTGCTTTCGGGAGTGATACTTCACTGGTCCTACGTAGCCAGTAAAAGGAAAGTCTGAGTTATAAGACATCAGTAATTGCTGTTAGTGAACTGAACCAGCACAAGCCTGTATGAAGCCAGACAGTGAAACACCAGCTGCTGGTTTTACATGATGTCCTTGTGTTGACTGCATGAATACTGTATGAAGTATCAATATGTCTATCATCATTCAGGCATGAGCCATGGATGGACTTCCAAACTTGGAATTATATATTCATTCACCTACTTTGTCATGGCGAGACAGATGAAATCTATGGCATTCAGCACCTTGCAATGGTCTAATTAAAAGCAGATCTCAATAAAAAATATGTTAAGTACACCAAGACATGACAACTGATGAAATATGATAACTGCCTACATGCATACAGTAAACACACCAAATAACAGCTTTGTTTGTAAAACATGAAGGTAACTAGAAAGAGGGCTATCAGAACGACAGTCCCCAGATAATTTTGTCAATTTTTCTGTTCAGGGCCATCTTTAGATTGGTGTATCTGGTTGGGCCACACCAGGCCCCACCCTATAGGGGGCCCCATGCAAAAGGAAAACTTGCCTAGATAATGACAGGCTAAATAATAATGTTATTATTTTTTTCATTGATTGTATGCAGCTGTTTTTCATCAGAATATGTTGTATTGGCTAAATTGTAGGGCTGTAATGGTTCAGCTACATATGTAATGGACAGTTTGGTACATCATTTTTAGATTGGTACCCACAATGAAAAAAATGAGTACTGTACAGTTACTGACACAGGTTCAACATGGAAAACTGTTAAATATGATTTTGCTAATTGTGGCTGTCAGTTGGCTACAGCTAATGCTGGTTACAGTTAGTCATGATGTGCAGTTTGGGAACACTTTAGTTTCCCAATAAATTATGCTGACATTGGAGAGAGAGTAGTTGGTAAGACCTAGATTGTCGGCTCTGTTACACCGAACTCGGATATGTTGCTGGAAACACATCCAATGTGAGCACTAAGTTATTTGAGACAAAATCATCCAAGTGTGACTGGAGCAAGGTAAAAACAGCCTCTGCAAGATCCTCTTCCCGTGGCATTCAAGACGCTTTTGCCAGGAAATTCAGAACAAGAAAAATAATAGTTACTCCTATAGGGTTGTTCATTGCTACAGATATGCGACCATACTCAGTAGTAGAGAATACCAGATTTAGACTGGATTTAGGTCATTACTACAGTTATGATGCTATGTTTTTTATTTATTTTTTATTTATTTTACATATTTATTTTTACAATGAGCAAATAAATGCCCCTTAGGTTTTTTTTATTCAGACATGTCGACACACATTTCCCTTGGTTTACAGCTGTTCCTAATTGTGTTTATAACAAGTAATGTACTCCCTGCTGTACTGCAATTCACTGAAGAATGAATATTGAGTACCATCACACCCACACAAGGCAGCAATAGTGTCTGTGGCCTTTTAGCCAAACACCTTTCTGAGAATGGATTCTGAGAAGTGAGCAGCTGCAGCTTTTTTGTATGTACTTTGCTTTGGACGTACAGTTAGATCCCATGCATTTAGATCCCATGTATTTAGTGCATACACTTTTAGGTAGATAGATCATAGGTCATTGGCAGCATCAAAGGAAAGAAAAGAATAAAAGTGAGAAACCCTTCTTATCTAATATTTCATTCTTTTAGCAAACTAACTGATCAACCAAACCAAAACAGAAAACAGACTGACTCTCTACACTAACACAAACTGCCCAAAAGCAAAGCACAGGGGAGGTGCCTGCCTTTAGCTTGTGGCTGGACTACAACTTCTACCAGTTTACAAATGTAGATATGATTGTGGATGGGAGTGCTAACCTGACCCAATCCCAGGTGACAGGTATGGCTAACGTGATGCGCACTGAAATGCAAGCTGTGCTACGCAGTTCACTCAAAGTAAATACAACCAAGAAACATAAGCAAGGCAGGGGTGCTCTAGGTCATCCTTTCTGTAGCAAGTCGTGTCCAGGAAGCAGCAGGTGGCTCAGTGGGCTAAGCCCGCCTATGATCAGAAGGTTGCTAGTTCAAGCCTGGCTTTGAGATGTTCGTGCTACCTCCACAGCAGAATGAACTACCCCGAATGTAGGCTGTGTGGGGAAGTTTTATTAGGACTTAAAGGGCTGACAGCAGACACAAACAGGCAACAATGACTGGACTGAGAGATGCTAATACAGGGGTCTCCAACTCCGGTCCTGGAGAGCTACTATCCAGTCGGTTTTCAATCCTACCTGGCTTCTGATGAGCCACA
>JAODJU010000002.1:16597608-16608067 GCA_026776725.1 Gnathonemus echidnorhynchus | reverse complement strand
GAGCAGTGGCTATAAGCCCTATAGGAATGCATGATTCTGGGATATAAGGAGCTCCGCCTCTTTCTCACTGCTGTATTTTATTAGGCACTGTCGAGAGCAGTGGCTATAAGCCCTATAGGAATGCATGATTCTGGGATATAAGGAGCTCCGCCTCTTTCTCACTGCTGTATTGTATTAGGCACTGACTAGAGCAGTGGCTGTGAGCCCTATAGGAATGCATGATTCTGGGATATAAGGAGCTCCACCCCTTTCTCACTGATCTATTTTGTTAGCCACTGTTGAGAGTAGTGGCTGTGAGCCCCATAGTAAAGCAGGACTCTGCGATATAAGGAGCTCCACCCCTTTCTCACTGGTCTATTTTATTGGCCACTGTTGAGAGCTTGCCCTGTAGGGAAGCCCGTAGGGACTCTGCAAGATTGATAAGATTGCCATTTGGATATGCTGGGCACATGAAACTAGTATATTATTACTGCTGACCATGAGGTCTAGAGAATAATCCAGGGAAGGCCGTTAACCAACGCCTAAGCAGCTTCACATAAAACTAAGTATGGAAACGTGCATATAGATGCATGTCTACATCATAATACAATTTCTATAACTGCATATTGTGTTTTAATATCTCATTGTTTGTCTGTACCATCAAATATTGGATACTGGATAAAACGACTAATTCTGTCAGCTCAGAAGAGGCATCAGTGTGTTCAAGTTCAATTATGTTACAAGTGATGCCCTGAACTAATAAAATATAACCCATGATAAATGATTCCTATGCCTGATCTCGATTTGGGAAATGCAGCAGAGAAGGCTTAGTAATTTACAAGTGGAACATACACAGAACTGTCAACACTTTAACTTTTAAAACTATTAAACTACACTGCCCGTCCAAAAAAAAAGTCGCGATTTTAATTTTTCATTGTACCACCTTTAGCTTTGATTATGGCGCACATTTGTCATGGCATTGTTTCCACAGGCTTATGCAACATCTCACCCTTTTATTTTCATCCAGATTCGCATTCATTTCTCACCAAGATCCTGTATTGACAAGTGAGTTGAACTTCCATAAAGCCTCCTTCAGCACATCCCAAAGACCTTCACTGGGGTTAAGGTCACAACTCTGTGGTGTCCAAGTCATGTGTGAAAATGATTCCTCATGCTTCCTGAATCACTCTTTGACAATTCAAACCCAATGAAACTTGGCATTCTTGTCCTGGAATATGCCCATGCCAACAGGGAAGAAAAAAATTCACTGATGATGGATGGAGGTGTAACTTGGCCATACAGTAGATTCAGGTACTCAGCTGACTTCACTTCATTGCTGCATAATGTTGCTGAGCTGTAATAATGATCCAGTCATTGGCTCTTAAGTATTTACTGATATAAATTCAAATGGTGACTTTTTTTTTGGACGGGCAGTGTATTAAAGTCTTTGTTTTATTTCTTGTGAAGCACTTTGTGACATTTGTTCCAGAAAGGTGTTATATAAATAAAATAAATATGTAAGGAGACTATAATGGGACCCTACATGGATAATACAGAACAGAATTCAGAGGCCACAGAGAGTATACACACAATCACCAAAGCAATATGATAAATGTATACAGACACTCCTCTACTTATGAACCTTCAACTTACGAACTTTCAGACATATGAATGAAAAGGACTAAGTCCAAATTGCGTTCGTTAGGCTCCTGCTTTCTGTCCGCAACATCAAAGTTTGTTCTGCGCGCCAAATCCACCTAGTACAAATTCTGGCCACTACTCCCGCCACGCAGCAGCGTAGCGTGTGTACTCCCAGCATCCCAGTTCTTTGTACTTGCGTATTTTGTACTTGCGTATTGATCTCGAGATCAAAGTTTACTTTGTTTTTATTGCGAAATATTCCGTGCATCCATTATCCATTTTTGTTTTATGTATCATTAGTATTTTTTTATTACTATTTTTTTTGTGTTTTAGGATAAGAAAACATGTATTGACTTTATATCATACTGTCATGCCCGACAAAATGTCCGAGCTTCCTGTGTGCCATGCCCCCTCATTTACCTCATGTGGAATCCTTGTGTTACCAGCTGTTTCAAGTCATGTTGATTGTTGCTGTGTATTTAAGTCCGCGTTACATTATGTTTCCCCAGTCCGGTTATTAACGTCTTGATGTCGTTTTCATGTTCCTGAGTGTGTTTCCCCGAAAAAAACCCCGTGTTCACCTGATTTCACCGGCTCCTGTGCTGCTTCCAGGCGCCAAATATGTGACAGAATTACCGGACTCGGGAAACATACTCTAACATAGACTATACACAAGACTAATTAACACGACTAGAAAATAGCTGATGACACGTGGATTCCACACAAGGTAGCGAGGGGGCGTGGCACACAGAAGGATCGGCACAAGCAGGGCATGACACATGATGTTGAATAATGACTTACGAACATTTCAAGTTATGAACAGCCTTTCGGAAGGTCTTGTTCATAAGTAGAGGAGCATCTGTATTTGGAGACTAGACATGACCACACACAGACCACACATAAACCTTTGCTCTGTCAGTTGTCAAAGAGCAGCATTGAATTGTAAATTTAAGTAAACCCATCTGCCATTTCAAATGCACTGAGAAATGTGGCTATTTGAACTCATGCCAAATTCAGTCGCCCTGGGATAGAGCATGATGTCACAGTGAGCTATTTATTTGTCATACCTTGTCCCAGCTCAGCAGGGTGTAGATGCATTGAAAGGCTGTGTTACACACCTAAAAACAGGAAATGCCAGCAATGCCACAGGCGAAGCATCATGGGGGTGTATCTTGTCCATTGTTTTCATATTTTGATCTGACAGGTAAATGGATTGTTATTTGATTCAGCCCATGTGTTAAAGCAGATGCAGACATTAACAAATGCACATAGATCCAATAGCACCACGCCAAAGTGATCAGACTTTTTGGAGGCTGCTAAGGCTGGTAGGCTGCTGAGTGAATTCCCAAGGAGAACAGGGCTATCCAGTCAGGTGTATGCAATCATCCCTGCTGTTAGGCAGGATGCTGTCTGCTACCCAAAGGAGGTTGTCAGGGACCAAGATGAAAGGCAAGAGGAACACAGGCAAATTAGAAAAAAATCCTTTTATTAATTCACAAAAAGAAAACAATTTAACAAAAGAGTAAACTTGGGCCCAAAAAAAGTCAACTAATCAAAACCCACAGCTAGCCATATAACTTAAACCAAACAAACTGACCTTTACCTAGACAGAACACCATGAGGGCTATATATACACTGGTTGGCCAAACCACAAGACACAAAAGGGGAAAACCAACAACAAATACCACAAATACACCAATACAAGTCAGCTAATGTTTCACTCAAAACAAACAAAATCAAGTTAAATTAAATTAATCCAAAAAAATGTACTTAAACAATAAAAAGAAACTAAATGCAAAGTATTCCACCCCCACTGCAAACAGCCAGTTGGAGTTGTCCAATTTCCTGCATCTAGCCCAGCTTCCATGTTGGCCACCTCTTTGACTGGAGCAACAAGGAATCCTCCCCTGCACTCCACACACGGTAAATCAAAAGAAAATAATTAAACTCAATAAATACTCACATTATTCCAGTTAACTAAACGTGCATGCCTCATCTAGTAACTGGTTAAGTGTGACAACTAAAGAAATACATAAACAAAATTAAATGTTAATAACTAATTTATTGCACTTAAACTAAACAAACTCAAACATAGAACAACAAATGACCATAAATGATACTCCCCTTCAAGTTAGCTGTGTGGCTGTGGGGGCAGCCATCACACACACCCCCCCTTCAGGAACCTCGCTGCAACAGCGGGACAGGTAGTTGGCTGTGACGTTGTCCCGGCCAGGAACATGGACGATTGTAAACCGAAATGGCTGCATGGCCAGATACCATCTTGTGATCCTCCCATTAGTGTCCTTCATACATTCCAGCCACTGAAGAGCCTTGTGGTCAGTCTCCAACATAAATTCTCTACCCAGCAGAAAATATTTAAAGGAATCCAAGGCCCATTTAATCGCCAAAGCCTCCTTCTCAATGGTTCACAGCTGAGGTGACACAGGACAGTGAGAGAGCACAGTCACAGAGCAAGTGACATGGGACACTTCCTGTAACACAGCTGAGATGACAGAACAGTCAGGGAGGACTAAAAGATATATCTTTTATAAATCCACAATAATTCGGCACAAAATTAAATTGGTTAAAATAAAAAATTCTTCATTGACACAGTCTCCCTCTAGTGGCAGCAAGGAGACATAGAGATTATAACGGGCTTCAAGCCTAGTGACTCACACACCACATGAAATGACACTACAGTCCAAAGCACTGAGCAGAGTTTGGAACAGATTCAGTTGCTGGACCAGGGAAATGGAAACAGCAGGAGACTGTTAAATAAAGGAGCGCAGGGTCTGGAAGAAGATATTTAATATTTCTGAGTGAGTGTGTATGTGTGTTTATTTGCGGTGACACTTATAAAAGGGAGAGATATTGAATTACCTACCACAAAATCACCCTGTATTCATTCTGTGTAGAGTTTTCATGTTGGGGCTTGGTTACATGCAGATTTTTTTTCCTGGAATTACACAAATTGTTGAAAAGAAAAAAAGCATTGTTACTCAGTCAACTAATCAACTGAAGACGTGAAACTTTTCAAGCGGCTGATTTCTATGCTAACACTCTCACACAGAACATAGTATCTTAATACAGAAAGCATGTTACTCATGGCCTGAAAGTATCCCACACGAGGTGACAACCCTAAGAGGCGCTGTCAGCAGAAAGGCATTCAACAGAATCACTGAAACTCAGCCCCCCCATAACTAGTGGGCGCCCCCCCCACACACACACACAGACACACACAGCAAAATGTACCAGGTACCCTAGCAGGTGACATTTTTTTCAGAGGGGTGAGAATCTCTAGCTAGGCCCTTGTATGTATGTCTGTATGCACTTGTCACATGGACACGACAGTCCATGATCTTATAAGCAATGACCGAGTCCATTGTGGCAGAGTAAATGCCTAAAGCATGTCTGTAACCTCTAATAATTCTTCACAAAGAGAATCACATTGAACATAAAAAAAAATGGGAAAGGATTTAACCAAAACTTAATTACTGACTTCTTTTAGTCATTAAGTGCTCATTTCCCCTGAGAATAACAAAAAAAAAAAATCTAGGTCATTGAGCAGGATGGTGTCGCAATGAGCACCAGCAATGAGGAATTCAACAATCCAGCCTGCATTCAGTGTGTGTGTGTGTGTGTGTGTGGATTAGGTTTATATTACTTTGAGGGGGCCAAATGCCCCCGTTTTTTGGTGTTTTCGGGTCCCCACAAAGATCTGTGAATTTAATCAAAAAAGTAAAAATGTCAAAAGGTTCAGGTAAGGACTGGGAAGTGGTTAAGGTCGTCATGTTGTGATTAGAGTTTTCCCCATACAAATGCATGGAGAGTCCCCACAAAGATATAATTACAAACCTGCGTGTGTGTGTGTGTGTGTGTGGTTGTGTGTGTGTGGATTAGGTTTATATTACTTACTTTGATGGGGCCAAATGCCCCCCACAATGTGATAAAAAAATCTGTTTTTTGATGTTTTCGGGTCCCCACAAAGATCTGTGAATTCAATCAAAAAAATAAAAATGTCAAAAGGTTATGGTAAGGACAGGGTAGTGGTTAAGAGGTCGTTATGTTGCGATTAGAGTTTTCCCCATACAAATGCTTGGAGAGTCCCCACAAAGATATAATTACAAACCTGTGTGTGTGTGTGGAGTTTACATGTTTCCCTGCATCACTTGGGTCGCCTGCATGCATGTGCCCCTCGACGGACTGGCGTCCCATCCAGGGTGAACTCCACTCTCCCGCTCCATGCTGCCGGGGACGAGCTCCAGGATCCCCTGCTGCCCTGACCAAGATAAACAGCTGGAAGATGGATGGGTAGAATAATTAGGAAACCATTTGTTCGGATTAAACAAGATTTTGCATTTAAAATATATGCAAGCATTTGCTGAAAAAGGCAATAATTAATGTACGCATTTGTAAAAGGTGAAACATGGATTTTAATAAAAAGTAAATAATTTTCCCAAATGAGAACAGATAAAATGATAACTATAAATGTGTGGCATAAGTATTTAAATGCATTATTAATTATGCATGTCATTCTAAATATCCATGCAAGCTAAGACGAATTAGCATAATCAACTGGTTATTTACTCGAGAAACTACCAACAATCTGTTTGTCTTTGAACTAAAAGGGCACAGGCGGTGGATGAGCACCACACACTGCCCTCTGCTGGTCACCAATGTGACTCACAGCACAGAAAACCATCTCAAGGATACTTCAAATCAGCATCAGATTTGCTCATATTGTGAGTGCAGTGCTTTAGTAATTAAACTTATCAGGACAATGAAATAGCATTCAGAGAGCAATCATCCTGTTTTTTTCAATCAAGCAACTGCTTTCAATTTTGGCAATAAAAAAAATGCTTTACTGGAGAGAAAGAGATGTGGAATATCTTTTAAAAGGTTAGACGTAATCGGACCCTCTTACGACCTTTCTGACAAACTTAAAGCCAATCCTGTCCACACCGACAGCTCACACTTGACAGCCTCCAAGCTGCAGTATCTAGGGTGGCCTCTTCGGTCTGATGTGTCGAGTTTGCATCAGTGTGCTGAACGAACACCAGAGTCGTTCAAAGCCAGGACAGTCTTGAAATATTCAATAGCAAATTCAGAAATGGGAGATTTCTATGTCATGGCAGCCTGAGAAAAATATTAAACTACATTTATTGAGTCCATTGTGTATTTCTGGGTTTATTTTAATTCAGCTTCACAAAACAGCAAAACTCATGGCTAATCTCTAAGATGAACATGGAAAACTAGTTGCTCTGCAAAATGTATGGCACATAATTTATATAAAAATGAGACTTATAAAGAATCATTACAGGTAGACCACATCTGAATAAATTATTCATTACTGTGATTTTGTATACCATCCTATCCAGGGTGTCCCTGTGCTTGTGAGGGTAGGCTTAAGGTTCACCATAACCTTATACTGGATAAGCAATTGTAGAAGATGGGTGGGTGTCATTTCATATAATTAAATGTCATGAACCTTAAAATTAAGAATGAGTCAATTTATAAATAAAACTGGAAGGTGACACACTTGTGTAGATGATGCTGCCTTCATTTATGCCCTACTCATTTTTTGTGGGCAGTTTATTTTGCATTGGATAAGTGTTTTGCACATCTGTTTTACAGGAATCGCATAATGTGTCCGGGTAAAAACATTATGATATATTATGGATTTTACAGCCACTAAAGTGGACTGAATGCAGTAGCTTTCTAGCAGTGATTGCTGTAATTCATACATATTGCCAAACATTACTACATCAGTAACTGGCTACTAAAGTGTTTCATGGTTAATACATAGTATTTTGTGGATTGTTCAGCAATGTTTTAGTGTGTAGTAATGGGTTGGTGCTTCTAGCTGCCCATCAACCATGCATCCCTCAGCTGGTTGCTAAGCTTCTACATCCCCGAGGGACAGCGGGCACTGGCTCAAAGGGGGCTACTCAAGGGAAAAGCCGATAGGAAAACTATAAAGCTTTTACATGAACTTCACATTTTACCATGTGACAACTTATGGCTTTAGCAGGAAATACGTGTTTATTGCTTGTTGTTTCTTAATTAAGTTTTATATTGTTTTTATATTATTCTTATGAAAGACATGTATGATCTCTCCAGAATCAGTTGGTTTAATTAGACATGAGGAAATTAGTGTTATGTTCTCAGAGCACAAAGTGAATGCACCAATTGAAAAAGGATGTTTCCTTTTCAAAACACTCATTCTAGTTGTGTGGAACCACTGTTCATTCAAAGAAGTATGCATAAAAACTAATACTGACAAAACATTTAATTTAATGTGCATTGTACATCATGTATAAAATATGTTTGTCAAAAAAATTATTTAATATGTATTTTATGAAGAAAGGACATATAAACTATATTGCCAAAATAATTGAATTCAGGTGTTCCAATTACTTCCATAGCCACAGGTGTATAAACTCAAGCACCTAGGCATGCAGACTGCTTCTACAAACATTTTTAAAAGAATGGGTCACTCTCAGGAGCTCAGTGAATTCAAGCATGGTACCATGATAGGATGCCACCTGTGCAATAATTTGTGAAATTCCATTTGTGAAATTTCCTTGCAACTAAATTTTCCATGGTCAACTGTAAGTGGTATTATAGCAAAGTGCGAAGCAATGGGGAACAACAGCAACACAGCCATGAAGTGGTAGGCCACATAAAATCACAGAGCAGGGAGAACGCATGCTGAGACGCACAGTGTGCAGAAGTCGCCAGCTGTCCGCAGAGTTAATAGCTACAGACCTCCAAACCTCATGAGGCCTTCAGATTAGCTCAATAACAATGAATTTAGAACTTCATAGAATGGGTTTCCTTGGCCGAGCAGCTGCATCCAAGCCTTACATCACCAAGTGCAATGCAAAGCATTGCATGCAATGGTGTAAAGCACGCCGCCACTGGACTCTAGAGCAGTTGAGACATATTCTCTGAAGTGACAAATCATACTTCTCTATCTGGCCTGCACAGAGCCCTGACCTCAGCCCAAGGAATGAATTAGATCAGAAGACTGTGAGCCCGGCCTTCTCACCCAACATCAGTGGCTGACCTCACAAATGCTCTCCTGGAATAATGGCCCAATCCAGTCTAAGCCCGAAACCAAGCTCTTTCCCCTCACCCAGCCCCGGAGAGGCCACCTCTGCAACACGTCCAGGCAAGGCTACCACCACACTCAGGAGACGCCACCGCTTTTTCTGCTGCCACACCCCACATGAGGCTACTGCTACCTCACCAGCCCCTGCTCAGTGCTCTGCTGGCCTCCAGTCCCTTGCCCGCCTTTCTGACTACCACCTGCTCCAAAAGGGTGAACCTGGAGGAGGACATGCCTGATGACCTGGAGTGGGACCCCTCTGATCTGGCCCTGAGTCCCGCTTTGTGGACCCTGGTTGCTGTCCTGAACCTGAACCACCCCTGTCCCCTGTCCCGAGGTGGCTTCCAATATCAATAGGGGTTCAAGAGTGAGGCCAGCTGGGTCTCGGTCTCCCAGAGAGGGAGATGGGGGCATGACATCCATGGCCACCATGCTAACCACACAGGGCCCTCCTACCCAGCAAGCTCCTCAGGTCCCTCCTGTTCCTGTCCCCTTCCCTATTCTCACCCTTCAGGTACCCTTTCTCCCTGGGGTCCATGCCCTGCAGTCTTAGCGACATCCCCCTTTCCCTGCCCTGCAGTCCCGGCATCTTCTCTTGGCTCTAGCCCTGCTGTACCTTGACCTCATCAGATCCTGCTGGCCTATTCAGCCCTGGGGGGACTCGTGCCCATGGTCCAATGGAACCCCTAGCCCAGCCCTGTTTCCTCCTGCCTCATTTCCATTTTCACCCCAATTTTAACCTTATAGCCCTGTTCCTCCTCTATTTCTCCCTGGCCCGTGCCCTTTGTTGCGCTTATCAGTGTCTATACACCTGCTCTGGTTGTCCCCACACCTGTCGGCCCTGTCTTTGTTTTACTGTCTGTTCTGTCCAGTGTTTGTGTGGTACCTAGTGTAGTCCACGTTTGATTCCCATGGTTATGTCTCATGTCTGATCTTGTGCCATGTTTGATCCTCTCGTGTCATTCTGCCTCCATTTATGTGGTTCTTTCCATATCGGTTTGGTCTTGGGGTGTGTGTTTGTGTGTGTATATGGTGTTTATTCTTAATTCCACAACAACCTCCTGTATTTGGACCCGTATATGCGCATGCCTGTCTTACCCTGCTTGGTCCTGCTCTGTTGGTGTCCATCCTGTCTTGGTCCAGTCTGTCCTGTCTGCTCCTATACTACCTCCTGTCTCTTCTGTTCCCTGGTCTTAGCTGTTTAGTACCTAGTTTGATCCTCTCTTGTCTAGGGCCCCGTCCATTGGCAACCCTGTCTGTTCATCCTGTTGTGTGCTGTCCCTTCAGTCCCTGGCCCCATTCATATGTTTCCTGACCCTGGTGACGTCATGTCTGTCCTGGGTCCTGCTTTGTATTGGTCACATGTTTGCCTCTGTCCTTGCCCTTGATGTGACAAATGACACATTCATTTAATATGGATAGTACATGAATGTAGGACTTGTTTCACATTAGAATAATTTTTATGGATTGTACATGAATAAAGGACATATGTCTACTGACACATTAAGTTAATTTGCTTTGTTTATTTATTTTGTGTCATATAAAAAGCCTGTTTGATTTGGCCAAAACACGAGTCATGTTACTTACAGTTTTTCTCAGTCGCTTTGGTGCGTTTCTCAGAACACTATTAACATTTGCACAGCAGTTAGTACATTTCTCAAAACAATTAGTGCAAACTGCAAAACCTAGTGGATAGCCTGCAAAAGCACGTCACATGCTCAAAATTGA
>JAODJU010000002.1:16559134-16583522 GCA_026776725.1 Gnathonemus echidnorhynchus | reverse complement strand
AACTGTTTAGATTTAACCATTTAATTATACAAGGCACAACTAATGCAAATATGGAACATGCTACTCAAAGTTTTTTAATCAGGACATCACCCCTACTTTTTCCAAAAGATACCAAACAACCCTTAATGAGACCAACAACCCAACTGGGCTCCCATCCAAGCACTAGCCAGCCCATATGCTACTTAGCTTCACACAGACAACCAGGTCCAAACTGCAGGTACCATGGTTACTAAACAACTGATAACTTAGAATTGTAAGGAGTAAAAAGTACTTTTTTTCTTTTAAAATGTAATTAAGTAAAAGTAAAAGTATTCATTTTTAATTGTACTCAAGTAAAGTAAAAATTCCCAAAAATCATACTTAAGTACAGTAATCAAGTAAAATTACTCAAGTACTTTACACCTCTGAAGATAGCAAAGAATTTAGATCTGTCATCATCTACAGTTAATAACATTGTGAAAAGATTCAGGAGAAATAAGGAGAAATCTCTGTGCATAAAGGCCAAGGGTGGAAACCACTGCTGAATGTGCGAGACCTTCAAGCCCTTAGCAGCATTGCATTAGAAACCGCCATGCTACCGTGATGGACGTAACCACATGGGCCTGGGAGGACTTCGGGGAATCGCTGTCACTTAAACATTATGCTGCTGCATCAAGAAATGTTCCCTGAAACTGTATTATGCAAAGAGGAAGCCATACATCAATTTTGTGCAAAAACACCAGCGAGTTCTCTGTGCCCAAGCTCATCTGAGATGAACCAAAAGACAATGGAAACGTGCTCTCTGTCAGATGAGTCCACGCTTCAGCTTGTTTACTGTATGTGCCAAAGATGAAAAAGACCATCCAGACTGATATCAGCAAGAAGTGCAAAAACCAGCATCTGTGATGGTATGGGGGTGCATGAGTGTGCATGGCAAGGGGTATCTGAATATGTGCGAAGGCACCATTGATGCGGAGGCTTACATTGGAATGTTAGAGAGACATATGCTCTCGTCAAATCAACGTCTTTTCCCAGGAACTCTGTATATTTCAGCAGGACAATGCCAGGCCTCATTCTGCACAAATGACAAAAGTGTGGCTTCGTAGACATAGAGTCCGTGTGCTTGACCGGCCTGCCTGCAGCCCAGATCTGCCTCCTATTGAAAATGTCTGGCACACGATGACGAGGAGAATCAGACAATGGCGACCATGGACTGTTCAGCAACTCAGGTTTTGTATACTGCATTGCAACAATTAGTTTCTTCAGTTAGCAAATGATTGAGAAGTATAATTAAAATAAATGGGGATGTGACCCAGTGGTAAACTTGCCTCTTTCCCAACTTTTCTGGGGTGTGTTGCAGGCATCAATTTCTAAATTTATTTATATTTAACAAATAGGAATTAAGTTTGTCTGTGAAAACACTGAAAATCTTTTCTTCGTCCTTTTGCCTGTTTATGTAAGGTTCAAGTGAAATACCAAATTACAGATTTAATTTTTTTATTGCATTATTAGAAAGTGTCCCAACTTTTCTGGAAATGGGGTTTGTATTTACTTCATATTTATCTCTAATGCATCAGACCGCAGTATCGCATAGCCTCAGTGATGGAGTTGCACATCCATAGTCTGCACACAGTGCTTTCAATCATATTTGAGTTTTAAGTCTCAATCACAATGTGGTTTCACAGTCAGTTAAGTGTACTCCACTTAAGTCTGACCATGATACAACCTGCTCAGATTACTGCTGCTATAGTACTACTTCACTGAGATGCCTTTCTCCATCGTAAACAGCAGTGTAAGATAACAAACATAATACGAAAGAAAAGTTCCACTGTGAGGCAGCAGACACATCACTGGCAGGTCATAAACTACAGTGTGTCTGAAATTATTATGCAAATGTGATCAATATATCATCATGAAATATTTCGAATACCTTGATCAAACTGGTCAACTATATATATTAAAAAGACTGTCTACGATAATATTTTTGGAAGATCAGAGTTAAACAAAAAACTGCAAAAATAGCTGTCTGATGTTATTATGTAAGGTATGTTTTACTGTCTGAATGGGTAGGATTGTGAAACCATATGCAAAATGTATAAACAGAAACACAATATAAGAGTTTTCACTACCCAGGAAGAAGAAACAAAGAAACACTTCTACATATTTATATAATCACCTTTTTTTCTTAGCAATCATAATAGTGATTCATCCATAGAACTAGTGTTGATGGTTTCTGGAGTTACAGCTCACTGCCCTTTGAATGGTATCCCCAGCCTTGAAGTACTCTTGGATTACTTTTCTTGCTTTGCTTTCTCCCCTTGTAAAGTTTGTTTCACCTCCGACCACATGTTTCACAGGTCGGGTGAAGATGGTGGGCAAGTCATCAGCTTGCTTGCAGAGAACCTTTTTCGAGTCAGGAAGCCTGTACTCGAGAAGCGGGCGAAGCATGGGCACTGCCTAGCAGAACCATGCAGTTCGGCTTTGGGACTCTTGTGCCTTCCGGTCATGTGCAGCAGTTCACGCCGTTCAGCTTCACCCCGTCATTAACTTTGAAGGACCCAGTGCCTTTGCCACTGCCAATCCCTGCTTAGGTCATGATCCCACCACCTCCCTGTTGTCGCTTCCCTATCACACCACCCATCTGGGCCATTCAGCATCATCCTTTATTCATCAGCAAAAACCACTTTACTGAAGTCAGTTTATCATTTTTCTCTGATCCACTTTATATGTTGCTTAATGTGTGCTTAATTGAGAGGTTGCCTGAGACTAGACTTCCTGACTTCAGCCAGCAATCTAAGGATTCTGCATCTCTTGTCACGTTTCACACCTGACACACCTGCACTGATGAACACTTCTGAACTGCTTAGTAAGGGATATCTAATGAGAATCTGGTTCAGGTGACATTTGCCCCAGGCAGTAATGTTCTTGAATCGTTTTCCTTTGGTTTGTGTTATTTCTTTTTTCATATCATTCACTGCTTTTTTCAAAGTTTGGTGGTAATATTTTTGAACTCTCCAGTTTTGTTTTAGCATGAGCCAATAACTGTTTCTCACTGGCTGACAAGACAGAGACATTCACATCATTACTGAATGTTTGGCATTATTCTTCAACCTGCAGAATAACACCGGAAGTGGTTTTCTCATGGTTTGCTGTTATCTGTAGAGGTCAAACAATGTTCTATAACATAGGTAGAAACAAGCTTAGTATATTGCCCTTGGTACAAAAAAACAGCAATTGATTTTGTCTATTTGTTCTTAAGATATTTAAAACATTACACTGGTAAAATAATTTCAGACACACCGTACACAGAGCTCAGTTCCCAACAGCAACATCAGAGTGACGTTGAAAAACCAGCATGTAAGATGGAATCAGGCCTTTAGAGCAGTTTGGACAAACAAACCACTGCTGAACTTCAGCTGTTCACCAGTCATCCAGACCTGCATACATACTCTGAATCTGTCCCAGGACAAGTGACCCAGAAGAGCCTCTGTTTATAGGTCTGCCTTTATTTGTACAGTTCATCACACAAAATGGAACCATGAACTTTCAAATCCAACCTCTGTTTATTCACAATCACAGCAGAGATAAAGTACAGCTCCCTAACTAAGTTGCCTTAAAACACAATATCAGTACATACATCATTTCAGGCATAGGACCTAACAAGTTCAATTCC
The DNA here is from genome assembly GCA_026776725.1 of Gnathonemus echidnorhynchus. Taxonomy (NCBI): domain Eukaryota; kingdom Metazoa; phylum Chordata; class Actinopteri; order Osteoglossiformes; family Mormyridae; genus Gnathonemus; species Gnathonemus echidnorhynchus. The sequence goes on along the minus strand of JAODJU010000002.1, from coordinate 16,579,870 downwards.
TCACTGTTCTGTGTTCTACCTAGCTGACAATTCTGGAGATGAATCAAGCATCAAGCATTCTTATGCAGGATAAAATGTAGGATCTTGCTTTTTAACATGTAACACAACTGCTTTCCATTTGAATAAACTGCAGAGAGGAAGAGCACAGATGACTAAGCAGGTGTTTTCCTCAGCCAGCTGCTCACCTGTTCTCACTTGACTCAAACTGTAGGTAGCACTGGGACACCACCCTAACTAGAGAGCATACTCTATATGCTCTCAGCTCAGCATGACTGTGACTTGCGTATGACTAGTTTACTCCACCAGGAACAGCTGACATATTTATCGCTTAACATACAAATCAACAGTAAACTGATAACATACCCAAATCAAAAATTCTGTACATTGGCTTGAAAGAACTTTTGTGAAGATGTGCGAATTTGCTGGAACTCTATTTTTTCTGCTTTCCTCAGTGCCAGCGTAGCTCTGCATTCAGATCTGGTCACAAGTATTGGAATTTGATTTTGTAATGTGCTATTATACACCTGAGGAGTGTGACCAGTGAGAGAAAGCATGCTTTAAAAACCTTTAAACTTTAACTGAACATGCGTTATTAACTGAAAATCCTGTTTCCTCCTAAACATGATCACTCTGTTCTGAATCTGCACCTGCTCTCCTCTGTGGAGTCTCTGTGCATAGCCTGGGGGGTGTAAGGTCACACACGTGGGATGGGAGGTTTAGTAATATTTAAGTGAAGTTGTGTAACATGGAGGATCCTGGGGCAGTCACATTTGCAACATAAGGGTCAAACCTTTAACAATTAAAGACGTCACTGCCACTGCGACCCCAAGCAGCACAGAGGACTTCCAACATGATTAAACGGCATGAACATGTCTTACCTCCACACATCGCTGCCTTTGGAGAAGGTGGACGTCTTGATCACCTCCGGTGCCATCCATGCGTAGGTGCCCGCTGTGCTCATTTTGGTGGTTTTGTGCCACTCGCGTGCCAGTCCAAAGTCTGTGATCTTCAGGGTCTTACTTTCTACACATTCATTCTCGATGGGCTCAGCCAGGAGGACTATGTTCCCAGGGATGGTAGGAGAGACACAAATAGAAAGCCAGAGTGAGGAACTTGCCATCTGACCGACCAACAGAGTAACATTGGTAAGCAATTCACAGATGGCATCTGAGTACATAAATCCACCCTTACAAAATAATGAGACCAGGCCGACATTCCGTTCATTGGGCTGCAGACTAAGGACAACTAGGAGATCCTGCGCAAACAACTGACAGGCAGCCAACGACAGCAACACGTAGCCACAGCAACCGGCAGACAAACACACAAACCAGAACTCATGGGTCTTTCACTTCCTCTTCCACCCCATCCCCCTTGCCAGCCGAAATTAATCAGAAGCATTTTTTGGCAGTTTGGCCTGTCAGTTCACTGTCAGCTACGCTTAATGCTGCATGATGCTTTCTCTACTTTACTGGTAAGTAGTCAACCACAATAAAAATGAAGCACGCCGAGAAAAAAAAAAGTGTGAACTGCTGTGGCTTCAGATACAATGAAATGGTGGAAAAGACAAAAGTTTCCACCAGCAGAAGTTGTTTGGTGACGTTTAACATTTCGGTGCTACTGTCTGACTTGCCTCTCTCTTGGGTCCATGATGATACGGTCACTCAGGCTCAAACTAAATCAGCCTACATATTATGGTGGCACACTGTTTTTGGAATTAGACAAACATCACAAACAGCAATAAGACAAACATCACAAACAGCCATGTGAACAAATTACTATAAACAAAAAAAAATCAAAGGCTTCGTTATAACATATAAAGCCACTGGTGACTACGTGTTTGGTTTATCCATCCACCCAGGCACTGCAGGGCAGATGGCATGGAAACACCCATTATGGGATGTCAGTCCATACAAGGACAAGATCACACACTACAGGGAATCTCAAAGATGCCAATCAGCCTACCTGAATGTCTTTAGACTCCATAGGGAAAGCTATAGAGCACAGGGAGAGCATGCAAACTCCACACACGCAGGGCAGGGGTGAGGTTCCAACCCCTACCTCTGGGCATGTAACCCATGGAGCCAGCATGCCACCACACACTGGGTCTAGCGCTCTGCTATCAGAACTCATCCTCTGTCAGAAGGGGAAGCGAGTGAGGTCTTGCGAACCTTCCTGTTGTCCAATTTATTTTATATCCCTCCCATCATATCAATTTCATTTTTCATTAGCTACTACCATTTGGTCGTTAATGACTTCAGTCATTTACATGTCCAGGAAAACCTTATGCCGTGTGTCTGTTACTGCAGTAGTTATTTTGTTGCGTCCAGACCTACCATCACTGTCCCCTCCACAAATTTCACGACGATGTTGGAGCTGTTGTGTTACTGGGCACAGAGATCTGAAATCTGTGCCTTCCTATGTAAGTAGCTCTGTGACTTTATTGAGTTGTTTTGCTTTCAGGCATCTGTTTAATTCCCGCTTATGACTCCCACTGAGGAGCATTTCAGTGTTTATCCTCCTCTCTCCCTCACACTGGTAGCACAGCTCACATCCTGCATTTTGTCCACTTGTTCGGTGACACTGCTATTGACTTCAGAATGGAATGTAGCACAGGGACCCAAGCTATTCAGGGAGGGGAGCATGCAGGACAGCCAGAGGCCCTGAATAGCCTCACACAGATCCAGAGAGGGGCCACAGAAAACAGCTTCACACAGACACAGAGGGGCCACAGAGAACAGCCTCACACAGACAGAGAGGGGCCACAGAGAACAGCCTCACACAGATCCAGAGAGGGGCCACACAGAGCAGCCTGGCGCTGTGAATAGCCTCACAGAGACACAGAGACGAGCCACACAGAGCAGCCCATGGCTCTGACAGGCTCACAGAGTCACAGAGAGGGGCCACACAGAGCAGCCTGAGGCACTGAACAGCCTCACAGAGACACAGAGAGGAGCCACACAGAGCAGCCTCAGGCCCTGAATAGTCGCACAGAGACACAGAGAAGGGCCACACAGAGCAGCCCGAGGCCCTGACAGCCTCACAGAGACACAGAGAGGGGTCACACAGAGCAGCCTGAGGCACTGAACAGCTACACAGGGATCCAGAGCACTATATCACTCAAACGTATCAAAAAGACACTGCGCATCTGTTTGTGCTGCATTCACAGGGATTTAAGGTGTCAGGCTTTTATTATTTTCTTATATAAAGTAAAATTTCCTTTATGAAAATTATTTAAATTTTTCTTTATTTTAAACCTTGGTTGGTGTATCTAATGACCAACCTAGAAATTTAGTTACAATATTCAGAATCCGGAAACAAAACCAGTTCTGTGAGCAACTGCTTAAGATATGCACCCACGCTCGAGTAGCTGGGGGAAGCCCCGCCAATCGCACAGCAAGCATGCACAGTGATCAGTGTGGCACCTAACATGGCACTTCAAGGAAGAATGCAAACCTTTCATCCTTCATAAAATGTCATAAAACCTTCAGAAGGACTTCAATATTTAATGAAAACTACCCAAACTTGCATACATAATTACATATATTAAACAAAAATGTGGAGTCAAATGATCATGTGCAGAAGTGATATGTGTCATTCAGTAACACAGTATACACCGTATAGTAAGCAAATGTTTATAGTAGAAGATTTAACTGCTAAACCAGCAGAAGCACTGAATGTGACTGTCGTATTAGTGCACATCCTCCCCGATAAGAAGGTTCTGAGTGACATACTACATTTTAAAATTCTGAAGCATCAATATTCAGTATCTTCTGGAGGTCAGGATACCAGCAGACAGTTTAGGTTGCTTTGGAGAAATGCCTCAATGCAGCACTCCTTGAAAACTTGTATTGACATTAACCACAATGCTTCCTGTGGCCCAGGCTTGTGGCCTGAGGAAATGACAAATACTGCTTTAACCCCAAAATAAAATAAAAAAGCAATACACTTTTCAACAAGATATGCTCCAGACATGGAACATCTATTCTTGCCGCAAGATTAACAAAGGTGGTCAATGGAGGCAGACAGCTGGTGCATCACTGTGAAGGGCAAGACATTTACTCCAAGTCCAAAGAATGTGACCCACGGCAACCCCAAGAACGAGACATATCAGACATAGGAAGAGGTGAGTGTGTTCCTCAGCCAGTTCCCCACCCAGACCGAGATGCTCACAGCTTTGTATGTTCATTACATTTGGACAAATTGTTTGGACAGACGGATGGATGTATAGACAGACACACAGACAGACAGAGATAGACAGACCAACCATTGATGGCTCGACATGCCAAAATGTTTGCTGTCATGGTAAAAAAGCATCTTTCCAACCAATCATCTAATCTAACGACTGACTGACCCAAAAGCCCGATTCCTGCCCCTTCCATTCCTCTTGCCCATGCACTTATTATGGAATTCAGCTGGTGAACGGCACTAGCAGGCTATATTTCATTGTCATTTATCAGACATTCTTATAAAGCTCTAATAAAATGAGCTTACTTAGGTATTTTCCAAGGAAAAGAAAATGGGGTAGCTAAACAGAGCAGGCATATTGCTAGATGGGGGGGTGACGACGCATCTGTTGCGCTCCCTTACACCCCATTGATATACACACTGAAGCCTGCCTATACATCGCTATTTTACCATTATACCCTTTAATCTATCCACTGGTGACCTAGTAACATAAGCGATATCTTTTTGACACAGCTCCAGTGAGAAGGGTGGGGGGAGGGCCCCCCTTTTTTCAGTACATTGATATCAGCTGGGTGTACACGACATGCGTTATTTTACCATTATGGAAGACTGAGTAGGACTGAAAATGTACTGATCTCCTGTTGTTGGCTTTCGTATTAGGAAGGGGGTCACACACCAGGAGCGCTTCAGTTCCCATAGCAAACCTGCTAAGTTACACTGAGTCACATACACAGTTAGACTGCGTACAGTGCAGTTGTTCAGTGAAGCACTGGAGATGGACAAACTGTTGAGGACTTTAGCAACCACTAAAAAAACATAGTTTTAACTGTCATTAAAAAATAACTAACCGACATATTCATACAATCATTAAATGCTTGTTTATTAGAGTTTTTCAGAGAAATTATTTCATTTAATTTCATTTCACCTTCATCGATAGAGAGGGAACATACCATCACTAAGTAATAAATATATAACCGCCAGTCCCCCGCCTGTTCAGTAGCTGCTTATCCAGGGTCTTGCTGAAGCCTCTTCCACAGATTAGCAAGGTGAGGTACCCCCCCCCCCCCCCACCCCCACTATGGCCCTGGTACAGCACGATGCAGGAAATGCCCAAAGACACACACAATCACCTGTACCACTGCATGACAGAAAGGCAAAAATGTATTTATCTACAGCACTTGAAAAAGGTACTACTAAATATTTGTGCATCTACTGGCTGTATGAATGGATATGTGTGAAAGGCTGTTACATCACCACAAGTATTTATGCTGGCCAAAGAGAAGCGCTGCCCGAGGAAGAATGCAAGTGCAGCATCTATCTACTCCATAAACAACACTGCGCGTTAAATTGTTAAGAACAAAAGATAAAGTAAAACAAGTCTAATGTAGTAAATGAGACAAAGGTGCACCCTAAGTACCACTTAAAGCACAATCTCCTTGCTGAACGTAATTTAAAACTGTGCTGTCATGATGACTGTCACCTAATGGCTCATTTATACCACTAAGTAGATTTTAGGATAGTCAGACTTGACCATTTTGTCCAATGTTTTCATAAAAGGGCCTCAGACATCATGCAATGTTATCAAATTTTATTACACCATATCCATAAATATACCAATATGCTTTAAAACTTTTTTCTTACTTTGAACCTTGCAGTAAGTCAAAGACGTGGGTAATTATAGACTCAGTCAGAGCAGAAATCACGCTGTTGCTGTGAGGAATAGAGACCAAAATAAGCAACGTGAATATCAAGAAGGCTGATGTGTAGCTCTGTGGGGCGTTTTCTGCCCTGTTCGCAGTGACACGGGCTGGCTGGAGGAGCTGCAGTGCCGAGCACCGCCAGCCTGCATCTCCCCGCCGTAGGCGAGGGCAGAATTCCGACAGGGGTGGGGGCTTTCCCAGGAAAAAGGACAGCTTTGTCCCGAGAACGGCAGCGACACGGGCCATCGGACGACCTGGCAGCCTCTCCACGGACAGCGGGAGAGAGAGAAGGACATATCGAGGCAAATTCTCATGCTACACATAGTTATTATAGCCCGTGCTGCCAAAAGCATGGCTATTATACAGAAGGGAGCAGATCTATGACGGCTGGGCTCCTCCACAAAGCACACACTGCTGGCGCCTGCAGATGGAAGCAGCAAGCAGCCCTGTGGTAGGAACCTGCTTATTAAACAATGAAGCTTACTCATTTTTCCTCTCTTTACATATGATTCATAACGCTAAAGCAATCGCAGAAGGCTCTGGTGTGTGTGTGACGTGTAAGTGTGCTCTCCGGCTCTTCTCTTCTCTCTGTATTCCCATTTCCTCACACAGGCCCAAAACACACAGCTCAGCTGAAATGCAAACTTTTGCCCATGTAACATGCCATGTTTCCAGCACCAGATAAATGCCCGACACTGTGCTCAGACCCCATGCCTCACTCACAGCTGCATATGTGTGTGTGTGTGATTATGTTTATATTCCCAACAATGTAGTAAAAACCTTTTATTTTCACATTGTGGGGACCATTTTTCAGGATTTTTTTATGGAATATGTACTGGTACTTGTGCAAATGGCAAATAAATTAGATTTCAAAGGAAACTTCTGAAGAAAATGCTGAAATAAAAGCATCTGACTGCCCAGTAGCCATAATCACAATTCTCTGCATGCAGGTACTCCCAGCTCTTTGACTGGTCACCAATTAAAGCAAACACCTTTAAAAGAGGGAGAAATGCTTAGAATTCCTTAAATGCATTTAAACTATGCCAAGTCTTTTAAGCCACCAGTGGAGTCAAGAGAGATGACAGAGGGGGTTGCCATGCAAACATCATTAATTATTGAGAGATGCTTAACCAATCAGCAAAGACAGATATTTCATGTGCAATGTGATATGAGAACTCCATTAAAATCTGGTGCATGATTGTCAGTGTTTATTAAACACTGAGTGCAGCAGAAACATACCCAACATATTGATGATGGGAGAAATAGGGCTTTAAAATCAATGGCAGATGGAATCACTGCACACTGTCTATCATGTTGAGTATCGATAGCAGATTGAATCACTGCACACTGCCCATCATGCTGAGTACAGCTTCATGATGATCTATGACATTCCAGGGTACACAGGCTGCAGGCTTGAGGAAATGTCCACATTCGATCTAAAGAATCTGGGTTGCCTTGACTTTTAACTTTTAACTCCTTATTATATATAGAAAAGCCAGCTGATCATTTTGACCATATGGGAGCCAACAGTAGCTCCAAGTCTCAGAATTAAGACAAATGAATTTAACATTACATCCTTTAGTAAAGATAAACCTGCATAAATTGTAACAAAATAACCCTTGGAAGGTTAACTTTCTACCTCTGGGAGCTTGGATTTTATTGGTATTTTAAAAAGTTAAATGCTCATGCTGGGGATGGTTTGTATCTAAAGGTGTTCCCAAAGCTGGGAGCCCCGTCTGATTAAATACATACTGTAGAGCCACAGCATGTGCTGCAGTCTTGCCCACAGTCTACTGAGCTGCCAGTAAGCTGGCATACCCTCAAACAGGAACCAGAGGAAGGCTTTCCTAACTGTTCCAGACATATCACAAGTGCACCCAAACACTGCCTGACTTTGCAAAAGTATTAGTAACAGCTTAACCAATCAAAACAACCAGGACTAATGCAAACATTACAGAGCTTGCATGGGGTTTCATAATGTCAATCTGATTCATAATGTCAATCTCTTCTCCCTTGATAAAGGGTAACACCGACAGAGGGTGCCTGCACCCACACACTTCCAGTCAGCTGTTAGGGTGACACAGAAGTAAAGTCGCCCTTTCCAGCTGAAAGAATAACCACTCCACTCAAAGTTAACCAGCATCACTATACATTACATTTTACCATTGAATATCTGCTAGCTAGGGTGACCACTGTCATGACTGTGTCCAAAAAGGAGGACTACGGCTCAAAAATGTGGGGGCGTAATATCATGCATATAGTATAGAAGCCATAAACGGTATATTCACTGAAAATTATCTTCTTGTCTCAATAGAATGGCATAAATAAATACTTGCAAGCATGGTTGTTCTCAGTTTCCGTAGTATGTGTGTGTGGGGGCAACACATTTTTTGTGTGACCGGGGGTGGGAGAGAGTGGCACTAGTTGATGAAGGGGAGGCGGGTAGGAGGGAAGGACAAAGGAGGACAGGAGGGCTAAAAGGAGGGTGTGAAACAGCAGTCTGAACCGAGGGCTGGAAAATCAGACTGTCCAGAAGCAACCTGGATGAGTGGTCAGCTTACTGGTAACCAACTGCTTTGATGCCAACCCTTTCAATATTGGACATGTAATGCAATGCATTCTGGATGTATTTATCTCTGGGACCAATAATGCAGAGCTTATTTTATCTGCGTGATAATGATAATGATAAGAGAACAGTGAGGGTGACTCCCTGGGTATTGCTGATGCCTCCCACCTCAAGGGTTGTCAGTTCAAATCCAGCCTCTAAGGCTAGGGATCTGTGCCAGCAATTGAAATATTGCTGGTTAAAATCCCGTGAATGGTTGGAGAGACTCTACTCTGTTGGGCCCTTGAGTAAGGCCCTTAACCTGCAATTGCTTTGTCCTGAGTATGACATTAATCTGCATCCAGACCATGAAGCAGGTCCTCCAACTTACAGGGAAAATTTGGGGGCTGGTGGCAGGATTGGTACTCCAGACTGGAAGAAACTCACACTGTTCCATTGGATGAGTGTGGTGCTGAGGTATCACCTGCTGCACTCAGGTTCTCATCCCTGAGGTGGTTTGTTGTGTGGTGGTTGCGGCAATGTGCCGTAATCAGCGCATGCTCCTTAACACCACCAGTGTGGATTTCAATCACACCACAAGACAGATACTGCACTTGTTAAGGTCCTAAATGACACCCATCAAAGCAGTGATGAATCAAAAATCACAGTTTTGGTACTACTGGATGTCAGTGCTGCTAGACAGACTAGAAGAATGAGTGGGACCATGTTAAAGTGGCTTGAATCATATTTACAAGATAGGGATTACTTTGTATCAATAGGTAATTATGAATCTGAGCAAACAAAAATCACATGTGGAGTTCCACAAGTATCCATTCTTGGTCCTCTACTATTTAACATCTACATGCTCCCCCTTACCACATTATGAAACATTATAACATCTCTTACCATAATTATACAGATGACACTTAGATTTACTGAATACATGTATTGAACAATTCAATGAATGGATGTGCCAGAATTTTCTACAACTGAATACAGAGAAAACTAAAATAATTTTTCTTAACCCCAAAAAAGAAAGACTGAAAGCCACTGCTCACCTTGAATCAATGACACTGAAACCTACAAATCAAGCCAGAAAACAGCGTTGACTTATACTTCTGGATTCCAACCTTAATTTCAACAACCACATAAACACAATTACAAAATCAGCCTATTACCACCTTAAAAACATTGCAATGATTAAAGAATTCCCGAATTAAAGGATTTCCAAACAAGATACAGAAAAGCTTGTTCATGCATTTGTTTTAGCAGACTAGATTATTGTTACAGTGTCTGCACAGATCTCGCCAAAAAATCAATCAGACAGCTGCAGCTCATCCAGAATGCTGCCACCAGAGTCCTCACTGCATATCACACCGGCACTTAAGTCACTGCACTGGCTTCCTGTGCATCACAGGACTGTATTTAAAATATTATTACTTGTGTAAGAAGCACTAAATGGTCTCGGGCCCAGATACATTTCTGATTAACATCATGAAGCATCCAGACCCCTGGTGTCATCTGGGGAAGGTTTACTCAGTGTTCCCAGAATCAACACCAAGCAAGGTGAAGTTACATAGCTGGCATCAAATTGGGTGTTTCAGCCTTGTATGCCCTGTGATACACTGGCATCAAATTGGGTGTTCCCCAGCATTGTGCCCTGTGCTGCCCCACCCATGAGCCGGAGTGGGATAAGAGGATAGCTGGAATTCAAAGTTGCTTATTTTTAAGCTATCATTGCTGCGTAGGTGATGAATTTAACCTTTGCATATGAACTCTTGCATAGAGTCACGTTCTATGTAGAAATAGGGCTTCAGGCAGCGGTGTAGCAGGACGGATCACAGTTCTCAGTGAGCACAGTCTTCCCTCCCGACTCCCCCGGACATTATCTATGCCTGCCACAGCCTACCTGGCCTTCTTATATGTCTGAGCCATCTCCGGATGCAGGCTGGAGACGCTTCCAAAATACAGGCAAACACTGCATATGTCAGGCACGCCGAGGCCGTTATCAGCTGCTGGGACACAAGCAGCCAGCGCCCTGGAAAAGCACCCGAACCCACACTCTCTGTCTGATTTTGTCTCACACAGTCATACTCAATGGGCCTTTATATTCTTTGATGGTGACGACCATTTAAAGTGCAAGATGTCTGACACTATATCTTAAGTCAGAAAAACATTCCCTTTAAACTCATTACAGGTTTCATATTTCACTTGGTTTTGATCCATACAAAAAAATTTGCGATTGCTAGAGAAGTGCTTTGGGATACAGCACGATGCTCAGTCACATTAGACATATAGCATATCGAAATGGAGTCCATAGAACAGAGCTATTAAGCTACGACAAGCTACGACTGATGTAAATTTAGGGAAATGAGAGGTTCTAGTGTGAAAAAGCAGTATTAAGCAAGAGCTGGATTATTTTCTCATCCAATTAATGTGTGTGTGTGTGTGTGTCCAGCCCCTGGAGCATCCTCCCCCTCCATCCAGCACTGTGTTTACTCTCACCGGAATTCCAGTTCCGGTCGCCGGCACAGATCCAACACCCTCCTGCATGCAGGTCACACACACACGCACGCGTGCGCGTGCGTGCGCGCACACACACACACACAAGTGCGCGCACACTGAAACCCCCTCGGGGCTGTGGCCGCTTTGACCGGAAGCCACTCCCCTCCAGAATGGTGCTGTTTTTAGGAATCTAAGCTATCGAAATCTTCAGTCACCGTAGGAGGCCAACAGAAAAAAAAATTAAAACACCCAGAGCAAGGAGTGAATTCAGTTCCCGTATGATGGTCAGGCTGAAATCACTTTGGGAGCTCGAGAAGGAACTTCAGCTGTAACAATACAGCTTTCATACTTTTATATTTTTATACTATGCAACTGTGAACCTAAGGTAGCTTAATAGTCAGTAAGGAAAAAAATACCTGGGTCATTATAGACACTTATTTTAAAAATGACTAACTACCTACTGTATGTCCACCATAAACTCGTGCTGTCAAGGGCTTCCCAGCCATTAAGGCTCGTGACACCCTTTGGCTAAAAAGCAGAGTCTAGCTATTTTACAGAGACAACCATACCACTCAAAGCAAAATGAACATGCATAAGGACAGCAGCAGCTGAGCTGGGCACATCCTTTCAAAAGAGCCCAACGACGTTTTGCAATTTGTGACAAAAAACTAAACAACAGGATATTACTCACTAGTGCAACAGTGCGAGATGCAAGTAGCGACATGTCTGTTGCCGACATTAAGAAACAATAAAAAAAAATGTAAGGAGGCAAAAGTGATGGTATCTCACAGCAGGCAAGGGGGAGGGAGTGATCCCATTCCTGAGCTGCACATACAAGCTATACGTTCATGTTTTGTCCCCCTTCCCTGCAAAACAAGGTTTTTTCCCAGCCAAGTGCCTCCGCTCAAATCTCTAAGGTAATGAAGACTGACAGCAAAACAATGCAAAATAATAGTTATATTTTAACAAATCGCTACAATTTCAAAAAGCCCCATCCTCAGCTTTCTAAAAACAAGGACACTCAAAAACTTACTGTATAATAGCTATAACCTACCAAGGAGTAATTTATGCAAGAATTGACTAAATTAGTGCAAATATAACCACATAAACACCTGACCAGGACAGTCCAGAGAGATCTTAAGGCAGACAGGGAGGATTTTGCCCCCTAGTCACAGCTAGTTACACAGTATCCATCACTGGCTGACATCACTGCAGCTCTACCAGTTACTTCAGTTTTGTATTCTGCTTTACCATTTACAACTAGAACTGACATTTCACAGCTATATCAATATTCATTTGAACAGTGCAGACTTTTAATTATGACAGCTCCACACAAATTTATGCAATTGTATATAATATACATGAGATATACAGCTCTGGAAAAAATTAATAGAGCACTCTATACTTTTTCAATTTCTCAGACCTCAGTACATGAGAACAATGTGAAACAGGAGACACTGGGAATAACCAGTAACCAGCCAGGAAACGGGCAGAAGTGACTTTCTAATGCCAGAGACGACTGTTAACTTATCTGACAGTTTCTCATAAATTGTAGGAACATATCCAATAGAAATGGGAAACATTAAGTGCAGGTGTGAAGTGCACTGCTAGGACAGTTTGTATCAGACTCCTAGAAGCAGGACTGAGGTCCCATAAACCAAGGAAGAAGCGCTTCATTAATGAGAAACAGAGAAGAACCAGGCTGCAGTTTGCAAAAAAAAATGTATTATTCCAAGACGCACACGCATAAATTGAGAAATAGGTGAAACTAAAAATGGTCTCATTTTTTTCCAGACCTGTGGTTTCTTATTTTTTTCCAGAGCTGTATATCGTCTTTGGTCCAGCTGTGGTTCCTCGGTGAGCCAGGCCTTTATGTGCCCTGACAGCCTCTGGAAGCTTTTTTTACGGCATAATGCCCTAGTCTTCATATGACCCTCTGATTTACTAGTGGATGTGTGACAACATTTAACATCTCTGACTGAATCAAGACCCTAAAGGGGGCGGTGTGACTCAGTGGGCTAAGCCTCTGTGGCCGGGCTCGGGAGGTTGCCAGTTCGAGCCCCGGCTCCAGCAGAATAGTCACATGGGACAGAATAGTCCATGGGCCCTTGAGCAAGACCCTTAAGCCCCAGTTCCCTGGATGCTGAGGGTGGGTGCCCTTTGCAGTGATCTGTGTGTGTGTGTGGACAAGGTTTATATTACAGTGTGTTAAAATCTTCCCAAAAATGTAATAAAAACCTGTTATTTTCACATTGTGGGGTACATTTCACAGGTCCCCACAGAGATCTATGAATGCAATCAAAAAACTAAAAATGGCAATATTTTCATTATTTGTTTGGTTACTTACGGTTAAGGTTAGGGCTGGTTAGGGGTTAAGGTCATTACGTTGGGATTAAAGTTTTCCCCATGGAAATGAATGGAGAGTCCCCACAAAGATATAATTACAAACCTCTGTGCGTGTGTGTGTGTCACATAGAGAGCAGGTTTGGGGATTAATAAAGTATCATTCTATGCTAAAGACCCACAAATACCTGAAGCAAGCAGATCCAGTGCGATTTAATGGCGTACATTCACACACAACGCCTTCAATTCACAGACATATAGCCAAACATTCACCATCAAACATACAGAACAGAAATAACATGTCGCACACCCAAAAAATGACTCAATCATACCTATTCAAATAGCCTTCTTAAACCTTTTAGCTTCCTTACAGAACTAATTTATTTATGAATATGACTTTTGACAGCCTGTCATAATACCTGTAATACTGGACTCTATAATTCAGTGTGAATTCACACATACGTATACAGAAAAGCAGAGACCCCTGATTTAATGATTAATTACAATTCCCCCTGCCCAGCTTACTGTTGTTGGACTTGAGGTCGCGGTGGATCACCGGCACTATGGTCTCGCTGTGCAGGTAGAGCATGCCCCGGGCGATCTGCACAGCCCAGTTCACCAGCACGTGTGGGGGGATGCGCCGGCCGGCCAGGGCCCGGCTCAGGGGGCCGCCAGAAGCATACTCCATGATCAGGCACAGGTTGGGCTCCTGCAAGCACACCCCCTTCAGGGTGATGATGTTGGGGTGGGTGAGCATGGCGAAGAGCCGGGCCTCTTGCCGCACGTTCTGGGCAGTGACACTGATGTCCTCGTCCGGGTCCTGGCGTGCTGCCTTCACTGCCACCAGGCCACCTCTCCAGGTGCCACGGTACACTTTACCGAAGCCACCCACCCCGATCACCTCCTCCAAGCACAGCTCACGGAAATCGACCTCATCCGGCTCGAAATGGCCCACCACGGCCGGGCTTAGCTCTCCCACCACAGCGGGGCCGGCCCGTTTCCCGTACGTGCTCGGCTTCAGCGACACATAATTGGATGGAAATATGCCCACTTTATTGTTCACCTTGCCTGCCCACCACCCCTCATCCCCCGAGACCTCGGAGTCCAGAGACAGCACCTCCACCACGTCGCCCTTGCGCAGTGTCAGCTCGTCCTTGCCGGCGGCCTCATAATCAAACAGGGCTGTCCACACTGGGTTGGTGAAGCTGCCCTGCTCAGACTGCTCCACACCTTTCCAGTGTGACAGTGGGCGCCGGACGAAAATGTTCTTCAGCGGCTCCATTGAACGTAGTTATGGGATCCAAAAGGCACTATATGACAATATCGTACATGAAGCACCATCCAGTACTCCGTCCCTTTCAGCAAGCGTAGTTATGAGATGCAAAAGGCTCTATATTAGAATATGGTACATGAAGCACCATTCAGTACCACGTCCCTTTCCACGCCACTTAACGTGCCCATCAGGGACGTATAAATAAGCATTTAATGAAAAAAAAGCATGTCAGACTTGATCCCACAGACTCAGAGAACTGAACGCGCACGTTTAGATACCACATAGCATTTGTCAAGAGAAAGTAACACATAAAAACGAGCGTGGGAGCGCGTAAACACGGATATTTAGTAAATCTCCTGACACGGTTTAAGTGCCATCATAATTTACACACTATATGTTCTTTCGAGAAACATCCTTTGCGTGGAATTAGAGAATTTAAAATTGACAATTAGTCTATAGTCGCGACTGAAACCGAGAATATCGATACTACAACACTTCTTTCTGGAGGGTTTCACTGCACCACCCCAAATCCTAACCAAGAAAAATAAGTCACTTATAGTAAGCTCATGAAAGCAACCCAATGTGAGTCTTTGGAGCTGCCGCTGTCGCTGTATTTTTAGCCGTTCGGTACCGCGGTCATCACAAGCAGGAAGTGCAAAGAAGTGGAGAAGAATAGCAGGAAAAGAGTATTCAGCCCAGCCGTAACCGTGACTCTTCTCCTTAGATCCACAGACTGAAGATTGATGCGTATTTCCCATTAAAAGATCCCGCGTCCAGGGTAATATTACAAAAACGCGTTCCTTTGCTCCCGTCGATAAGCAGCAGTAGTGTTTCTACGCCAGAAGTTTCACATCTTTCCATAAATAAGTAGATTATAGATTCAGTTTTAAACAGGAAGAACTAGGTTTCCCCGCTCTGTGATTTTATCGGCGAAAATCGATTTCGTCCCTTTGGTCCACAGGTCACTAGGCACTTGACGCTTGAGTCTTCATTTTATACGTATCCCGAAATCGCAACAGCACCATCCCCTACGCCGCCGATACTACGCCTCTCGCCGTCCCCTCCTGCCCCGTCCACATCTCGAACCACTCTACGTCCGCGCTTACACTCAAAATGGGGGTTGGGCTTTACTAACTTTACTTTTTTTCCAACAGGAAAAGAATCAAATGACAAGCTTCAAGAGGAGCGTCTATTCCATGTCTCTGCGCATTAGTGTAGCGCACCGTGCGAAGGCAAGCCGACGCGCAAAATTCGCGGAAATAATTCTAGCAAAAGCGAAACACCGTGCTGCAGCGCAATAGTGACACGACTATCGCGAAATGACAGAGTACATGTATATAGCAACAACAGTATATGTAAACAGGGGTATCGTTCTTTTTATATATTATATTAGCATATTATTTTTTCATGTAAAGTAAAATTTAGTTGTTTTGATGATATATTACTGTAAATACTCAGAACACTTGGTCATCGTTTGTTACTGTCGATTGTGCTGTTTGTGAACAGAAATTTAAAAGTCATACTTCGAAAGTTATTTTTAAAACACATTTATTTATTTTCACAGTTTTAAAGTCTTTTTAACGCTATTGAAAACAAGGTAAAGCGCTAGGCTTCGAATCGCTATAGCTCCCGTTGTCCACCAGGAGTCAGTGTTCTCATTTTATCGCACTTCAGTTTTGTCAATACAGTCTCAGTCTGTTTTAATATTAAAACGACACTTTGAACACCTTACTCTTCAATGAGGGTGAGAACATGCCTTTTTTATATTCCATCTACAGACATACTTTGTTATATTGGCCCATCTCCCACCGCCCAAGTCCCAGTACAGCATATTGCTGACTCATCTGTTCTACAGGAAGGATGCAGTTGTTTTTGTTTTCTACACAGCTGAGCTAAGGCCCCTTTGTTCAGAAACTTTGAGGTTCAGCTACAGTTGAGAGGTGGTGTCAATAGGAAAAGCAAAAGTTTCCATTCACACCGAAAGTAGCTATTTGAAAATTTCTTCAATGAGAGTTAATTAGCCTTCACTAACATGTAGGATCAATTCGAGACAAGTTTGCACACACATGCATATGCCTTTACATGTATGTAACAGTTTACTTACATTGTAAATGGTCTGCAGGGTTTTGAAAGTACCCCAACACTTCTGATGTAGGTAATTTTAGGTTTATAATGAAAAACAGATTTGTAAGGTCTCTTGTGTGAGCATGAAAACCTGAGTGTCACGGCAGATGCATGAGAGTTGGCAACCCTGCATGTACGATGATCTGACGCAGTTATGATGTGATGGGCAGTTCACAAACAAGCCTGGTCATGTACCTTAATGAGCACAAACATCTGTGTTAAGCTAAATATGATATTGTGTTGAACTTGTCTGGTAATATTAATTTAGAGTCAAATATCATATGAATGGTGAGACATTTGTTAGACTACTCCCTGTGTTTGCAGGCAGCATGTAACACAGGGTATTACCATGATACCGTCCATGTAGAAAAGGCAGAGTTGCTGCTATTAAGTGCTAAGCCTGTATTTTATGATGCAATAGGAGTGTTTTGATGGATTAAATAATACCTTAATCATTTTTGAGAAATACTTGACTTTTCAACTGAGCAACAACAAACAAATAATATTGCAAGATCCATGCATGTGTGGAATTATTTGGTATTCATATTATGTATACTGGATGTTGTTATGTAGCTAGAATGGTTGTTCTTGTCAAAAGGTAGATCCCACCTTTTAACTTTTTTTGCCATTTTGATTACATGTATTTCTGTTGTCGAAAAAAAAAGAAAAGAATTATGCTTACTTATTTCTTGCAGCAAATCAGATTACAAAGTACCTTATTATTAGACTTGACTACTGCTACATGTTAGATCTTTACATCCAACAGAACAGTTATTAGCGCTAAGACAAGCTAGTGGGCTTTCTGCTGAACACGGAAGAAGTGAATGAGTGTCTCCACATTTCACCTCCAGCTGCAATGTTTACTGCTGCTTCTGCAGTGTCTGCCGCCGCATCCACTTGTGAGGCACTGAGCTTGAGCCCCAGCGATCCACGACTCTGCAAGGTAGTTTATGCCAAACGCTATGATCTCAGCAGGCAGAACACATTTGATGAGGAAATGGCTAAGATGGTAGCCAGTCAGGATGACTGTATCATGGCGACATCAGTTCCTACTGAGAGGATCTTCTCAAAAACAGGGCAAATTATTACAGGGAGGAGAAATGGGACAAGCCCCCCATTAGTGAGGCAGTATGTCTTTATCAATGCAACACTGTGATAAGTGGAATTATGGTAATAATTTTAGTTTGTATCTGTTATTATAATTATGACCCAAGTATGTTGTGTGCATTATTGTTCAATATATATACATTGTGTGTGTGCACATGTGTGTGTTAATTCGCTGAATAGAATATAGAATAAGATTCCATTAAGCAATTTAAATGGAGATCGAAATACTGTTAAATAAAGACCTGTTTTGGAAAAAAAAAGAAGAGTGTTGATTTACACTATATGGACAACAGTTTTGGGACACCTGGCTACTGCACATACAAGAACTTTTATGAGATCCCATTTAAAATCCATGGGCATCAGTTTGGAATTGGTCCCCCCTTCTCACAGCTGCCACTCTTTTGGGAAGACTTTCCACAAGATTTTGGAGTGTGTCTGTGGGATGTTTGCCCATTTATCCAGAAGAGCATTTGTGAGGTCAGGCACTGATGTTGGACGCGAAGGCCTCAAAATCTCCATTCTAGTTTGTCTGAAAGGTGTTTTATGGAGTTAATGCCAGAGGAAGCTTGGAACTCGGTAGTTACTGAGTCAACAAAATGTTGGTGACTCTTACGCACTATGCTCCCTCACACCTGGTGACCCGCTCGGTTACATTACGCAGTCTGCCACTTTGTGATTGAGGTTTTGTCATTCCTAAACGCTTCCACTTTGTAGTAATACACTTAACTATTGACCGTGGAATACCTAGCAGGAAAGAGATTTTACAAACTGACTTATTTCAAAGGTGGCATACTATGACCCTACCACGCCTGACTTCACTGAGCTCTTCAGAATGACCCATTCTTTCACAAATGTTTGTAAACCTGACTGCATGGCCAGGTGCTTGATTTTATATACCTGTGGCAATGGGTCTGAATGAAACAGATGAAATCAATGATTTAATAGGTGTGTCCCAATACTTTTTTCCATACCATGTATGTCTTATGAGTTCAGCTGAATGACTTGACTCACTGAATAGGGCTGAAATGCACATGACAGTCGATCACATAACACTTTCTCTGGTAAACAGGAACATACAAAATTGACCTCAAGAATAGGCTTTCTAATTTAAGGAAATCAATGATCATTTGTGATTATATCCCTTATAAATCAGGACATTATCACACTGAGATAGTCCTGATTGTTTTTTTTAATAAATTAAGAGCTGCAAAACATAGCTGCTCCTACACATATTAATTTACTATTAAAATTATAATTAGAGATTTCAGCATGAATTTACAGTATACAAACCAGTCAAGGTTATTCTTTGGACATGAACGACAATCACAACCTTTTCATATCAGAGTTATTGTTAGCTTACATGGGCTACCCTACCACATGTAACATGGATTGTAGAAACATATTTCTGAGCTTGGGAAAAAAAAAAGATTTAGCTGAAATCAATATTTTCTTTGTGCATACATCCCAAACTTATTTATATTTAAATAATCTCTTTATTTCACTCTTACAAAAAAGTTAAAATCTAACATCAGTTTTCTCTGTTTTAAACATTTAAGCAGAAAAATGAATATTATTTGAGAGGAACTCTTTCTCACTCGAACCAAAAATATTAAAACCACATAAAAGAAACAGAAGATTAACCCCGTGAAGAGTTAATGTGACAGGTTGCAAAAGCTGCCCTCTTTAACTCCTAATTCCCCACCTCAACAGTGTCAGGGAGAGCAGCTAATGGACCCGGGCATGTCAGAACTTCTACTGCCCTGAAGCCTCAGGAAAGGGCATAAGTTAGCAAGCCTGGCCAGGGGCAGGATAGGGCTCTGTGATACTGAAGTCGAGGGGAGAGAGGACACAGTCTTACACAGTATTACTACTAATTGATGAAGTATACCATTTTTATACCATGAAGTATAAAAATGCATGCATGACATATGCACATCATTTCATCTTTCCATTTTCCAACAGATGATGTTACTGCACTATGTAAGATCACCGTAGCACAAACAGAAAAATAAGTCCTGTCCAAATACGCAATAAACTGCCACCACCTAAAATAGGTGGCAAATTTTAAAAAAAGGTGACTGTTGTAAATGCAATGATAATCAAAAAACCTTTCTATTGAAACAATGAATTTGATGAGTCTCCCAGGAGCGCAGATTTCCAAACAGACACAGTGACAGAGGTCATTGGTGAAGGGGGACCTTAGGACCACACTACTAGGAATTCTCCATCACTGCTACTACCCTTCAGCACTGAGACGGGTTCAAACTGGCCACCTGACATGAAGGGGGGGCACCAGCAGGGCATCTCTTCATAACAGAGAGTTTATAATCTGCAGTCCTACCCCCAAAAACATAAGAAATAGAACAACATTCTTTGGTACGGCCACTTTGCACACATCCACCCCAGGCTGCTCTCTTCATCATCAGTTCAGCTGGACTCTCTCACATGTGCCTCGCTGTCCCTGCACTGCTAACCTATGTGTCATGGCTTGTCCCAGCAATCTTTTCACAAACAGCATAACCTTAGACCTTTTTTGCAAGTGCCTCTTGCAGAATCGCATCAGCTGCTAAAGGACTCTAATGTTCTAGTCAACTTGGAGGGACACAACATCCTTGAGGTGAGTCAAACCATCAAGGCAGATGGTACCTCAGGCCAATCTTTGGGGATCTTGACTCAGGCCTTCTGCTTTACACAGGCTATTCCAACTGGAAGTAAAACCCATTTTTCAGCAATAAAATATCCATCCATCCATTTTCCAACCAGCTTCTCCTACTGGGTTGCGGGGGGTCCAGAGCCTATCCCGGAAGCAATGGGCACGAGGCAGGGAACAACCCTGGACAGGTGGCCAGCCCATCGCAGGGCACACTCACACACCATTCACACATGCACACCTATGGGCAATTTAGAAACTCCAATCAGCCTCAGCATGTCTTTGGACTGTGGGGGGAAACCGG
>JAODJU010000002.1:16544305-16555532 GCA_026776725.1 Gnathonemus echidnorhynchus | reverse complement strand
TCTATCCTACCTGGCTTCTGATGAGCCACACTAGTTCTCAGGTAAATACCAGGAGCAGGTGTGGCTCATCAGAAGCCTGGTAGGATAGAAAACTTACTGGATAGTAGCTCTCCAGGACCAGAGTTGGTGACCCCTGACCTAGTACATGTCATCCCCACCTACAGATCCACAGCATCATGGACTACAGCAGCCTCTGAGCGGATACCATAGTGCCCAAGGCAGTGTGGTGTTTCCCCAATAACCTGCAGGCCAACAACCGGCCTGAACATAAAGAGCAAAGCCTGCAGGGGAATTAAAATTAAGTGCCTTGCAAAAGTATTGACCCCCCCCCTTAAAATGATTAGATTTGCCTAAATTAAAAATGAAATAGACACGTATTCTTCCTGTCAGAATTTTTATTTCAAACTCATAGTCTCTCACAGTAAATTTTCAAAGTCAAAATCAATTATTTGTCAGGAAATATTTAACAGAAAATCAAAAACTGAAAAATGTTTTGTTCATAAGTATTCAACCCCTGCATATTAATATTGGGTAGAGCCACCTTTTGCTGTTATAACAGCAATAACTCTTTGGGGGTAAGTAGCTACCAGCTTTTAACACTGTTGAGGTGTGATTGTTGCTTATTCTCCACGGCAGATTTACTCCAGCATTGTTTGGATGTTGCTTGTTGACCACAATTTTCAATGGCATTAAGGTCTGGGGAGTTTCCTGGCCGTGGACCCAAAATGTCGATGTTTTCTTCCCCAAGCCACTGAGGTATCACTTTTTCCTTATGGCACGGTGCTCCATCATGCTGGAAAAGGCACTGTTCATCAACAAACTGTTCTTGGATGGTTGGGAGAAGTTGCTCTCCCCGGATGTTTTGTTACCATTCTTTATTCATGACTGTGTTCTTAGGCAAAACTTTGAGTGAGCCCACTCCCTTGGCTGAGAAGCAACCCCACACATGAATGGTCTCAGGATGCTTTACTGTTGGCATGACACAGGACTGATGGTAGTGCTCACCTTTTCTTCTCTGGAAAATCTTTTTTCTAGATGCCCCAAACAATCATAAATGGGATTCATCAGAGAAAATGACTTTACCCCAGTCCTCAGCAGTCCAATCCCTGTAACTTTTGCAGAATATCAGTCTGTCCCTGATGTTTTTCTTGGAGATAAGTGGCCTCTTTGCTGTCGCTCTTGACACTAGGCCATCCTCCAAAATTCTCCTCCTCACTGTGCATGCAGGTGCACTCACACCTGCCTGCTGCCATTCCTGAGCAAGCTCTGCACTGATGGTGCCCCGATCCTGCAGCTGAATCACCTTTAAGTGACGATCCTGGCACTTGCTGGACTTTCTTGGGTGTCCCGAAGCCTTCTTCATAACAGTTGAACCTCACTCCTTGAAGGTCTTCATGATCCGATAAATTGTTGATTTAGGTGCAATCTTACTAGCAGTAATATCCTTGCCTGCGTAGCCCTTTTTGTGCAAAGCAATGATGACTGCACATGTTTCCTTGCAGGTAACCATGGTTAACAGAGGAAGAACAATGATTTCAAGCACCATCCTCCTTTTAAAGCATCCAGTCTGCTATTCTAAATTAATCAGCATGACAGAGTGATCTCCAGCCTTGTCCTCGTCACGAGAGAATCATTGATTTGATGTCAGCAGGTCCTTTTGTGGCAGGGCTGAAATGCAGTGAAAATGATTTTTTTTTTGGGATTAAGTTCATTAATTCATTAGAGGGACTTTGCAATTAATTGCAATTCATCTGATCAATTCATCTGCAATTCATCAGAACATTCTGGACATTATACAAATTGCCATCATAAAAACTGAGGCAGCAGACTTTGTGAAAACCAATACTTTTGTCATTCTCTAAATTTTTGGCCACGACTATATTGTTGTCTCAGTGACTTGTAGCAATTTTTTTGCTTTTATAGTTTCCGTTATGTAACTCTAGTCAAAACTGAAGATTATAATCATGCATTTATTTACTACTGTGATTCCCCTGGCCAGCATTATGTGTGCAGTTATAGAAAATTAATATACGCCCTTCAGATTCAAGAATTTCACAGTGCTGTGGTATAAATTGTTATAATGTTGTCAGGTAGGTTAAACTATAATGATGTTGTATTTTGCAGTTTATGCCAAGTGATAAGTTACAAGAAATGCTACACTCCCTTTGAACAGTATTTTTTTAGTTAATCATTGAGTGGATCCTGTTAACCTTGGGATTCTGTGATGATTAAGTTTTAAGATTTGAAACAGAAGAGCAGGCATTACAGAAAAGCTATTTCAAGTAATGGACTAAATATTAAATTTCAATTATTAATTAGAATATATGAGATAATTTGATTTTTTTATCAGTGAGGTGCAGCGGAAAATGTTCAAAAACTGTCATAAAATTCAGGAAAAAGTTCAGCTGTACCACTGCTGTGGAGGCAAGCTGCCAGTTTCGTTCCCGCCTCATGGTATTGCCGTAACTGTAACAGTTGGAACTTTACAAACCATAGTGATACTAATACCATTAAAACTGTGTGGTCCATTGTGCATCGGAAACACTGCCATGTAACATCACAACATGGCCCAAACCTCAAGAATCTGCAACAACATGCTACAAATATACCAACATACCTCCCTTTTGGACACCTTAACTCGCGATCCATATATAACAAAAGCACCTGTCTGCATAATATCATCAAACTGGACGTTTTTCTACTCAGTTCAACCATGACATCAGCCTAATAATTTTTTAAACCTAAATCTATGCTGTCTGCCTGGTTGTTTTTATTTTATCTCAGAAGTTCTCAAAATTTGATCAGTTTTAGATCTTTACCCATACAATGTGTCTGCAGTGTTTGAAAAATATCCTTCCAATACTTGGATCAAATGATTTTGAGTTGTCACATTAAAAAGAAAGTGTCTCTGCCGGTGGGGGCAAATTGGTCCCAAACTCATGTTTTCCCTGTCCAGGGAACACAAGTAACAATAAAAAGTGCATTCCCTGAAAACAAGCAGCAAGCCTTACAAGTGTGACATTGTCATGGTCTTGGCGTTGCGTGACTGTGTGACCTGACAGGCTTTTGTCAGGAGGGATTCCAGAAAGAGTTCAAGGGCCCGTGCTGAAATTTAAATGATAGGAAAACTGTCCACAGTTTCTACTCTTTTCAGAGATGACTGAAAATATCACCAGTGAAAGTCCCGTTCCTTAATTCATCTCCAATCAAGTGCCTTTTTCTCCCCTAACACTGTACATGACATACATCGATCTTTTAACTATTCATTTAGGTAGGATTACAAACATTCACTAATCATAATTATGGGGAAATTACAGTTAATTAGGCCTAACCATACAAGAACGTCACATGGATTAAACACAGAGTAACAGTGGGAACATACCAAGGCCACTTTGGATTTGCAGGGATAAAATTCAATTAGCTAAGCCCCAGACTACGCTACAACCATTCAGTGTGTTCAGCCCAAGGGGTAATCAACCACTGTATCATTACAGACTTTGTTATGGCCCAATATGGATAAAAAAGAGAGGCAGAGTGAAATCATAACAGATTAAACTTGAAGGTGCATAAAGGATACAGATAATCACAGGAACAGCAGCTGCTACTTTTCCTATTTCTTCATCCGTCTGCATTATCTTCTTAATCCTTGCCTAAAATGGATGAATGATGAATAAATTAAACGTCGGTTAATATATGCATGATCGTTACTATATAACGTATATCCAGCTGTGTACCAAGTGCTGCTAAATGGATAAATCCGTAATGATCTGCAGTTTTTCCTAATTGCTTATATGGGTCTCAAGGCGGGGAGAAAGGAATGTAACAGGCAGGTTTCCACATGGTGCACCTATAAAAGAACACCACTTCAACAAAGTCTCCTGTCCACACTCTCAAGCACCCAGTTCCACAGTTCCTCCAGAGGCTTTCACTGCCAATATCTAAGGTGAGAAAGACACCACGAAGGGTCAACATACAAGGCCCCTGGACCCGACACCATCCCTGGCTGAATTCTACAATGCTATGCAGACCAACTAACAGAGGTCTTCACAGATATCTTCAATATATCACTTGCCCAGGAAAAAGTCCCCACCTGCTTCAAAGTAACCACATCCTACAGACAGGAAGTGGGAAGACAAACACCTTAGTGCTTTGAGAATGTTCAAGGTGAACAACTGTATAACAGGCGACAGCGAGGCTATATAGCTGGTGATAAAATCTCTGAGTACCTTATCAGCTCAGTGCTCCCAGACATCAGTGGTATGAAGAGAGCACAGCGGATGTCCATGGAGATCATGCACCTCAGTCACCATCTCTGTGCCTCCTGCCATCTAGACCGTGCTATAGGAGAATGCACTGCCGGATCATCAGAGTGGAAAACGGCTTCTTCCCCCAAGCTGTGCGCATGCTCAACTTCCACATATGACTCACATACCATGAACGCTCCCAACCTGCACCCTACCAAACTCCTTGAAACGTGTATATATGTGTATATGAATATTAATAGTTCTATTTATACGTATATCATGTATATTTAGTCCAAATCACACATTCTCATAGCAACTAAAAATCTTACCTAGCGACTATTTTTGGTCAGTGCCGTGGCACTCATAAATTAAAATGACCGTAAAATCAGACGGAATTAAGTTTACCGGGACGCGCACTATCCATAAACTGTGGGGAAATAAGTCAGAGAGCTCCTCCGCGCAAACGGTAAGTCAGTGAATAGTTAACAATAGCATAATAAAAAATGAAAAACAAAAAGTAGCCGTACACCATCCCCACCCCGACTCCTCCAACAAGACCAACAACCAGACAAAATATACAACCTGTAAGAACACAGAGGACGGGACTAGCAACTTTTCGCGACATTTCATAGCCAGTATAGTTACTTCTGGTGAGATTTTTTTTCCAACTCTGTTTACCAGTTAGACGAAAAGGCAGCAGCCACGCGTTGTTGGACGGGTTCTTTGAAAATAAAAAGTTGCTTCATTAAAAAAGTGTGCGGTGCACCACTCAGACCGAGCTACCCGAGTCCTACCAGTATTCTTTAATTATAGTGGTATAATACAAGCGTCTTAACCTCGGACGCTACATTGATATAAATCTAAATTCTAATTCTAATTTTAATTCTAATCATTACTAATGAATAAGCAAGAATATTACTTGTAGTGATAAACTATTTTGATACATTTTTAAGCTTGATTTATACATGCAACTGCAATACCCATATCAAATAAAAAATAACTTTTGATAATTTTTTTAAAGTTTATTTTGTATTGCTATACAGTGGCAACACGACATGCCGACAAATGAACTTGTAACATGTAACATACTGCATCTAGGAGACTGCGATCATAAATGCATATGATAACTAATAACCTAATGTACAGAATGGCTTATTCAGGATCCCCTCACCCCCGGCGTGCGCTCTGTACCTGTGCCTGATAAGACTCCCCCTCCTATCTGATTGTGATGTAACTGACCGCTGCACATAACCCAGAAACCAACTGTTGCACTATTTGCAAATAATAAATATATGGTACTACATATTAGGGGTCAAAAGTTTGTAGTGCTATGAGCCATAATAATAATAATAATAATAATTATTATTATTATTATGTGTGATGCTTGCACGAGAGCCTATACTACCTCATTTCGCTGTGCACGTGCACAGCGACAATAAAGTTGACTTTGCTCTCGTTACGATTCAGTTGCTCTTACGTCACTATCTCTAGTTTTGAAATACTGACCCAAATTAAACTAGAAATGCTCAAGTTATTTTAAAAAAGTAATAATGATGTCTATTCAACACGAACAGCTGTACAAATCTGGCATCCATGTGTCTTTTTATTTCGGTACAAATCCTGTTCATGATGAGCGAACCATATCCAACCACCAACAAATGATAAAATACTTTTAATTAGTTATACATAGTCTCGATATACCAAGTAACACAGGCAGTAACCCTAATGCAGTGCTCACTCCGCAACTTATCGTTAAATATGTGACACAAAGGTACCGATGTAAAGTTGGATTGACGCGCACTGTCAGAGCTATATAGGCCTAGCTGTCAAACAAAGGGTTCGGCTCAGCTCGGCACGGCTCGGCTGCTAGGCCGCAACTCAGCCTGACGCGCGCTCCTCCAAGGTCCCTTTGGGTTACTGCTGAAATGTACTCACCGGGGGGAACCTGGCGTTATATTTCTTCTTTTTACTAGGCATGTTCGTTTGATAGTTATTTTTTTTAGAAGCTTGAACCTATATTTAATTTCTTCGTATGTGTTCACACGTTCCCACTCAGCGTTCCTGGAATCTGGAGGAGTCTGTCGGGTCCCGCCGCCTGAATATTGCAACCAGTGCCCGTATCGGCAAAGCTTCTGCTAAGCGAGACCGGGCAAGCAGTTCGTCGGCGTTTTACGGTAGACCCGAGCGCCAGGACGTACACGTTGCGCATTTAATCGACTCTTTACGGTTTTGTGCGTGTTTGCTCATCGTATTGTGGTATGGTTTAAATAATCCGTCGTCGTATCCCTGTTTGTGGGAAGGGAAGGCTACGCACTCTCCGTGAGTATAGTTACATAAAACTCTAACATTTTCTGCTGAGTACGGCCGCTTCATTTTAATTGGATATTCGGACTTCGTGTAAATATGCCTGGGGAGGGATAACTCACATCTAATAATAGCTCTTGAGTAATGTACAAGTAGTAGTTAACTACGTTGTATTTGACGTGGAGCTCGGTAACTGGACGTGGGACGTGCGTAATAGTATTCACATATTCATGCATATACTAAGTGGTCGTCCTGGACTTGATCGGGCATGGGCATAGTAAGGAATTGGCAGAACCAAAGGCACCGTAACTGCATGTTTTCGGACTGTTGTAGGAAGTATCAAAGTTCGCGTCGCCGCAATGATCAGCTTCGCTCTGCCGGATATTTTGCTGCGGCGGTTCCGAGGTGAACCAAGTGCTTCCTGCTACTAGTCCATGTCATTATCTTGCTGTTAAATAAGCAAGTGCCCGTTTTAAGATAATGTCCTAGCATACCAGTGTATGCTTTATGACTACAAAAACCCGAACTGATTTGTTAGAATTAAAGACCTCAATCAACAGTTGACTGTGTAAAAATATTAAATGACACCAGTAATCCTATCTTCGCAGTGGTAACTGGGACATGGTGGAATATAGCTAGAACACTTTTCAGTCAGCTCTGTCAAATAGCATTCATTGCTATTTGGTGATTATGTGTTTTCTACACCCCTGCAGCACTTAAGTTTGTCTTTTAGCTAGGGGGAAACGGTGACAGGAGTCATCATAAAAATGGAAGAAGTCTTTGGAGAGGGTGACACGGAGAACCCAGAAGCCATGTCTGCAGATGCCCTAGCAGCAGAATCCATGGCGGCTGACATGGACCCCTGGATAGTGTTTGATGCTCGCAAGACTCCTCGAGCTGAGTTTGAGCAGTGGCTTGAATCGAACCAGCCCTCACAAGTCAGCCGCTTTGGAGAAGATAGAGAAAACCCTTGCCCTGTAGGATGGATCGCAGTGTACAGCCCAAACCACAGTCCCAGCACTGGTGATGTTACTGGGCTCCAGGAGTCCTGGGAGAAGTTGCTGGCCAGCGGTCGGCCAGTTGGCTTTCCGTCAGTAAAGGAGCTGGCTCTAAATCACGGTGTGCTCTCTGGAAAATGGCTTATGCACCTGGACACGGGCTTCAAGGTGGATCATGCTTGGGAAGGGATAGCCAGAGCTACTGTGGATGGAAAGATCTCAGCGGCCAAGGTGAGCCCGCGCACGCCTAAATCTGACAGCAAGCACGTCATCTGTGTCTACAATCAGACCTTCACGGATGAGGACCAGGTCATGAGACTAGATGCGGAAATACGGGCCACAGGTGTGAAATGCCCGCTGTCCTACAAGCCTGACGTTTACACCTACCTGGGCATCTACCGCAATAACTGCTGGAACATGTGCCCCACCATTTATGAGAGCAAGTTTGACCTGGAGTGTGTTCCACGTCGCTCCCATATTGTGAACAAAGTCACAGGTTTGGTGGTCTCATGATGGCAGTCATAGACATTGGATGCTATGACCTATGAAAAAATAGAACTTTTGTTATGTTAATAGTAAATTAGGGCTCCAGTATCTCGGTATGTAGATTTACTGATTTTTTTTTTTTTTTGAGGGGGGGGGGGGGAGGTGCTGCTGCTTCCATCATTTTGTAAAGGGGGTAGGGATACATTATTGTGAGTGGCAGCAGCTTGACAAGTGAATCAAAATTTGTTTGCTTTCTCTTATTCATAAAGACGTTCAAAATTTTCAGATGGTGAATTCTTTCTTTCACTTTTTCAGTTGCTTTATGGAAAATACTTAACAGGAAAACAACTATGCTTTACGAGTTAGTAGTGCAGGTAGTTGAAGATATTTATTTGGATTTTTAGTACGATAACATGCATGTTTAAATTGCCTCTTGGTGATTTTACACCTTTAGACATAGAGTTTTTATGCTGGCTTTCATAAAAGGGTAGGTGCCTTGCTGTGATTTGAGTATGATCCTTAAATCTCATTTTTACTGTCATCTGCCATTTACCGCCATATGACTAAAACTGAGCTGCTGATCTTAAGGAAAGGTTCACAATTTACTGTAAGGCAGAGGTATTCAAACAGTGTGACATGCCCTCCATGTGGAATGCAAAGGAATTGCGGGGGGAAAAACTGGGGGAGTTGAGCCATGCATGATATTAACAATGTGAACATTATATGCCTGTACACATTATATGATGCTAACAAATTAAAATTATTAAAATGTATAAAAGACACGCACCACATACAGAATACTTCAAACTGTTATGGCAAGTAATGTAACGAAAGTTTATGGTAGGGAAAGTAGTTCTGTTAATGCTGACAAATTGGGAGAAACCATGGAGATATTTCTAGCTGCTAGTAGTGATAAAGAAAATGTGATTGCAAAGCAATCCAAAACAAGTAGAAACAGAAAATATGATGCTGCGTATTTGGAGTACGTTTTGTGTGTGGGGAATCAGGACCAATATCAATCCTAAAGGGACTCTCTCAAAAGAGTTTGAATATCACTGCTATAAGGGCATGTTACTGAGCTGAAGGAGACTCTCTACAAAGCATTCTGTTTTCTTGGTTTGCATGAGAGCAGATCAGTCCTACTTATAAGATGAATCTATGATACAGGTCCAAAGCTTTGGACCTCACAAACAATATCAGTGTTTCTTTTGTCTTTTGGTAATTTCTATATGCCAAGCATGCCCAGTGGTTTTCATGATACACTACACCTAACTGTATGTTTAGAATAAACATTGCTCAGTGCAGCATTTCCCTTTATACATACATATTTTAATATAGATTTGTAAAAAAAAGTTTACCAAATGTTGAGAAAAATGACTAAAAATCTTGAGGTAACAGCCTTTGAGTTACAACTAATGATTGCTGATATTTTTCCAGGATTACAACCTATGGTCTTAAAAAATCTGGAGTGATTAACAAAAGCCATCAGAATGAAATGCTTATTCTTGTAAAGTGATCCACATCTAGAAAAACTGCATAATTATAAAACTATTAAAGAAGTCAGTGTATCTACTACCTTTACTTCTGCCTTTAGAAACTGGCCAGGATATTCACTGATTTGGTTGGTTAATTTCCATGTCTCAAAGCGGAGGGAAATCTCACCCTTTTGAGGTTCCCCACTATGAGATATTTAACCTCTAGCACCGATAGGCAGTCCCCAGGTTAAGAATGTCCAACTTACAGATAGCTCATACTTAAGAAGACTGCCATGAAGCCTTTATATTAAAAATTCAATTTAAATGCAATGGTTCGTAATAACAAACTCAATACTCACTACTCTGATACTCATGAAAACATCACACATCTTCAACGGTTGGTAGGCTTGAGGTACAGTACTGTAGTTATTTTTATCATTGTTAGTAGTAGTAGTATTAATGCACTGTATTAGAATAAGATGTTTTAGTGTATTGCAAGTGTATAAGTGTTGTATATGCATAGAAAGGCAAAATACTATATACTAAGACAAACATTTGATTAGCTGATGCTAAGTAAGAACTGTATGTACCTGTTCCGACTTACAAATTCAAATTAAAGACAGAATTAGGAACGGATTATGTTCATAATCTGGGGACTGCCTGTACTTTGGAACTGAAGACTGATATGTATCAACTAATGTCAAAGTGCAAACTCGACTCATCCCCAGTCAGCTTCCTTCAAAAATGACTGACTCAGGCAGACATGCTGGGGAAACTCATTATACTGTTAGTAGAATGTGTAGTTAGTAGAAAGTTATCATTTTCAGATTTTTATATGTGTCTTTATAAATTCATGGTGCAGCTGGTAAAACAACCACACCCCTAAAGGGGGCACATCTAGGCCATATATACCAACCACACCCCTAAAGGGGGCACATCTAGGCCATATATACCAACCACACCCCTAAAGGGGGCACATCTAGGCCATATTTAGAATTTAGTGATCGATTGTCATTGTTGACACCACAGCACACAACAATGAATTGTGTCCTCTGCATTTAACCCATATGTGACATGTCAGGGGGCAGCTAATTCAACGCCCAGGGAGCAGTGCTTGGAGGCAGTACCTTGCTGGTCAGGGATTTGAACCTGCAATCTTTCAATTACAAGCATGCTTCCCTAACCATTAAGCCATCACTGCCCATCGACACATATATACCAACGATACCCCTAAAGGGGGCACATCCAGGCCATATATACCAACCACACCCCTAAAGGGGGCACATCCCTTATGGAGGCACATCCAGGCCATATAAACATTTAGTAATAGAAAAATACCTGTGGTTGAAAGCAGAGGTTGTTGGATTTCCAAGACTTTTTATAGTGAAATAACTTGAAGATTTATTTGAGACATGCATGTTTTTTTCTTTTCACTCAAAATTATATGTAAAATTTTAATAAATGATGAGCATCATCACCTACAGGTACAAGGTTGTAGTCAAGTTCAGTGGTGTGGAACTTGCTTGTCCTCACACTGGAGATGTGGGTTTCCTCTCCTCCAGCCGTCCAAAGATGTTCTTCAGGGGCCTCATGTATAACGACGTGCGTAGAATTTACACTAAAACATGGCGTACGGACAAAAGTAGGAATGTGCGTAAGCAAGAAAAAATCCAGATGCATAAAACTGTACGTAAGCACAGATCTACGCACATTCCCTTTA
>JAODJU010000002.1:16507449-16517828 GCA_026776725.1 Gnathonemus echidnorhynchus | reverse complement strand
ACATTTTGTTTTTGCATCTATCTTTTCACTGATGTAAGGAAACATATATATTCCTGTTGTACACTAAAGAGGACATGCTGTCAAATTAAAATTAAAAATAAATTTGAAAAATTTTAAATTGTAAGATGTTTTATTTCCTCCAAAGACAAATAACCTAAAATTGAAGGACACATTTTCCTTGGGTCTCAGGAGGATATAATATCCATCCATCCATTTTCTATACCCGCTTGTACTATGCAGGGATGCATCATTTCCATTAATGACCCATTATTCAGATAACATGTAGCAAAGTGGGTGGGGCACTTGAGGAGGGTCATTACACCCAGCACTCAGCGTGCCACAATATGAAGACCACAGTATGATCACAGATACGTGACCCAGAAGTTCCATCAGGTCGCCATGTGTGCTTTCTACAGAGACGCTGAATGCTGGAGATCAGGCTCAGAGGCTTCAAGTATAAAAGTCACTTCTTTACTTTCCCAGGTGCACACAGGGTGAGTAATGATATTTTCATCTCCTGGGGTTTGTGCCAAACAGTGCATGTGTAGCCGAGATTTTTATGTTGGTGCGTGTTGACTGCGCATGGGCAAGGAAATTTACCAGATGTTTAAAGTAAGTGGCAGCACTGACTTTCATGGAGCAGAAGTTAACAAAGAAACAATAGAAGAAATAAATTTTGTTGGTATGGAGGTACCCACATATCTAATTTTTCATACTGGCAGTAGGACTCTGGCATTTTAAAATCGTGACGATAAAATTCACCAAGAGGACTGGGTGGGTAATTTTGTTGCAAAGATTTGAAAATGCTGCTGTGTACAATATTACCATAGTACCGCCCAAGCCTAGTAACAACTTTGAAACTGATCATAAAAATTTTACCCATTTTTCTACACTGCTTGTATGTGTTTTTGTGATACATCTGCTCTCTGGTGGAACATCTTTATGGTTTGCATGTGCCGACCACAACCATCTGTGTCTATGGACAAATGTAGTGTACACAAGAGTCCGCACTCACAACCGTCCGCAGCCCGAAAGCGCAGAAAGACGAGCATGACCTAGGCTTAGGTGCGTATATTATTGATATGAATCAATCAATGTGGCTTGTACTCCATGACTAGTCTTCAAAACCATCAGACTTGATTAGTATGTGAATAGCATGAGGTGTCTCTACACTACTCCATATCGAATGACAGACCTTTTTATTAGTGTTCCTGGCCATCTTTGACCATATCATTCGCATACTAGCTTCACCATCACAAATATCAGCAGTAATTGTGAATGAGCTTCAGTCACCAGTTTGAGCCAGTACATTACTGCAGCAGCTATATGTGATTAACGCAACGTCACAATGACTTGATCTGGCTGTCCGAACTGGTTTCTAAAGAATTAAAATCCAAGGGTAACCGCCGTA
Organism: Gnathonemus echidnorhynchus; assembly: GCA_026776725.1. Classification (NCBI taxonomy): domain Eukaryota; kingdom Metazoa; phylum Chordata; class Actinopteri; order Osteoglossiformes; family Mormyridae; genus Gnathonemus; species Gnathonemus echidnorhynchus. The sequence continues at coordinate 16,516,417 of JAODJU010000002.1, read as the reverse complement.
ACAAAAATAACGACTGAAACATCTTCAGCACAAACCATCTAAATCTGACCAACCAGTTGCAAGTGATGTGTGCTGTATAGAAACACCAAAACATAAAACGAAACCGGCCGATAAAGCCCCCGATCGCAGGTGTCAATTTCGGGGCGGCAGAACGATCACAATAATATACGCGCCATAACAGAAACTACAAACAGGAAAAGTAGCTTAAAATACTTTCGGTAACAATCAGACAACTGATATCCCTGACAGTCTTTCATTGGTGGCTCCTCCTGCTGTATTAGCGCTGTGAAAAGGGGGTTTTCCCCGACACGAAAACAAACACCGAGACTTTTAGGGGGGAAAAACTACGTTCTTGCAGTACGTGTAAACTTACCATCCATTTTTTTCTGCATCCGAAATCCGCCAGACGTATTCACTGAGCCGTGTAACCTTGAAAGCTTCCGGCCTTGTAAAAGCGAATAAGTTGATTTATAACAATTGTAATTTCTTTCCGACTGAAGCGTTTACGTGCTGCAACAACTCAGCGCAACACTGCGGTGTCGCTTTCCCATGCTTATCGCTTGGCTGTCCCACCCCTCCAAAAAAGCACGGAAATACCCTAATGACGCAAAAGCGAGGAGAAGCGTGTAGGCTTTAACAGAAGCGCAAAAAACTGCGCCGCACCGCCCTACTAATGACTGTAGCCATTCTACAGTTGGTTCGTACGTTTAGATTTTGCTCAATTAAAAAAACTGTGACTCAAGCGACAGGTGGATCGACAGCATACGTGGCAATGGAATAACAGTATATATAAAAATATGTATCATGCTGATATACTAGTGGTTCCAAAGTGGTTCTATTAATAGACTAGTAGCAGCAGTACTGATGTTTATACTTGAAACCAGTGGAAGCGTAGCAGTAATGTAATCTTTTTCTATTGAATAATCGATTGTTGAAGTGATACCTGAAAGTAGTTATGAAGTCGGAGGTTATGGTGGTACAGGAACGAGCTCTTAATTGTTAATTTCTCCTGTTCTGCAGTTGGAAATGTGTAGGAATGTTAGTCATATCACCGATGCAAACCTCCAACGGCCCTTCCACACCTAGGAGAATCATGTAACACTTCTGAAATTATAACAATGGATCATATACTCCTTAGTATTTTTTGTTATATTTGACTGCTTACTGCCTCAGCTGTGAGTATTATGAGTAAGAGGATATATGATGGTTGTTATTTAACTCCATTTGTTCTATTCGTTACAGTGTCTGCTTCAAATAGGTTAAATACACTGATGTTAGGCTTAGCAGCATTAGCCAGGTTAACTGACCAGCTATCAGCAAGGGCATAGAGTTAGGTACGGATAGAAGGGACGTGACCCCACCGATATTGTGAGAGTACCCTGTGTGTTTAGGGGGTGGGGTTTCAGGGCTGATTTAGTCTATAAGTGTCGAAACCTAACCTACGCACTTGCTTATCAATAATACTTACCAAGTTGGAAAAAGAGTTGGCGTGAAACAGCCAAGGGAGATACAGCTGAGGAAAGTCATAAATAGAGTGTATGGCAGATCATCCAATCAAACGACTAGATAAGTTTTCTTCCTCTTTCCTAGATGCTTTAACACTGTGTTGATACTACAGCAAATGAGTTACTTTCAAGAGGAAGTAAATCAAACCTTTTTTTGGAAAATTATTCCCTAGCACTGTTTGAAAACTGTTGCTTTCAAATCTGATTGGTCACAAGGGTGTTGATTAATTTTCTGTAACCTCACACCTAATACCAGCCAGGCGAATCACAGTAAATCAATGTGTGATTAAATTCTTTAAATATAACTAATGTTACTTTAAATTTCAGATGTAAAACAAAGTTTGAAAATAACAAAATATAAAACCAATGAAATTGCTACAAATCACATATGTAATTTATTTATAAAGTGCTTATCTCAGACAAAAAGTCACAAAGCGCTTTACAGTAGTAAAACAGGGGATAGAATACAAAACTAGAAAGAACAAGGATAAAGCAGTACATAAACAGCAAACAAATTCATAAAATGTGCCGTAAAAACAAAACACATAGATAAAACAAAGATTACTCAGCTCTGAGTTAAAGCCTGACTAAAAAGAAAGGTTTTGAGCTGTTTTTTAAAAGAGTCCACTGAAACAGTCAAGGCTTAGAGACTGATCCAGTGAAACCCCAAGATTACGGAGGCTCGACTTAGAGGCAGGAGAGACAGAAGAAAGCTTTAGGCTGATCTCGGAGTGGAGGCTAGGGGGGGCTACAATTAAGATCTCGGTTTTTCCAGAGTTTAATTGTAGGTAATTGTTACTGCACCAGTCCCTCACCTGAGACAAGCAGGCAACCAGAGTGGATAGTTTGTTCAACTGAGAGGGTTTAAATGAGAATTAGAGCTAAATATCATCTGCATAAAGCTGGTGTGATATACATAGATAACATCAGTGCTTCAGCATGATGACCAGGACCTGTGGTCAGTGATTAAACACCAAAATGATTTCCTGATGAAATGCAGTTGTAATCCAGTCATAGTTTACAGTCCTGGGTAACCTGGGATGGTTTTATTAATCAGTAAAAAGTAAATAACTCTGGTTTTACCCATTACACAGCTGAACACCAAGAGGTACATTAGGTCAGGTCAGGTTGGGGAGCATGCACCCACCACACGATGAAACACCTCAGGATTCCAGTTGGCAATCCCCCCAAGTCGACACGCGGTCCAGTCCCAGCCTCCAGAAATGCCGCAGCCAGGTGTTACATGGGCATCCCCTCGGCCTGGTCCAGCCACTTGGGTCTTCAGCAACGAGGATCTTGCGAGCCGGATCACTCTCAGGGAAACGCTCCACATGGCCATAGGGCTGTAACTGACGCTCCCTCACAATGCAGGTAATGTGCCTCATTCGGGACTCCCTGAGCATGGCAGCCGGATCCCTTTCTGCTGCAGTAGTTCACACCAATCATCAATGTTTAAAAATGGTTTTTAAAAAGTGTGTTTGGATTAATTATTAAGAACTCGTTTGCATTTAGCTTGATAGTACCATCAACATGTTTTTTTTAGTTTATTAATGAATGTTTGGCTCGATAGCAATAAGTTTTATCGATTATAGCCACATTTTTAGCTGGATGACAACATGTTTTATTGGTTATTACTTACATAAAATACATTACTTACATAATAAAACATGTCAGTGAGATAATTCTTATGGAATATGTAGTTATAATCGATAAAACATATCGCTACCGATCTAAATATACATTAATAAACTAATAAAACATGTTGGTGGTACTATCATGTTAAATGCGAACGAGTTCTTAATAATAATTAATAAAAACAATTTTAAAAAAACCTTTAAACGTAGTAAACGTAGTTTATTGATGTGAACTCTTGCTGCAGCAGAAAGGAAGGACTATGAAACATGGCTATCGAGCTACATATAAATAGATAAACTAATAAAACATGTTGGTTATACTATCAACTTAAATGCAAAGGGGTTCTTAATAATAATAATAATAAAAATACACTTTAATAAAACTCGCAAGCCCAGACACTCAGACTCCTCGCTTGGTCTCTTGAGAGCCCCAATCAGAGCCTCCACTAACTCCACAAAGATCACAGCATCATTGGCAAAGTCAAGATCAGTAAATTTTTCTTCATCAACAGATGCCCCACAGCCTCCAGACCCCACAACAACTGCCCAACAACTAGTCCATGCAAGCATTGAACAGAGAAGGAGCAAGAACACACCCCTAACACACCCCAGAATCAACTGGGAAGAACACAGAGGTTCTGCCTCCACTCTGCACAGCATTCACAGTACCAATATACAGCCATGACGTTCAGCAATTTCAGGGGGATCCCGCGAAGACTCAAGATGTCCCACAAGGCAGCTTGATCAACTGAGATGAACGCTTTGAAGGCTGTGAAGAAACTCGATATTCGCATTTGCCAACCATGAGAAGCCTCAGTGCGAGGATGCAGTTAATGGTAGACTTCTTAGGCGTAAAAACAGAATGCTCTGGTCACTAGTAGGCAATGCAGATCCTAATGAGGATATCCCTAGCAAGGACCTTACCTGACACTAAGAGCAATGTTATGCCCCTGTAACTGCTGTAATATAAGCAATCACCCTTTCCAGATAGGGACATCAAATCCCATTTCCCAGTCAGTTTGGATGATGCCTGTCTCCCAAATGGAAGCAAAGATTGCTTGCAATGCCAGGAGGACTGCCTTAGCACCAGCCTGGATACCACAGATCCCTACAGCCTTCCCTACGCTCAGCTGGTTCACCATCTGTGCAATCACAGTGAGAATGGGTGGTTCACAGCTAATCAGAGGATCAGCCTCAAGAACTGTGGAACCAGAGATATCTAACATCCTAGTCAAAGGATCAGCTTTAAACAGTTGTTCAAAGTAGCCGGCCCAGCAGGTCACAGCTGCAGTGCCATTCGTAAGGACCATTCCATCACCTCCCCTGTCTGTGATTCTCCAAGGAACAGATTTGTATGTGTGTAATGCTTCAGTTCCTCTGTAAGCAGGACATGGCTTGCTAGACCATAGCTCACAAATCCCTCTAACAAACATCTCCTTATCTGCCTTCAGTGTCCTTGCAGCCGTATTTCTCAGTTTCTGGTACAGACCAGTTGCCATTAAGCTGTGCGTTGCGACTCCTCTAAATAATATCAGGGTGTCCTGCAAGATGAAACACCTCCTTCTGGGATCACTGGCAATACCAAACCAACCCTCAACAACCTTCAGAGTCTTGCCACGGAAGGTCTTCCACATCACGTTAGATTCAGCAGTCACACCCAAGTCTCCAAGGTCCTCACACAAACTGCATGCAAACTCATTAGAAACAGCCTGATATTGGAGTCTGGCAAGGTCCAGCCTCATTCTCCCAGTAGGTGGTAACCTTTCGGACCTAAGTTGAATCTTCAGAGTAGCAAGAACAAGTCTGTGGTCAGAATTCACAAACTGGCCACTTCTGTAGACCCTACAGTTCTGTAAGAGCCTCCAGCATCTGGTCACAAGGATGTGATTGATGTCTTTCTCCACACCACCAGCATTGGAGTACCAAGTCCAATGATGTGGTTCAGGGCACTGGAACCAGGATCCAGTGACCCGCAACCCCTTGCAAAGTCAAGGAACATGTAGCCACTTTCACATGGTCGCCAAACCTGTGGGGAGCGACACAATCCACATAGCCAGTTCTATCAGCGCCAGTTGTCGCACTGAAGTCAGACATGACCAGAGGAGTGTCATCTTTTGGGTACCCATCAGCCACCAAGCGAAGATGCAAATAAAATGTCTTCCTCATCGAGACATCATTCATCTCAGTCAATGCATACGCTGAGACAACAGACAAGACACCCAAAGAGTGCCTTAGCTTGAGTCTCATAATACATTCATTGAAAGGAGTGACATCAGACACCATCGGAAGGAGCCAATCCACTACAGCAACAGCTACTCCCTGAGTATGGCAACCATCAGAGTAACCAGACCAATAATAGGTATACCCACCTACAGAGATATGGCCACTTCCTATACTATGTACCTCAGAGAGTACTATCACTGAAATGTGGTGTTTATGAGGCTCCTCCACTAGCACAGGAACATGGTCACCATGCCGGATAAACAAGACATTCCATGCACCTACCCGGATGGGCCACCTCAGATTAGGCCATGAGTGCTGCCGTACAGCAGGCGATACCTCAGCACCACACCAGTTCCGGTCCCCAACAGGCCTGATTCCATTGGCTCTCTGGCAGTTTCAACTCTTCTGAGGATCAGGCTTCATAGGGCTTTCCCCCATCCCCTTCATGATGCGTGCAGCCTTCCTGTGGGTGGCTGCAGCAGAGCTAATCCTGCAGAAAGCAGAAAAGAGTCCTGCCTGCTTCGTCTGAGCTGTGTAAAGGTTTTACAGTTGTACATGAAACTCACAGGAGAGCAAAAGTTATAGAAATACTCAAACCAGCCCATCTGACACCAACAATCATCTCAAGATCAAAGTCACTGAGACCACATTAAACTGAAGCTCCTGACCAGTATCTGCATGATTTCATAAAAATCATGACTGCATTGCAGTCACATGATTGGCTAATTAGATAATTGCATGAATAATCAGGTGTACAGGTGTTCCTAATGAAGTGCTCAGTGAATGAATATTTATATTTCTTTGCCTCTGCGAGTTGTGTGTTTAAAACGTGGCTTGGAGTGCATTAACTTATGTCCACTCATACCATGGTTACTACACATTTGGCTTTTGTGTTTGTACATAAAGGCCAGCCTTGGGGCTTGAATAAGTTTAAACAAATGACCATCTTATGGTCTTAACAACAACAAATTTTTGAATTAATGACTATTTATTTTAGTGTCCCACTATTTTAGGGGCGTGGCACACAGAAGGAGCGGACGATCGGGGCAGAACACATTGTTTTTTTTAACTTTACATATTTTTTGGATACATTTATTTTCTTACTTTACAAATTACTGTTTGTAATATGCTTAGATGCGTTTAGTACAGTATATGCTCTTCTTGTTTTATCCTGTTCATTTTGTGTTTAAGTGCTAAAAAAAAAAAAAAAGAAAAAAAACATATTTAGGTGTCATTTTTTGGGGCCGGGAACCAATTAATTGGTTTTCCATTATTTCTTATGGGGAAAATTCGATCAGAACTCGAACTTTTTAGGATTCAAACCCAAGTTCTGAACAGATTAAGTTCAAGTTCCAAGGTACCACTGTATCTGATGGATCATATTACCACTTCATAAAAATATGAAATTCTACATCAGGGATAGGCAATCCTGATTCTGGAGTGCTGGTATTCAGGTTATTATTCAGGTATTGAGGTCGAGTGCAGTTTATCAGGGATGAGATAGGGTGGAAAAGCAGAAGCCCTCCTCCACTGAAGGAACTGAACTGGGTTGGGAGTTCCTTGGAAACAGAGGAGGCTAGTACCCAAGGACACACTATAAAGGGGAAAGGTTAGTGTATTTCTACTATCTTGTGAACAGAACCATCGGCTATCTAAACCGAAGCAGCATCCTAAACATAGGCTGGTAAATCATTCCATATTATAGGGGCTCTGTAGCAGAATGCTTTACCACCCACTGTCACTTTATTTATACGTGAAACGACAAGGAAACCTGCATTCTCCAATCTGAGTGGACAATGCAGCTCATAAACTTGCAGTTATTCTGTCAGGTAGGCAGGAGCTAGACTTTTAAGTGCCTTATATGTAAGTAGGAGAACTTTGAAGTTAGTCCTGAACCTAACAGGAAGCCAATGCAGGGAACGAAGAGCAGGGGTTATGTGTTCAAACTTCCTGCTCCTGATGATAATTTGAGCTGCTGAATTTTGAATATGCTACAAGGTATTTAATGTGCAGTGTGTTCTCCCAGATAACAGAGCATTACAGTAGTCTAACCTACTGTATATAAAACATGTATCAATTTCTCTGTGTCTTGAATAGTATGAAATCATCACAGTTTGGCAATGTGGCGTAGCTATTGGAAGCATACCTTCGATACTGCATCCACATGTAATTTGAGTGTATCTAAGATGACACCTAGGCTACAGGCTGAGCTGCTGAGGGAAAAGTTCAGCCCTTTGAAGTGGAGTGCGGAGATTATAGAATTCCTATCTGCAGACCTGCATGTGTATGAAAAATGTATGGAGAATAAAGACAAAAATGTTTCTAAGTACTATGAAAGAATGCCACTTTTCAGAAATCATATTGGCCAGATTTCCCTGGTGATGGTCAAGTGAAGCGTCATAAACCACTTGCTGTATTTTCTGACCCCACTAAATACCCCAAAGCAAGCCAAGAGCATCATCTAGTGGGGTTAAAAAATATTGCAAATGGTTCATGAAACTTTATTTGGTCATCACTAGAATTCATCACTTTACATTGTTCACTACAAGCCCCAGGTCAGCATAATCCCTCCAGTTTTAAATATTCATTGTATTTTAATAAGAATGGCAATGTTGCTATTTGACAAATTTAGCATTTATTCAGGGCTGGGCTTGCCATCTAGCATAATGAGCATATTCCCAGTGAGCCGATAGCTATTGTTCCCCCTCCCTGGTTGCCAAAATTTATTACTCTGGCAAAATTTACCTTGGTGACCCCCTGCTTGACAAAATTTGTCATGGAGGGTTCCAATAAAGTGGCAAAATTTCTCATGGGCAACATCAGCAATAATTCAGTGTTATTATTAATGGTATTTCAGCATTACTGTCCTGCTGAGTTAGAATCTTTGCATTAAAGTGCAAGCCATTTTACCCCCCACGCGAGTTCATGTCCTTTATTCTAATTGGTGTTTATATTCCACCGCAAGCTGAAGTGCTCAAAGCACAGTGGGTGCTTGCTGATCAGATACCGGATGTGAAGCGGACAAATCCAGACTCCCTGGTTATTGTCCTTTGCATGTTTAATAAATCCAACTTAAGTCAGAATCTCCCCAGATATGAACAATTTATCAAACATCCAACCAAACAGGAGAGCATTCTAGACCACTGCTACACAACTATCAGCAATGCTTATCACGCCGTGCCCCGTGTTACACTGGGCCACACCAACCATGTGATGGTCTATCTGGTCCCTGCTTGGACTGTACAAAGTGGAACATTTTCAAGACAGCAAACAATAGTCTGGATGAGTACACTGATGCTGTGACATCATACGTCAGCTTTTGTGAAGACCATTATATTCTAACACACACCAGGGTGAGCTATAACAATGACAAACTCTGGTTCACAGCTGAACTCAGACGGCTACATTCGGAGAAGGTAAAGGCTCTCAGTTGCGGGGACCAGGATGGTGAGGGAATAATTCAATAAGGCTGAAATTTAGAGAATGATTCTATAAGACTATAACTAATCAAAACAAGGACTGACTGGCGCCGGCAGGGCAGGGTGATCGAATTGAGACAGATAGAGGGAGCAGACAGAGAATGTAAGCGGCCTTCACTTATCTTTA
>JAODJU010000002.1:16457690-16467965 GCA_026776725.1 Gnathonemus echidnorhynchus | reverse complement strand
CATCTCGATGTGAGCGTGGAAACGGCCGTACGCAACATTTTCGTGCGTACGCACCGTTTATACATGAGGCCCCAGGTCATAACTTCTGGCAAAAGAAATTGCTGTTGAATTTTTCAAATGTATTTTTTGGTGCTTTAACCACCACAGAAAGAATGCCATTTGGTCCCGTTATATTTGAGAGAACTCCTATATTTCTGCAGCTGATATCTCCAAAACTAGGTAACTCCCAGCAGAACAACTTGGATGGATAGATACCACGAAAACCCCTCTAAAACAAATCTTTTTCAGTTTTGGAGTGAACTGCCCCGTTAAAAAGGATATTGACTTACAGCGGCATGGAGGTGACTTCCAGCCTTGTATAAACGTGAGAAAACTGAGTTGGCAGGGTATTGTACTGAGAATTAAATGGCAGCAACAATGTGTATGCTGAGGACTGCCAAAGTCTGATTCCAACTTAAAAATAACTGAAGTAGCATCTTAGGTATCTTTAATTGTACAGGCACCCCTAAATCGAACTGTTAAGTAATTAAGGAAATGCTTCCACATTTATTTCCCCTGTATGCATTCAATCTGCTCTCTCACTTGTCACTCCAAGAGCCAGTCCACTCAATCTCGCCCCATGGGTTTCGGAGCCGAACCAGCTTGGTGGGAATCCCTCTGTACGCCACCTGACAAAAGGAGACATACTTGTTGTATACAGCTACAGAAACATCTGTATTAAACCAATACAAGAACACCCATGCACTGCACACAAGGACAGGGTCGCTGACCCCGTGATATCCGTGTACTGCACACAAGGACAGGGTCCCTGACCCGGTGATATCCGTGTACTGCACACAAGGACAGGGTCCCTGAATACAGCCACTCCCATGTATTCCACATAAGGACAATGCCCTTGATGCAGCAACACCCTGCCAGTGCTTCTCCTGTTTCCTCTGCCCCCTACTGGTGTCCCAGCTCATTGTTCTCCGTACCTGTGTCTCTATAGGTGTTTTTCTAGTTTCCCTACTCCCAGATGTTATCTGACTGCAACCACCAATCATCTGCACCTGTCCCCTGGTAGTTATTCCTTTGTGTTTCCAGCTTTACATTTCAGCCCTGACTGTGGTTCCATGTTCTGAGTTTTGCCCTGTGTTTGGGATTCCTTTGCCAGTGATCATTTACCTAGCTGTCTATTGAACCTTTGCTTGCCTGCTGAGTTCATCCCCAGCCTTTGGTGTTTTTGTACCTCAGCCCGGCTGGAAATTCCTGGTATTACTGACCACTGGGCTGCTCCTGGATTTGCCTTACCCCACATACTCTGTCCTATTTTTTGGCCTTGGCAATGAGAAATTCCTCCTTTCTTTGCATTTGGGTCTGGCCCCAGACCCTGTTACACTCCCACGTACAGTCCACATGAGAAACTGCGGCATATGAAAGCAGATGGCTTACCTCGTGCACCCCAGTCAGTGAATATGCATGACCTTTGACCAGCTTCTTAAATGTTACAGCTTCCATGTCAGAGTTGCTGCTGATCTGGAAACACAAATTTACACATGGGAAATGTGACTACACCAACCAAATACAACTACAATTACAAAGTCCCCAATCTAGTAAATTCCACAGATGATAATCCAGAGTGAACAGTGCCTAAGAAAATCAGGGATTCAAATCCCACCTCCCAGGATTTCATATCTTCCCTGTGTCACTTGGGTTTCTTCCAGGTACTAAGGTTTCATTTCATCCAAAGACATGCACTTTTGCTAGACTGCATCTCTAAATTACCCATTGTATGTGTGTGCCCTGCAATGAACTGGCATCCTGTCCATCATGTACCCCTGCTGTATGCCCTGTGCTCTCAGGGACAGGCCCTAGGCTCCCCCTGCTTAAGGGAAGTGGTTAAAAAATGGATGGATGGATGGATGGATATGCAAGGCTAAGAAATACTCTGTCTCTGCTTGAAAGTGTAGAAATTTGCCTAGGCTGTAGGTACTCACATCTATGGAGCATCCTAGGAGAGAGCCTCTCTCCACAGCCCGCTTAATGATACTGTAGAGGTCTGAGGGGGCTTTCTGCAGATCAAAATTCTCTGTCACGCCACCTGTGAAGTCCTCAAAGCCTTCTGACGTGCTTCCTCCTGACAGAGCCTCATAGGAGCCGTTCAACCTGAGAAAAATAGCAGCAGATTGAAAGTACCATCAGCCACACGGCAACACCACCTTCCTAGTGCCGAATGGATAAACACCCCCCCCCCCGTACTTGGCGTAGGCTTTCTCCAGCAGGGCACTCCAGTACTCGCCAGCTTCAGCAGAGTGCACGAACAGCAGCTTCCCATCTTTCACTGGCAGCCTGTCATCGATGACCACATCCAGCCACTCCCCAAACTGCCAGAACTTAAGTGGACAAATGCATGCAGTTACTGCCAATGGTCACCAGAGGGCTGTCTTTGCAATGGAATGGACATCATGGAATGGCTATATCAGTGGTGTTTCCCAAAAGCGTTGAAATGCTAAGAACTTCATTATCTCTTAAAATCAATAGTTAATCAGCGAGGGTTTCTCGAAACCCTTTGTAACTGAAGTAGTTTATAATCTCGTTTAACAAACGTTCTGACCCATTTCTTATATTCTACATTATTTTTTATTTGAACTTGTGGCAGCTAATCTGTAACACAGACATGGAAGTCGCCCAGAACAGAATGTAAAAAAAAAAAACATAGTGACGTTTTGTTGGACAACATAAATATGACATCAACAGCAACAAGTCAATTTTGCAATGCAAAATTATAATGTAGGCCAGAGGTACCAAATTATTTTTCTCAGATCCAAATTTCATCATCCACACAAGGCCGAGGTCTACCTTGGCAACCAGCAGAGGGCCCCGTCGTTATATTTTGTTGGTCTGGGTGGGGCAGGTTCTGGATTACATTGTGTTTTGGGGTAACCCCCATGTAGGCTAGAAATTAGTTTTTGCAGCTTTAACATCTGAATACAATTTGAGTACATGACAGAGTTGTGCACCATTCAGAAGTGAATTGTGAACGACCCTAAAATTCAAATTAAATTCATGAAACTGGTTGAAAACAGGATGCAATTCGAATTTGAATTTACAGAATTAGAAATAAAATGTAGAATTCAAATACATAATGCAGATGCAGCTGCAAAAATACAGCATAATATTTCAATATGAATTACACACAGGACTCACACTAAGGACGGTCAACTTCCCCGCTGACACACAGCAACACCATATTTACTGACTATTCCGTATTTGTACATATTGCTGTGTGACATGTCTTGTCCTGTCTTGTTTCCCCTTTGCGCCACTCTGGGTGCCACTGCTGTACTGTCATGTACAATGACAATAAAGAATTGAATCTTGAATGTTATGCAGTCTTATTTTTGAATTTTTATTTAACATATTTATATTTACAATGTGCAAATAAGCATCCCTTAGGTTTTGTTATTCAGGTATGTCAAAGTCAGACAAATTGCCTGTGTTTTACAATTGTTCCTAACTGTGTTTGCACCAGTGATTGGGATAACTCACGGCCACACTTCCCTGAATTTTAACCAGCCTTTAATAACAAACAGAGAGTAGCTTGGGAAAGAATGTAGAAACCAGACGAGAACACGCAGAAGGCCAGGCATGCTGTAGTTCGTGCAACATAACACACGAACCTGTACTGTAAACAACTTAATAGATCACTGGTGTTGCAGTTTTAGTAATAAATAATTTCAAATCAAATTCAGTTTTCCCTGCTGTGCCAAAATTGAACCATGGAACCATAAACCAAAAAGCATAGTTTGTATCAAACCTTGAATTTTGCGTGCCATCACACTTCTATTTCTGGGCGATTTCATACCAAAATCATTTTATGGGCTGCAAAGAATTGTGTTGCAGGCTGGATGTGGCTTTCAGGCCTTGAATTTGACATATGTGATCAAGAAAGTAAATTATATACTTATTTATGCTTTGCTAGATTAAATGACATTCCTATATTGTGTGACTGCATTGAAGGTCTTTGAAATTAAATGAATTAAATTCTTCCTTTCATGCTAATTCAAATTCCACTTCAACATCCTGTGGAGTTTGCCCAATTCAAATCTCATTTCATGAATGGAATGAGGCACAATTCATAAATGCCAAACAACCCTGGTACATAATAAGCCAACTAACCATTTAAAGTGAAGAAGTCAATCACCCCTTCAGGTGAAAGTAAAAGGTGTACATACATAGAGGGTGACAGTTACACACCCAGCCTGTGTGTGAGATACACATCTGAATTCTGTGCTATTTAACTATCAACTCTCACTTTAAAGGATGAGACAAATGACAGAATTATCTACGCATTCTCTTGGTCTTTTCTCATAATGTTACTATAAGAAAACATTTATGTAGCGTGAAATAAAATAAGGCGCGAAAATAACATTCTAAAATTCATGAAAAAATAAGTACTGCTTCTGAAACTAAAATAAAAAATACTTTTCATTAAAGTTGTCTAATACTATTTAGCTACAAAATGATTTGCTTATCTTTCCTCCTTAGCTGAAATCATTTAAGGAAACCTTATCCAGTATAATGCCTATACATTGCCATTAATAATACTTGGATCATGTTTTGGCCATTTTGAGGACATCAGCACATAATGTGCCTGCAGGATTCCCAGACATATAAAACAGCTCTATCAATTTAAGTATATCCCTTCAAATAAAATGCCGGAAACTTAAAATTAAGATATAAAAACAAAATTGAAAAATATTTTTAAATAACTAATAAAACCAAACTTAAAACTAACTAAAAACTGAACTGGATGTCAAAAAACATTTATTTTTTAAAAAGTAAAAACTAAACATAAAAAATCTAAACTATAATAGCACTGGTTCATACTGCTTTGTGATCTATTCTGAGCATCCCAATGTGATGCCACACACATCAGCACTTCATGTATTCATGTATAAAGTATCAATTAATTATTAAATTATTTACTGCAGAACAAATGTGAGCCAGGCTCATTCACTTCATGTTTGTGCTTGTTCACTTCCCAATTAATGACAAACATCCAACATGCCATCACACACAACTGGAAACATATAGAAATGTGACATTGGCCACGAAAGCCAGGAATTACAATATGGGGTAAAAGGCCTACACACCTAGGGAAAGTAACATGACTCTCATCAGTATATTCAGGCTCATGGATGAGTACATTAGAGATAATAATCACATTAGATCCAGCTACTCCAGTTTACTATAATAACAGAATGACTCATAACAAACGGCATCATGTGACCGTTAAATACTCTCCTAGCGGGAAAGATTTATTTTTTTACATGAATACCTTCCCGTTATACTGCATTACTCAATCAATTAATGAACATTATTCACAAAACTCTACCCTATAAACAATGGGCTATACCCTATAAACAATGGGGTACACCCTATAAACAATGGGTTATATAAACAATGGTTCTATCCTTATAAAGACTAGGAACCTATATCACAAAGCATCATTTCCTGCTCTGCTCGACGCACTGTGAATGTGTGCTGCTGTGGATGGACACAGCTTTAAGGGTGAGGCACTGCAGTTCTACCCACGTTTTTCTTAGCAAATGTCTCTAATCCAGCTCCTGAACAACAGAGTGGAGCCCAATAACAGGTGTTGCCAGCTGGCTCAGGGCGGCAGAAAGGCTGGCTTTGGCTTGTGTCTCAGGGTTTCAGTGGGAGTGAGGATGGTGGGTGGGACAAACAAGCAGAGGCGGCTAAGTGTTTCCAGAGACACGGGACTCATGCTTTTATGAGACCATTTCTGTACTGGGGGCAAAAAGACTGAAACAGGGGAAGCATATCTCACAGATGGTGTGTGCGTTTTCAGACGTCAAACACTTTGACATGCATTTATTTACCAGATACTTGTGTCCAAAGCAACCCAAAAGTGAAGAGAGCTTGGGATCAGACAGCATGGATCAGCAAGCATCCAGCTGCCCTGGAGCAATTTAGGTTAAAGGCCTTGCTCAAGGGCACAACGGTGATATGATTACTCTGCAAGGCACAGGATTCAGAACCACAACTTTTCAGGCACAAACACTGGTAAGGCCTATTAGTTTGTAAAATAAAAATGAATAAAATGGAGAATGTGATAAGATCAAAAATATGACCTATGACCCTAGTAGGAAAAGAGTATTTATCACTGTGGGCTAATGTCTCTCCCCAGTGCTCCATCTCTGTGGGTCTGAAGCCAACTGAATTGGCACAACCCTGAGTAGTTACTGGTAAGCGGGTACTGAATACAGGCAGAAGGACAGGCAAATGAAAGGTGCCAGAACTGCCCACAGACAGCTATAGGCTAGAAAAGAAGGGGGAACAGCAGCACGGAGAGGAATACCTGGAAGTGGAAGATTCCGGCATACTGGGAGTCAAAATTCTGTCCGTGTGGAACCACCCGATGCAGTAGGTTGTCATTAAGAGTCAGGGATGCGATTGCTGCTAGCAGCCAGCAGTCACCTGGCACAGAAGCAGCACATCATTCACCTGCACCCACACGCTTTTATGCATGTACATAGCCATTTTAGCAAAAACACTAATGCAACCATGCTAACGTCAAGAATAATGCACAGCAGAACAGAAACAATAGCACACAGAGCTGTACAGAGAGGTCAAATGACAAGAAAGTAAAGAACTATGCACAGGAATACAACCACATTAATATACAGAATTGTGCACACAGCCATGCTAATCTACAGACCAATGAACTATATTAATGTGCAGATCAATGCTCACACATACTATTATGTTAACATGCATCCAGAGACAAGTATATAACACGTCTACCCTAAACAAGGTAAATACATTATATATACATATACAGTACTGTGCAAAAGTCTTAGGCAGCCAAAGAAAATTGTTTAAATGATCTTCATGCTTGTGTAAAATTGTGCTATTATGCCTGTCAAAGTGTGTGAGCTTAGCCAATTCAGTACTTCTGCTAAACTCACCCCAGTATTTGCAACAACCATCCAAAACGCCCATGTGTTTCTTAACTCGAATAGTATCACACCTTGTATAGCTAATCAATATATCATTGACTTTTTGAACTAATTAAATTAATGATTTAAGTGAGGTGGTGGTGAAATTTAATAAATGCATGGAATGGCTAGGATGCCCCTGAGGAGAGGTTTGGGAACTGAAGAGGTGTTCATCTAGCCATTAAACAAGATACCACAAATTTTTTGGAAAACAGAAAAAATTCTTACTAGTTTTTATTGTTTCTCTTAATTTGCATATGTTCAAATGCTAAGTTGTGCTTTGTTCTAAGCAAAAGTACACTTACTACTCAGATAAATAGCTTTAAATATTTCTTTTCACTGCCTATGATTTTTGCACAGTACTGTACATATGTACATTCACAAAATACATTTTGTGACTGGAAAATAAAGTGAATTGTGGTGTTAAGGCTTGGATGCTGGTACCACACACCAACCTGACATCCATGAATAAATGACAACCAGCCGAAGCCAAGTCAACTGCGCAAGCTAACAGGGAAAACAGGTGAACAGCAGAACAGGTTACCGGAACATTCCATTCTTGGCCTTCCATTCAGTGGCAGGTTCTTCCTCATTTGGTAACAGCTGGACTCTACTTTCCATTCTGCCAAACTTTTGTAATTTACTGTGTAATAATCCTGATTTTTGAAACTTCTAGAATGGTCATACATATCCCATCACAGGTCTTCTGAGCAAAATGACAGGCATGCCACCTCAGGAGGCATAAGCCCGACACCGATACCGTCAGCCCCGTCTGAGAGCCAAGGCACCTCTGGAGGCGTGAACCCTAGGCCAGTACCGTCAGCCCCGTCTGAGAGCCAAGGCACCTTGGGAGGCAATTCAACTTTCAACTGGCAGTAATTGTACTATTTCTCAACCTGGTGGTGGGGGGGTTGCAACCAAACAGTGGAATGGTATAATTTTTAATTCCCTGTAGGAAGTTGGTGACCAAAGCCCCCCCAGCTGCATGGCGTGATGATTTTTATCTCTACAAAGTATTTCTATTCCACAATTAAATACATTAGGCTGTTCAGCAAAATTACAAGAAAGCACTTAATCATACTTCTTGTAATGTAGAGAATACACTCCCGGTTGCAGCTGCAAGCTTTGCCAGCTTCCTTGAGCTCTTATACAAGTTGCCCATTTTTCTGCAGCTCTTATATCCTCAATACATTTCCAGCTTACCAGTAAATGTTGTGGCCCACATCCTTAGTAGATATACTGCAGTCCCCTGCTGCTCCTTCCTGACGTCATTAGACATCATACCCAGTGTGTTTTCCTTTACTGCATATTATTTAAGGTATCAATTAATTAGGATAACTGCACATGAATGTGCTCTAAATTTGAGGATTGGGTTTAATTCCAATACCCCCAAGTGCATAAATATAGCCTACATGGGAGTGGGGGGGGGGGTGTCAGTGTGAAGAGGGATCACTCGTCTGGAGACAATATCTCCACATCTATTGATGCACCGTAAAATCAAAAATGCCCAGATGCTCTTTAAATGCAAAACATGTGATAATGAGACCACACTCCCACCTTGAGGCTAATCTGATATGTTGCTCTTGGAGTAAGATTAGCCAGTCCTGGTCTTGAGGAGAGTAATGATCAGGAGAGTACGAGGAGCAGAAGCTCACCTAAGACTCCCTGGCAGATGTCCGTACGAGTAGCCCCATTATCGATGAACAGTGGTCTGGAGCAGATCTCCTGGAGTAGAGGTTACACTTAAGTGAGACAGTGGTAAAGCTCAGAGCCACACTGCCCTGCTGCAGATACCCATACATAAAAATACTTTTTCTTAGCTTCGGTTCCCCGTGCATCTTGATCTCGGAAACCAGCCTCACTCATGTTGGAAATAAAATTGAATTGAACGTTAGCCATCTTTGTAACCGTGGAATCTCACATCTTCCACAGTAATTTTGCATTTTTAATAATGAGTCCAAAACCTAGTTTTCCTACTGCGTATAGTAGTAACTTTGGACAGAGCAGCATTATCTAGATGGTTTGTTTGTTATACATAAAGGTCTACACAGGAAATGACAAAGTAATTTGACATGCAAAGTGTACAGCACAGTACTGTTTGTTTAAAAATTGTCAATAAATAGACTTATGTTATTGTTCATGCCAGCAATTATAGGTTGAGGTTAGGGGTGCCCAAGAATTATTTGCTAATTTTCACATTCGTGGGGATCTTCTGCCCCTAACCCTCATGAATGTATAGGGGCAACCATGTATAAAAGTGTGTTTATATCAGGAACTTTTACTCAATATAAAGAGTAGATAAATTGAGGTCAATGTAAACATGGGGTAGTGTTCTGAAGAACAGGGTGGAGATTGTAAAATCCCTGACAGGGGGCTGCTTGAGAACAATGGCATAGGAGAGAGTTTGATATTGGGGGAAACAAAACTTAATTTAAATGTCTATTTATTGGGGAATGAATGAGGCAAATTAAATACTGGGGGGGGGGGGGGTACACATCCCACCAGCTGCCCCAGATCCTATGCCCCTGATCGAGAAGCATGTCTCACCGGGGGTCGCATCCAGCACACTCCGTGGGTCTTGGAGGAGTAGGGACCCAGTTCCTTAAAGCCGAGTGACGAGGCCTGGGCTGGAAAAGTGTTGTCCTCGAAAAGGCGCCGGCTCCGCAGGTAGCTGGCCTTCAGCGACTCAAAGTCCTGGCCCAGGTACTTCACAGCATTGTCATTCTGCCCCACACCCGCGTCACGATCCCACTGGCTCCGCAGTTTGGCAGCCATCCCGGTGGCGTATATGGGCTCCATCTCTTCGGCCAATCAGCAAGCGGGAACACAGAGATTTTTGCTAAGGGAGCCAATCAGGTATGCGTTAGCAAGAGCATGGTACCTAGTGAGATAATTGTTAGAGAAAGTGCTCAGATACTGACTGAAGAAAGGGATATGAAGCAAGGAGTACTGTAACAAACTATAACAGAAGAAAGGACTATTTGGTGGCACGAAAAATAAAATGCTGATGAGTGATGACAAGTCACTTGTACAAAAGATCCCAGATTTACCCAAACTGAAGTCGTATTGTAGTCAGAGTGAGCACTTACATCTGTTTAGTTCAATGCACATGTGGGTGTACTTTGGGTCAGTGGGTGTACACAATCTACATTAACACTGGTCATGCACCAACCAACTGATATATTATTCAGAAAATCTACACTCACCTAAAGGATTATTAGGAACACCATACTAATACGGTGTTTGACCCCCTTTCGCCTTCAGAACTGCC
>JAODJU010000002.1:16447436-16457590 GCA_026776725.1 Gnathonemus echidnorhynchus | reverse complement strand
GATTGCTCTTTTTTCTCCCACAGTGGTGAAATTGCACCATTTGTATTTTGTAATTGCAATTGTTTCACTCAATTAGATAAGGGAGTTGTATTTCAAATAAAGTTTGAATCTGAACCTATGTAGTTTGAATTGGGGGGGGGGGGGGCTCAATAATGTTCCTATCTAGAACAGGGGGGCCCTGCAGAGAAAGTTTGGGAACCACTGTGCTATGAGGACATCAGCAGGGGCGACAAAATGTGGCTCAGCGGGCTCAGCCTCCGTATCTGATCAGAAGGTTGCTGGTTCAAGCCTGGCCTCACTGAGGTGGGTCACTGAGCAAGGAGCTTAACCCCCAGCTCCCCGAGTGCCGCAGTAGACGGTTACCCTTTGTCACCAGCTTACTCTCACTCATGGAGAGAATTTCCCCATGGGGCTCAATAAACATAGTATCAAATAATAATTGATAAGTGGATTATGCTGACTGAGCAAATCAGCAGCAACTGGGGAACCATGAGGTGAAAAGTAATTAAACTAGCATTTGGAGAAGTAAGATGATCAGCAGGCAGGAGGTCACCCTTTTTAGGCAACATCACACACAGGACCTGGATGGGAAGGATCTTACAGCATATAACAATAACACCACCACAACCTGTCAGCAGCTTGATGGGAAATCAGTCACAGGAAATTCCCATGAAGGAGAAATAAGCAGCAGGTATTGCACAGAAACAATGTACCTGATGCCTTGTCCACATGTACACGGGTATATTTTAAAACGTATCTTTTTCTATACATCTTGGGCTTTAGTCCACACGTAAACGGCGTCTCAAGTCACTGAAAACAGAGCTTTTGCAAAACTCCATCCAGGGTAAAGATTTTAAGAAACTCTGTTTTCAGCGTCGACATGTAGACAGGGAAAACAGTTTTTGGCTCAAAACATCAGATTGTGTGCCGTTGTCCACTTTGTTTAACATCAGAGCGTGCGCTGTTTGCTGTATACATTAGGCGAGTTTGATCAATGGCGGACTTAGCTGAAATAGTGCTTGTGCTAACCTTGCTGACATGACTTCTTACATGTGTACAGATAAATGTTGAGTCACTCTCGCATTATATCGATCAACACAGGCATCGGGATGTGCGCCATGGTTTTCAACTTAACAGGACTGGCAATTAGGCTTCTGATTGGCTAACATGGCAGTACGGTTAGAGTTATAATGCCAGCTGTTGGTTTGATATGCTTTTGACAGCGTATTTTAGCGGTTTCATGTGGACGGAAATTTTTTAGAAGACAATGTTCGTGTGGATGGGGATTTTTTTTTTTTTTTCCCCAAACGGAGGAGGAAAAACACCGTTTTATAAAATATCTGTGTGAGTGTGGACAAGGCATGAGAGGCGTTTATTCTGGCACCATTGTTTGATCATTAACACCATAAAGAGATCTGCTTCATTTCAGAATAGATACATGTTCTGTTACAGTCGCTACATGGTTTCCATCCTGGGACTCACAACCCCTGGGGGCCATACAGAAACTGCAGGGTGTCTACAGAGACATTTCATAAATAGACAAAACACCAGGATTTACACAATGTGCAAATGTGATCACATTAGTGACAGGGTCCCTAGGTTTAAGAATGCTTATAAAATTATTTTAGTCAATCATCTACAGTTAATTTATATGTTCAGGAGTTAAAGAATGAAACTCAGCAGACCCCAGCAAAAAAAACCCAGAACTGCTTTTTTTTTCTTTTTTCCTTCCACCGGGATCTTGTGATCTTCCTAGATAACTCTGATTTGTCCTTCGCTCACCGCTTGCAACCTCAGGGAAACCATGGACAATCACCTATACTTTCCCTCTCACATTGCTAATCTTTCCCACTCATGTGGATTTCTCCTCTTCAACATCAGAAGGGTTTGTCCATTTCTTTCCACATAGGCCACTCAGATACTTGTTCAATCCCTTGTCATCTCAAGAATAGACTACTGTAACTCACTCCTAGCAGGTCTGTCTCTGACTTGTCCTCTGCAGCTGATCCAGAATGCAGCTACCCCACTCATTTTCTACCTTCCCAAATTCTCCCACACCACACCATTGTTACACTCCCTCCACTGATTGCCTGTAGCTGCCCGCAACAGATTCAAAACGCTGATGCTCACCTACAAAGTCAAAAAAGGTTTAGCACCCTCCCATCTAAAAGAACTTCTCACCCTGGACTGCAACACACTGCTCGATGTCCCACCATCTCTGAAGGCACAAGGAAGACATGCATATACTCTTCTCCATTTTAGCACCTATGTGGTGAAATGAACTTCCCCTAGATATCCAAACAGCTGAGTCATTGAGTGTCTTCAAATAATGACTACAAACCAACTTCTTTCTAAAGTATTTGGAATAGCACTTCCAGGATCACACTCTCATTAAAAAATGTATTATTTGCCAACAGAGTAAATGTAAATGACAACACAATCAGTGTGAGTCATGTAATAAAACACTGACTACTTCAAAGAAAATAATGTTTTGACCTTTACTACTCCTTTCACCATTGTAAGTGTATATTTGCAATTCACAAACATCAAATTAAGATCAATAGTACATACAGTATTGAAATAATTCAAACATCTCTAAAAGGTTACATAATAAACAAAGGACAAGCGATCATAAAGTACAAAGTGTTGTTCTTCATGTTTCCCATACTAAGCTGAGTCTCATTTAATGGCCAATTGCCTGAGAGCTGAAGATTCAAAGATCCACCAGGTCACACCCACTACAAACACTAGCTTGGCATGTTTCGAACCTGAGGCTCTCTTCTTTCGTACAGTAGGATTTCTTAACCTCATTATTAGGCTCTAATTGAATGGCACATGCTGTTAATTCAACCCCCCCAAAAAAACCTTTAACACTCCTTTAGCCTGTGTTGTACCGGTTTTCACGCTCTACCACTGGTTGGTGCATAAATCTGTTCCAATAATAAATGCATTTTATTGTTACATTTTCAATCATGTAACAAATAAGGGAGACAATGGGAATAAAGCCAAAGGATTGGCTGAAGCCACATCATTATGTGGACTGAGCTGATACAGCACATGCTAAAGCGGCACCAGATATTTCATGCTCTAGTGCAAGAAAGACTGGGAACTGTGGTAAGCACTGAGAAGTATATGATCACAGATAACAGATGAATATCATAAGCAAACATTTTCCATTTTTAAAGTCTCTTTTAAGATAACTGACATAAAAGTACTGTATAGAAAAAGTAAAGTTTAATGGAAAGGTATAAAAATCCACACAAGACAGAAGGTTGCTATCCTGGTTCTTGCAAATTACAGTATAAAGCATATTCCTATTAAACCATCATAAGTCATTCAATAATGGTTACATTTAAGAAATTACCATTCTCACTTGTCACACACTAACATATACACATCCAATACACCATCTAACACATACTAATACAACATTACCTGTGAAATAAGCTGCTTCATATGACAAACCCCTGGACATCAAAGGAATCCTTATATAAAACGTGGCTTTTGCATCACACACGGACACCCCTAAGTGCAGCGAACGCTTCTGAGCAGGGGAGAGAGCACAAAGACAAGGTAAACTGATTAATTAATCTACACGTCATTCTGAGATTTCTAAGAACAAAATTGGCAACAAAACCCATCTTTGGGAATCATACAGAAACAATCATGTCAACCCTGCAGGTTGCGAATACTTTTAGTGTGGATATCAATACCATAAATAGTGTTAGAATAGTGCTTGTTAACCCAACAACAATTTTAAGATTAACCGATGGTGTAATGCAATGCAAACAATGCTGGCAATGTCAGGGCTGGACAGCTAATTAGTTTAAAAATTAATATGGTAAAGGGAGGTCAAAACCACTCACCTAGAGAAATTATAGCTGTTCTACAAAACCTAAAGTCACCAGCTGAAGAAACAATAATGCATAACATTAAATATTAAAAGAGCCACAAACTGCCATCAGGAGGCGAAGAGACTACGACAGGAGCTGCACCCGGTGTACATGCATAGAGGGCCGGTGTCCACCCTTTATATGGTGTTACTCTAAGAAGGAAATAATACCGGCTACTGAGTTACACCAGTATATTTTACATAAAAGTTATAAAATAAAAATTTATTTATATAAAATATGTATTCTTAATTTATATATATATAAGCATTGGGGTAGTCTGCAAACCATACAGACTATTTACAAGGTAATAAAACTGTTTCGTATATGTCAGTGCGGGCAGACTTGTCTCGAACAGAAAATCTCACCCCACCCAGCTGACCAAGTTGGCAACCCTGATACTATTGTATTGTACTCATGCTATGAAACATCACCACTGCTATGAAATAGCTATATGATTAAATATAAATAGACCAAAACAGACTTACATATGACATTTTCATTCAACTCAAGTCAAATCAACTTAAGAGTTCTCTCTCAAAAACGAGAAGTATCGAACTACTGATAACTGGGTCGTGCTTATTTCCACACCTAGTTCACTCCATGGCTGTGAACTTTTCACACATTTTAAAAGAAAAAACAGCTGTTTCCATTCATTTCAGAAAAGCACATTGTGGCTTTTTTTTACTGGTTATTGGCGTTCTACACAGCACAGTTTGTACTAAGAATTGCTTTCTTTCACATCATATCTGAAACTTGTGCAAATGCCGGTAGGTTTTTGCATACCTAAAGCCGACTGTGGCACAGACATAATAGCAAAACATTTTACAGACTTTGCACGTAAACCTTGTGGTTTAGCCTGTTTGACAAACATCTCTAAAAGGGTTTACGTCATTACGTTAATGATCTAATCATGCACTACAATCAAGGGTATCTAAAGATACTACTTCTGATTGGATCATTTTCAGATCAATTCAGTTTCAAGTTCCCATCTTGTTTTTACTCCTTGACGGACGTGTCAATAGTACATTCTGACATTTTGTCAATCACAAAAAATCTTTGTTTACATATCAATTTTATTACAGTTATCATCAATGAAATTAACACTCATCTGATAAAGCTAGTAAAGTCGCGCCTCCAGTTTGGGGACCTCTGGCATAGATAATGAAGACTCCTGTAGTTCAATTGCAGTAGGTTTGATCCTCATGCTGCAGAGTGCTGTGTATTCCGGTTTTTGCTCTAAATACTAGGGCAGGGGTAGCCAATCTTATCCGCAAAGGGCCAGTGTGTATGCAGGTTTTTGGGATAACCTGTACGTCAGCTATGCAAACCCAAGTGTGAGGACTCTTTCACCCAATCAGTCCTCTAATTAGTAATCTAATTAGGGAATTCCAGCAAAAACCCACATGCACACTGGCCCTTTGCTGATTGGCTATCCCTGTACTAGGGTGACCCTACAATCCATGTCAGGGGGACACTTTGAGCTACTTCAGGTTTTACAAGCTACTTTAAAACTGAAAGGCACATGTGCTTCACTAAAGAGTTCAGTTATTGTGCTTTGACTGGTTTGATTGAAAGACTCATCCAGCTGTTTCACTTTAACATTAGTGGGACAAACGTGATTGTAGTTAGACTGACCAATCAGCACAAACCAGGATTCAGTGCTTAAGTGAAATCTAGGTCCTTTTCATTGAAATGGTAGCTTACAAATCCTGTTCCAGCTTGTCCTCTCAGTCATGGATTATCTGGTTACCCTACTAAGTACTAAATGCATGAGTTTTAAACATGTTGTTCTGAAACTGCTATAAAGCTTAGAAACAAATATACATATACTAGCAGGTACAAAACGACAAACAAGTGATACAAATATTTTAAAGTTGTGTTAATCATGATTTAGATAATTTACATGCATTAAGCAATAGTAGTAATGTTTAGGACAGGGATGACTAGTCTTATCCAGAAAGGGCCATTGTGTAAGCGGGATTTCACCGTTGCTCCCTAATTAGATTACTAATTTGAGGACTGATTGGTTGAAGAGATATCACACCTAGGTTTTAACAGCTAATCTAAAGGTTATCCCAAAAACCTGCATAAATGCATGCCCTATGCGGATAAGACTGGCCAGTGGACTGCACTACAGCCTCCATCTTCAGGGTTATTTACAGGTGATTGCAGGATCTACCCCAATTTCTGTGGGTTTTCTCCAGATACACCAGCATCCTCCCTTAGTCCAAAGACATGCAGTTACATGAGAAGGTCTCTCTAAATTGTCTTTATTGTTAATTCAGGGTGTTGTGCAATGCACTGCCTAGGACTGGCTCCAAGCTCACCATAACCACAATGAAGATTAAGCAATCAACCCTCATAGATACACTACATAGACAAAAGTATTGGGACCCACCTCTTAACCATTAAATTCAGGTGTTTCATTCAGACCCACTGCCACAAGTGTGTAAAATCAAGCCCCTGGCCACACAGCCTGGTTTACAAACATTTGTGAATGAATAAGACTTCCTGAAGAGCTCAGTGAATTCAAGCATGGTAGTGTTACAGGATGCCACCTATAACAACATCACAAGGATCAGTTTGTAATATTTCTTCCCTGTTATATATTCAATAATCAACAGTAAATTACATTATTGCAAAGTGGAAGCATTAAGGAACAACAAACACAAAATGGTAGACCACGTAAAGCAGGGGTGTCAAACTCCAGTCCTGGAGGCCAGAACCCTGTGTAGCTAGTTTCTTTCTTTCCCTGTTCCACCACAAATCATTCAGCTCAAGAGCTGTGTGGTAATTTAGCACAAGGAGATGCAGAGTGTTGAATCAGGTGCGTTGAGGGGAAACCCAAAAAATATGCAGGGCTCCGGCCCTCCAGGACTGGAGTTTGACACCCCGGACGTAAAGTAACAGATCACCAAGGATCTGAGGCACATAATGCCTCATAATGCCATAATGGGATCACCAAGGATCTGAGGCACCAAGTGCTGAGGCACATAATGCATAAAAGCTGATGATGCTCTGGTGACTCAACAAATACAGATTGCCAAACTTCCCCTGGCATTAACCCCAGCACAAATACTGAGCACCGGGAGCTTCATAACGGGCTTCCATGGCCGAGCAGCTGCATGCAAGTCTCACATCACCAAGTGCAATGCCAAGCATCGGATGGAATGCAGAAAGCAAGGTCCATAAAGACATGGTTGGATGAGTTTGGTGCGGAACTTAACTGGCCTTCACAGAGCCCTGACCTCAACCCCACCTAAATAGAAAGGAGAGTGTGAGCCAGGCCTTAATGTCCAACATCAGTCCCTGACATCCCAAATGCTCTTCTGGATGAATGGGTAAAGTTTCCCACAGACACACTCCAAAATCTTATGGAAAGCCTTCCCAGATGAGTGACAGCTGTTATAGCTGCAAAGGGGGGGACCAACTCCATACTATTGCCCATGTATTTAGAAAGGGATCTCATAAAAGTTCCTGTAGGTGAAATAGCCAGGACTTCCAATACTTTTGTCCATATGGTGTATGTCCCGCGATGCAATACTGATATGTCTAAGGTTGTGCGTCTTGGAGTCAACAAGTGTTCTGGATCTTTCAACATAGACCCTCATCCAGGTGACCCAAGAGAGCTCAGCCTGTGTCCAAGGAGCCTACTATTGCCACCACCGGTCACACCATTTAAGTTGGAGCCATCTAGAAGCTTCCTCCACTGCTTCTACATGTTGTTTATGGCTCTTCTCCTGCTTTTTCCAGTAATGTCTAAAGATCCATAGGGCTTAGAGGGTGTGGTCGGCAAACCCCCTACAGCCCACCTCTACTGGCATATATCTGGTTTTCCCATCCATTCCTGCAGCGGTCCTCTGCCAGCTCCTGCTACTTTGCCCTCCTCTCCTGTGCCTCATCTATCCTCTCCTCCCAGGGCACTGTCACTCCAGCATAATAAGCTGCCTCATGGCCTCCAAGACCAAGACAAATGTCTGGTCTAAACAAGAGTAGGAGATTTTTATTTGGTCCCTCTCAGAACACAAGGGCTAAGCTGGTGTGTCTACTTTGCCCCATGTACACAGACTGGACAGGCTGGGTAGGACATTCTATACTCCCAGAACCAAAAATTTGATCCTTGGAGGGGACCCACTTCCAGATGTCCTGCCAGGTGTTCTTGCATGCCATTTCCTGTCCCCAACTCATTCAAGTGCCCTGTAGACAGACACATAGCTACTATACTGCAGGATCTCTCTTCCTCCACTGCAACTCACCACCTCCACTCCCACCTCTCTTTCCTGCTGACAGTGTCATATGAGGCTGATGTTAAACACCAAAGAGACTACTTTGGCTGCATTCCGCTTTCTTCCAGTCTTCAATACAATTTCATGCACCAGCCACTCTAGTGTCACATAACCTGGTCTACTGCAGGTGTTCTTGTAGTGTTGTAGTTCCTCCTTGACACAGATGAACAAGAGCCTGAGAGTGCTGTGGCTCCCATACAGCATGATCCTGCTCTGGGTGCACATCAGCCCTAACCACCTCCTGATAGACCTGCCGACTTTGCTGTGGAGGACCTTGTACTTCCCGGGGACTCCTGACTTGTCCACCACCCTCAACCATCCCTCCAGGTTTGCATTTGTGGCCTTTATGGAATCATTCAGGCTGCAGCTGAAGACCATCCTAAGACTTCACCTGCTTCTCAGTGATGGATCTGGGACCTGGTCATTGCTGAAACAGAATCTGTTCTGTCTGTGTTCCTCCCTCTCTTTAAAACCAGAGACAGTTTTGAAAGCCCAGCTCACCCTAGCCTTGCAGGATCCATCTGGCTCCTGCCACTGATGTTGGCAGTTGGCATTACCATGAGGTTGTCCATAAATATTTAACATATTAAGGCAATGAAGTATTAAATAAAATCTTGAGATGCAAGCTCCATATTTTACAGAAACAAATAAGAGCATGTACTTACTTGAACGTATATTTAAGGGTGTAATGAGCACATTCAAAAACACTGATCACATGTAACAGACTCAGTTCTTCCTTTTACCTCAACCACATCATTCTTTCCATTTGTCACAATGGCACAATAACTTAGACTACAGTTTAACAGCATATATTCACCAAACACCTCACGCTGTCAGGTTAAAAATCCAGTCTAAAACATACAGCTTATGTGCATATTTGTTTACTCACATAGCAAGACTAAGTTGACTCGGTCAGGCTGGCAGGCCTAGGCTTTCAACTCCACAAGCACAGAACTTCAGTAAAGGAATCGATCGTTTTTCCTCGTAACATTTAGCCTACCAGACAATGCAGAACAATTATTTGAAAAACAGTACATACATACAGAGACATAAGCGAATACATTTTTCAGGATGCTTCCGGGACTTCTGCGATATCCACACAGTTCATGAGTTTCAAATTATCCACGAACAAGGCTGTTCGTTTTAATGTTAGTATGCAGTTAATTATGGATGCACATAAGACAAAAGAAAATTTTGCAGAAACAGAAAGTCAACGGTCTGCGTTCATTTAACCACAGGCTTGCGGAAACATATGAACACCAACATGTCGGAATAACTTCTTTAACCTACTGGCAGCTGCACAGGGGATAACAGAGCCATTTGGAAACATCGGGGATAGTTTCATAAAGCATATATAACAAATCACGCGCAAAAAACGAGTTTAGTTATGAGAAAATCTCTTACGTTAACCATACAGTTTTCAAACCGTTTTTACGCAGAACTTTACCTATTACTTAGTGTTTTTATAACATTTTTATACTGATAATAATATAGTTACCTTAATTGGGGTGAATGATCCTTAATTACTGACGGTGCTTAAAGGATGCTTTTCTGCGGGCGCACGCTGTCTACTCTAAACACCAAATGTACGTCCTTCGGAGGAAAGCAGGCGTTTTCTTTCTGAAATCCTCCCATGACTGCGGTAGTAGACGAGTCTGCGCACTCACCTTAATTATATTTTTAAGTTGGAAAAACAAGTGCTTAACAGGTTCTCGGACCAACTTTTAATTAGTGAAACGTGACTGCAGCTTTTGTTTAATGTATCGAATTAAACGCCGCTATCGAGCCATGGAAAGTTCATACTTCTAATTTAAATGCCTGAACCCAGCTGTTGTCCTTACACGTTTTAACTTTAAAAATATTCATAAATACTCAATTTTATTATTCTTGCCATCCACTGTGGGAATAAATTTATAAGGCTGAAATTGAGAGAATGATTTTATAAGGCCATAATTAATCAAAACAAGAACTGACT
>JAODJU010000002.1:16390387-16405645 GCA_026776725.1 Gnathonemus echidnorhynchus | reverse complement strand
AAATAAAGAATCCTACTTCGCGGAAATTCACTCGTCGCGGTAGAAGGCACGTGATAACGCCCCATGAGTTTAACTGACAGTAATAATCAGTCAAAATTCATTCGGTCGATTAACGGTTAAACGGTCAATATGAGCATCCCTAAACACAATACTAGATATAATGTTGTGGGTTATGTGCAGCAAGGTTGAATGATTCAACCTTGCTGCACATAAACCCACAATAAACAATTTGAATGATAAAATTGAACAGAAATATACATTTTCGGTTAGTTTTTTTCTTTTTCTCATCTGTGTAACTCTTGCCCTGGATTTGATGAATGTTTTTGTTTTATTGCAGAAATCAATGGTAATGGTAAAAACTGATTAAGTATCCCAGAGACGAAATTGACAGTTTAAGCAAAGTATTTGTATAATTTGCGTCTGTTTTCAAAGTAATTTTAAAAATTAGAGAAAATTGATATGATACGGTAATGTTTGTAAGAGTAAAAAAATTTTATGTTATTTGTCTTAATTTTACATTCATTTAGGGATTCGGTGTGTAAATATTTATAATTGTAAGTTTTACTGTTTAATTATGATTAATCACATCTGTCACAGAAAACTTAACTGATTAATTTTTTATTGATTCACAGCCCTAGTTAAATGTCAAGTTGATCACTAATAAAATCCTAACAGTATCACCACCAGCAACACAACCTGAGCTGTTACATTTTCCTAGACTGATGGAATGAGCTGTGATTTATCTTGTTTATTTGAATAAGACAGGACACAAGAATTTAGAATAGAATAGAATAGAATAGAATAGAATCTTTGTCATTGTAGCAATGAGACATTGTACAACGAAATTAAAGTGCAATTCTCCAGTGCAAAATAAAAACACAGTCACTCTGAAAGAGCCTGAACGCTACTTTCATTCCTACATACAAACAAACTGTTACAAACAAACAATTTTGTAATTTATACTGAAACATCCTCTGGTGACTTCTTAATGTTCTGCTGAGCTAATCTCTTCCTCATACTCACTTAGTTCCTTTGTTTCCAGACTCTTCAGTCTGACCCTGAAGAAGCTGGTGATGCTCAAGGAGCTGGATAAAGATCTGACGTCTGTGGTGATCGCCGTCAAGCTACAGGTGCCTGCTGGTCCTCTGGAGGTCACTGTGCAGTGCAGTGAGTGACACTGATGTTTTGTGGCCTGTCATCTCATTCCCATCTCTCCCTCAGGGCTCCAAGCGAACACTGCGCTCCAATGAGATACTGTTGGCCTCCGCAGGACTCACAGAGACGGACCTGCAGCTCACCTTTTCCCTGCAGGTGAGAAATCTCTCTAAGGCTGAACAACACATCAACATGGATGTCGTTTACAGCCACATTTCTCCACCTTCAGAATGAACCTGCTGTTTGGAGTCTACTGAATAGTGAATTCCTTATGTCCCTACCCCCACAGTACCCGC
Organism: Gnathonemus echidnorhynchus; assembly: GCA_026776725.1. Lineage (NCBI taxonomy): Eukaryota > Metazoa > Chordata > Actinopteri > Osteoglossiformes > Mormyridae > Gnathonemus > Gnathonemus echidnorhynchus. The sequence goes on along the minus strand of JAODJU010000002.1, from coordinate 16,404,194 downwards.
ACTTCCTGAAGAGAGATGCCAACAAGCTCCAGGTGATGCTTCAGCGCCGGAAACGGTACAAGAACCGGACCATCCTGGGCTACAAGACCCTGGCCCTGGGCTTGATCGACATGGCTGAGGTGGGGGACATGGTGACTTTCCTGTCACCCCATGAAGTGGGTCATGCCATGTGACCATTAACCAATCACATATAGACACTCCTCACTTATCAACCTACCTAACGATGGCCCAGACAGGAGCTCTTCGACCAGTCAGTATTGTACGCAGTATGAGAACTTTGGTTGGCTTCTCAGCATCTTGCACCTCATCTCGCATTACCCTTCTCAGTCTTAGTCTCGTTCCTTCAGTCGCTCAGTATTCATTAAATTAGCATTCACAATCTCCAAGGCTACATATTTCTTCTATAAATTTGTATTTTATTGTGCTTTATTGAGCTAATTTCCCTTTATTCTGTTTATTACAGTATACAGTGCACTACTGTATAAAATTTATAAATATAAGAAAATGTTATAACATATATATTAAAACAATATCTAAAGACAGTTGACACAAACCCACTATCAGTACAGTATTTATGAAATATCGGTAAGGGGCGGTTTCTCGTTTATCAACCAATTTGCTTAATGATGTAGTCATTCCAAACGGAACTCGGTCGCTAAGTGAGGAGTGTCTGCAATGTCTTCTAAGATTTGGTTCCATTTTATTATGTGTTCATCATTGATGTCCCAAGCCAATACTTAAGATCCACATTTTTATATTGATCGGAATCGGCCGCCACAGCCCAATCCAATGCCCAGTGTCCTGTGTCCGGCTAATTAGATCAGTTGTGCAGATTGTAAGGTTCCATTACACACTGAAGTAAGTCTGAGCCACATGGCTTGGAACTACAAACTATCGAGATGTCAGCCGTGTGGAAATTCAAAGTACCCCAACAGCTACCTGCAATGTTTGCAATGTCATCCTTTCAAGAAGAGGTAGCAACAGAGCATTGTTTAATACAGCAAATCTAATTAGGTACTTGCAGAAACTTCACAAGGAAGGAAAAAATCATGATGCTTACTATATATGTATGTATGTTTAAATATTAGAAGATCGGATCAAGACTCAGAATCGGCAGATCTAAATATTAAATGGATTGGATCAGATCGGGGGACCAAAAAGTGGATTTGGACATCCCTAATCTTGATATAATTGAAGAACCTGGGCTGTGGATGAGCATGGGGGAGAGGAGGATTGTGGGACATGCGGTAAGCCAAGTTGGCTCTGACAGCATGTTACATGCAGGTCATGCAGCACCCCAGTGAGGGAGCTCAGGTGCTGGGTCTCCACAGCCAGGTGAAGGATGCATCTGTCCCTGTGGCTGAGATCCGCGTTCAGTCCCTGTCCAGTCAGCCCATCAACTACGAGGGGCCCAAGACTAAGTTGTTTGGTGAGCAGAGGAATTCCCTCAAGTTCCTCTAAACCTATTGATACTACTAGATTCTTTATGTGGTGACTAAAATGCATTACATGTGTTGAATTAACCATAATACTGTGATCCTCAGGTCAGAATTCAGGAGCTTCTCCACTCTATTGAGACTGCCATAATAAATGCTTCTCTGCAGTGCACATCATAACTGTCCTTCCACTATAATCCTATGTGTTTGTAACATGAGACGTGCGTTTAGGTGACATGCTTTACTACAGAGATTATTATACAGTTAAATCCATGTGCTCATGGAGGTGCTCAGAATAGAGCATTTGATATGTGTTAGGAGAAGATCACTGTCTCCGTTGTTTTATTAGTATTCTGTCTTTCTCTGTACCATCGCCCTCCCTTCTTTCCTGGCAGATCGCTCTCCAGACATTGATAACTACTCTGAGGAGGAAGAGGAGAGTTACTCATCAGAACAGGATGGCAGCGATGACCCTGGTCATGGGCAGGTGTGTGCAACAGAGGGAATGAGGGGAAATGGGAAAGAGAAATTTTAGGGCTGTGGGTCAGAAAGAGAGTGAGGATGAGTAGAAAGGAGGTGATAGGATGTAAAGTGACAAAAATTAGGTTAGATAAACTTTATTGATTCTAGGTCAGCAGTGGTGGGATTCATACCTATGTCCCTGCTTATACTGGAGCCTTAATCTAGTGCCTTAGACTGCTTGGCCATACTACCATTCTGTATGAAATTAAATAAAAATGAGTGGAAAGGAAGAGTGAAGAGAGAGGCAAGGGGTGTGACAAAGGGAGGAAAACAAGAGAGAAAATAGAGGGGAGGGAGATGGACAAAGAAAGGGGCGTTGAAGTGGAGGGTGGATGGAGAAGATGGCAAAAGGAAGGCTGGTGCTGAGACCAGAATAGAGGATAAGAACTAAGAGAAGAAAAGTGAGGTGCTGATGGTGTTGGGGTTTCACATGGAAAGGTGAGGTGCTGATGGTGTTGGGGTTTCACATGGAAAGGTGAGGTGCTGATGGTGTTGGGGTTTCACATGGAAAGGTGATTACAGATCATTGAAGTAGAACGTTGAGGCCTATAAACCCGGCTGTGTGTCAGTAATAATCTCAGTGCTCTTTGTCTGCAGTACCTCTATGATGAAGAAGATGAGGTTCGGAAGAAGAAACCTCGGCGGAAGCTTACATCCAGTGCTGCCATTACTCGTGTTAATGTGAGATGCTGCTGAAATAAGTCTCTCCTTTTCCTGGTTTCTTATACTTAACCAGAAATAAGCTAAACACAACCCCACTGACCTTTTTTTGTTCTCAAACAGCAGCCCAATATCAAACAGAAGTTTGTTGCCTTGCTGAAAAGGTTCAAGGTTTCTGATGAGGTACTTGTTTCTCAGTGTCCTGTGTGCTGCTTGTTTTGTTTTTGCCCCACCCTAGAGACATGTCTTCATTCAAGTTCTGGCTGTCTCTGCATTGGTTGCTCTGGATTAATCTCTGTTTGTTGGTGCGGACAGGTGGGTTTTGGACTGGAGCATGTGTCCCATGAGCAGATCCAGGAGGTGGAGGAGGACCTAGATGAGCTCTATGACAGCCTTGAGCTTTACAACCCCAGTGACAGCGGCCCTGAGATGGAGGAGACTGAGAGCATCCTTAGCACCCCCAAACCCAAGCTGAGGTACCCATAACTGCACACACATTGACATGCAAACACAAAACGCTCCCAAAAATGCATGCACATAGGTTTCGTGTTTGTCATGCCTGTGTATATTGCCTTAAATTTCAGCCTACGTTTGTAGTTTTTGGGCTTTGAGATACTTATTAGTATATATCTGTATGAAACATTCAATTTAACATGTTTTTATGAAGCCAGCAGTAAATGCATACTCCTGAAAAGTGATATCAATTGAGCAGCCTTGAAAGCCCCATGTGAGAAGGTTAGTCTGATTTTTTGTTGGATGGTGTGATCAAAGGCAAGTTTCTCAGAACAGTCAACTCCCTCCAGAAATGTCATCACCTTTCATAAGGTATCCAGCTGATTTGGAAGCTGTGATGCTCTTTTTGGGAGAGAGACGGGTAAAGCAAGTGAGAGACAAACAGAAATCGAGGTATAGGAAAAGGGGAGATGAAAGAGTATGTAGAGACCATAAACTTGTTTAGTTTCAAAGTCCAAGGTATAATAGGTCTTTTTGAGAGGTATCTGAATTCTAGTATGATTTGCAGAGATATTTTGCAATCATTTGACAACTCAGAACAATTAGGGAATTGTTTGGTGTAAGATGTGCCATTCCTTTAATAGTACATGAAAAATGTTGGAAAAATACCCAATTACAATTTTTACCTCTACATAGTAAGGTTGTAAATTGTGATAATAATAAGATATGGCTACTAATTATAAATAAGCACCATTAGACTCAGGAATGCTGCAGATTGCTCTGTATAGTAGCCCTATATGCTTGTTGCTGACTCTAAACATGCTTGTGTCAGGGACTGTTTTGTGGGGGTTACCACCATCTTTCATGCACTGTGGAGATTATCTTAATGTATCTTCCTGTTTATTAATGTATTACTTTGGATGAGGTGCTCTTGTGACTTTTTAATACTGTTCTGATACTGTAGGTCAGCATTCCTGAAATGAGCATTGTGTTTGCGATGTTAGACACAGCACATGGGAAGAGAAATGCTCCAGGTTTTGTTTGATCAACTTTTTTGGCTCATCACTCGATTAGTACAGTAATGAAAATCCATACATTTTAACCGAACAACAGTTATCCAGTTGACAGAATTTAATTATTGAAAAGCCCTGATATAAAAAGAAACACTGACTGTATGAAATTCCCCTTGAGGCAGTAAGTGTGAGTAAGTGTCTGAATACTCAAGGAGAGACTCTCGGAGCTTCTTGTCTGGTTTCTGGATCATGCAGTCACTGTAAAACTGGTTTCATTACTTTTGCAATTCTCTCACCACTCAGCCATGTTGTCCTTTTTTGGGTGTCTGTGCATTTGCCTGTTTTATTCATTCACTGTTCACACCTCGATCTATCCTATTCTGGAAATGGTAGCACTGTAATGTGACAGCTTGCTGTGAAAATGACACAGAGTCCAGGTGTGAAGGATGGGGACGTGAAATCAGGATTGGAGAGCAGGAATGGATGTATGTCAAGAGCAGTTGAGCATGAAATGAAAACGTCATTTGTTAATAAATGGAGAGAGTGGACAATAGCATAGCCAGTTTGTGGAGAGAAACGGGAGCCACCCAGAAAAAGGCCTTGGAAGGGGATCGATGTATTCTTGCATGAAGAGTATGCCCTCTGCTGGTGAGAGTGCCGTAGAGCAAGGCCTGCAGCTGACATAAGAGTAGGCTTCAGAGAAGGTAGCTTTCTAGCCGTCTGGTGCATTGGAGCAGTTCAGGTTCTGACGCATTTCCATGCTATGCTGTGCTTATGCTGGGAGTGCAGCCAGCTGTGTAAGTCACATTGCATAGTACTGAATGCAGATGCCTCCCCGCACAAAAAGGAGGCAGGGATGTAAAAATGTAATTAGTAACTGTAAATGAGGAAATGGTTCAAAGAGACAGGTAAACTCTGTGTAAGGATACTATGATATTTTGAACATTGTGCGCTGTTTCTGTGTGCTCTCTTAGGCCATTTTTTGAGGGCATGTCCCAGTCAAGCTCACAAACGGAGTTCGGCAGCATGAACAGCAGAGGCAGCCTGGGCAGGGATGTCTTCAGTCCTGTGAGTGAGAGCCAAGCATGGCCCTGAGAAGCACACAAGCTTACTGAAGTTTTGAATGTTATGACGTGAAATGGCAACATCCATGACAATCCAAATTCTGTTTATCCAGCAGGGGGAACAGCTGCCCTTTGACAAGACGAAGCATCCCCGAAGTCGCAATCTGGATGACGCTCCGTCCGAGACCGACATTCTGGTAAGATGCCCTGGCAGACCCAGATTGGTACTGTATGATAATCTAATGACAAGACTAGCTCGTTTTCTTGGGTCACATTTTGTCTATTGTTGGCTATAAAGGAGCCAAACGACCAGGAGCTGGTAGATGTGTCTGGGATAACTGTCTCAGTGCCAGAGAAGCCCAGGACCCCCCTGAAGAGCAACAGAAGTGAGGTCCAGACTGTCCCCTCCCCAAGGTCAGTGTGTACACTCACACTCACTGAAGAGCAACAGGAGTGAGATCCAGACTGTCCCCTCCCCAAGGGCAGCATGTACACTCACTGAACTCACTGAATGTCAACTCATTGAAGAGCAACTGGAGTGAGGGCCAGACTGTCCCCTCCCCAAGATCAGCATATACACTCACACTCACTGAAGAGCAACAGGAGTGAGGTCCAAACTGTCCCCTCCCCAAGGTCAGCATGTACACTCACACTCACTGAAGAGAAACAGGAACGAGGTCCAGACTGCCCCCTCCCCAAGGTCAGCAGTACATTTACATGCACAGCTAAGTCGACCTACGGTTATAGCTTGACTACGCCATTTAATCGGACTACTGTCCCAGTATTCATGCACGGGAGGGGAATCGATTTATTGACTGAAGTATGTCCGACTTCTTTAAAATAGGTGCCAATATGGCTCCTTTCTGCTTGTTAGTATTAGGTTATTTCTGGTTAACTTATAATGTCAAGGACATAAAAATAAATAAAATTGATAACAATGGATGCGTGGACAAGAAGATCAGGATAGCATAACAAGAAATAAAGTATTTTGTATAATTTATAAGGTCAGCTTGTACACTCACATTCACTAAAGTGCAACAGGAGTAAGGTTCAGACTGTCCCCTCTTTAAGGTCATTGTGTACACTCACACTCATTGAAGACCAACAGGGTGAAGTCCAGACTGTCCCCTCTCCAATGTCAATGTGTTCACTCAAACAGACTGAAAAGCAGCAGGAGGGAGGTCCACTCCAAGGTCAGCATGTACAATCACACTCACTAAAGAGTAACAGGAGTGAGGTTCAGACTGCCCCTTTCCCATGGTCAGCGAGTACACTCAAACTCATGGTTTCACACTCATACACTCTGCATGTATGTGACTCCGAGTGTATCTGTGTTGTATCAGGTTGGAAGGTGGGCACACTCCCAGGCAGAAGCGCAACACCCCCCCAAAGGAGCGGCAGCTGTGTAAGCTAAACGAGCGGGCTAACAGCTCCGACAGCGAGCGCTCACCAGAGTTGGGGCACAGCACACAGGTACTGTCACCTGTCACTCCAGCTGTCCTCCACTATTGCCTCCTTTAAAGTGAGCGTTTATCTGGAATCATTTTCTACCATCTTATTTTCTCTCCACTTGAATTTGTTTTAGAGTAGTATTTAAACCAAGAGGTTTTCGAGCTGAACCACAAGAAGTGAGATGATCTGGATCTATCAGGATTAAGACTGATCAGAATCTTCTGTGATGTCAAGTGATGGAATAAATTCAGAGAGAAACTGCTTTACTACAGAATTTTACGGAGTCCCTTAGGTGTCATGGTAGAAGAAAAAATTATCTTGTAGTAGTTTGTGCACTTAAGTTACTAAACTGTGTACTCAAGTGAGTAATTTGTTCTCTCAAGTTAGTAATTCTTTCGCTCATATTAATCACCAATCAGAGAGCATGATTTAATAACTCAAGAATTACTAACGCGAGAGCACGAATTACTACGACAATATTTTTCTCCATGATGGTGTTCCATGACACCTAAGCGGCTCCGTAGAGGTTACCTAACCCCAATCCTAACCATAATCTGTCACCACAAACTGAAACGTTGATGACTGCTTTTAACATTTCAAGGGCCATGTTGTTCATTTAGTGATGCACTGAGCTTTCAGCATTTTGTTCACTGCATGGACTTGGATATACTAGATCAAGTGAAATGTTGGCCCAGTGACTCCACACATATGGTTTTAACTGTGCTGACACTGCATTGTGCCTGTGTGCAGCAGATCCTGAGGAAGGCTGTTTATGACCAGCTGAACCAGATTCTCCTATCAGATGCTGCCCTTCCTGAGAGTCTGATCCTAGTCAATGGCAGCGAGTGGCAGGGCCAGGTAAGAGTGGATTTGAGATGGGGGTAGAGCCGAATCTGAACACAGTATTCTGGAAGCATAAATAGTGGGCTTTTACAAATATTTAGCTTGTACGAACATTTAAAGAATTATTTGTTTTTGAGAAGAAGAAAAGCTGGTGTTCCTCATAACTCTGAGCACGGTGGGTATTTGTGCTCCGCCTGCTTCTGCTGATGTGAAGGAAGACAATAGGAGAGTGGAGGGGAGAGACTGAATGTATGCAAAGCTTAGTACATTGCTACATAAAGGGGAAAAAAATAAAAACTTACCATGTTTCCCCAAAAATAAGACAGGGTTTTAGGCTGTGTTCACACTGGCAGCCACATCGTTCAATTCCGATTTTTTGCTCAGATCGGATTTGTCTATCTTGACGGTTCACATTCATAACAAGTGACCTGTAGATCTGACTGTAATGTGAATGCATCGGTCCTCCGAAACGTCACGCATGCGCACATTGATACGTTTTTTGACCGCTGCGCTGATTCGAGTCTTTTGCCTTCTTAAACTTTGACTTTAGGCTCTTTATTTTTCTTTGGCATTGTAGCCACGTTTGTTTGTGTCTGCGCTGTGCCATTTCTTTGGCAATTATTTAAAATACTACTGTATTATGATAGGTGCCTTCCAGTTTAGCTTGAACAGATTAATTTCCTCAAATATCAATTAAATCCCCAACTTCTCCATCCTTCCACTGACTGTTATCGCAGCTCTCCTCCATTTTTACCTTCCTGCGCTGCCGGTGCAGGCTGATGATGTCAGCGCATGCGTATAAGCAAAAAGCCACCTGAATTCCGATCTGAGCGTTCACATTAAGGTTGCATGATGAATCGGATAAGTATCAGATTTAGTATCACATGTGAAAGTGGCACAAATCTGATTTGAAAAGATCAGATTTGCACACACAGCCCTGAAAAGATCAGATCTGTGTCACATTAAGGCAAAAAAATCCGATTTGAGTCACTTCATGGGAGTGCGAACGTAGCCTATGGGCCCTACAAGGACTATGTATTGCAGTGACATCTATTGGTCAAAATAAGTATTGCCACGAGTGAGGACTGGTTTGTACAGCAAAAATATCGACTAATTAGACTTGTGATTATTAACATGTGAACATTCTGTATATTTATTTGTAGCCTATAGTAATAAATAAAATGAAAAATAAATTTAAAAACTATTGGTGCAATACGTTAATCAGGTTTAAATATATAGCCTGCCATAGCGTGTATGTACGATGAACTCCAGAATAATTGCCAACCCTAAAGAAAGAGAGGTAAAAACAATGACATAAACCAGACCCTGGTGTCCCAGTGGTTAAAAAATGCCCTCTAGAGTTGCAAAAAGTATTAGCTATTAGTGTTCCTTCTCATGGAAAAAAATATATAATGATATATTGAGTGCCATTTACACTAAAAAAGGCAATTTTTTCACAGTTTTAAACCGTTTTATATCAATTAATTTTTTTTTTTAACATTTTTTCCTGTTATGTTAAATGACAGAAAAGCTTTATTAAAACTTTATTGCATAAACGTATATTTACGCAGTTTGTAAAATAACAGAGAAATCCCTTCAGTGAAACTGGACAATTTCTTTTCTGTATTTATACAGAAATTAGACGTATGGTTACATGCTTTATCTGTAAAATTGAAATGGTTTTACTGTACCAACGTGCCATCGTTTTACTAAAACGCAACGATTTTTTTCTATAAATTTTCTTTCATTAACTTTAATTTTACATTCAATGTACATAAAATCTGCATTGTTTTACTGTCATAAAACCAGTTGCACATTTAATTCTTTAACAGATATCCACCATAATTGTGCTGTGTTGTTGCATATATATGAAATGGTTTTTGTAGAGCTAAGGTTATAAACATTACATAAATTAATTTAAAATTAGATAATATAGGGAATATGCGAGTCATCGAATTGATATTAAGTACAATTATATTATTATATATAATTAGTTATTGAATGCCTAAACCGTAGCAAGTAGATAAAACAGTTGTCGTAGCTCAGTTGACAGCGTGTATATCTGAATACAAAAAAATCAGGAGCGTTTATAGAGGACGTTTAGTGATTTATTACTTTTAAATTCACAAAAAGTTTATACTGTGTTGGATTACACGCTGCCGGTCGAAACTCATGTTTAGAAATTCTGCGCAATGTAAGTTTTAAGTTATTCCTTATCATTAACGGCTGGTTGCATTGTTTTATTTTGCAGTCATATAAGTAATATGTGGCTAAAGGTAAAAGCTATTTTAGACATAGCTAACGTTAAACATTTTAAAATTAGCTAACATTAAATACTAGAAAATCATTTGTAATATTAACATAAACATCTAACACATTATGTAAATATTTCAATTTAAGAAAGTAAGACCGTTATCCTGTTACGAAATATCTGTTTATAGTTGCAAATTATGCATTACGAAATGAAAAGCAATGCATGACTAAAATGAAAGACATGCCGCACAGTATTGTGCATATGTTTGTTATATTTTCCTATTAAGCGTTTTTGTCAAAATGAAGAGAGACTTTTTTATTTTTAATTTCACAGCATGTCCTCTTTAGTGCACAACAGGAATAAATATGTTTCCTAACATCAGTGAAAAAATAAATGCAAAAATACAATGTCCACTACAATGGACATAAATGAATAGGTCGGGTCTCAGGAGGATATTTAAGAGGTCTGTCATTTCTGGACATCAATGATACGAACTGTGTATATTTTATATATTTGTAGATTCAGCTGAATTTATCTGAGAACAGAAAAGATTAAAGCACGGTCTCACTTTCTTTTGAGAGATCATGGAAGATAGGAAAGGTTGGCTCTTTTATTCAGTCTGTTCTTCCTAACCTGAGTGGACTCTCCAGAAATTAGGTGTTGAAAACCTTGAAGACACAAAGTACATACAAGAGATGGATCTTCTTGGTATCCTGAGGCCAGTTGAAGCAAGGAAGCTCATTGATCGCATTAAATCATGTAAGCATGCCAATTTTTACCTGTCAGGCTTTACAGAGATGTTTGTACTTATTTCTAAATTCCAATTATCATGACTTGTTTTGTTAAATTCCAGGGAATTCAGAGGGAGCAATGAAGAACACTGAAGGAGCACTGAGTGACACTGGACTGGGCCTGAGTGACCAATGGTCCTATGGTGAGCAGTTTTTTTTTTTTACTGTGGCATAATGTTACATAAGCTTTTACAGCTGGACAACAGGTCCTGAGTTCAGTACTGGGTCCTTTCTGTGTGGAGTTTGCATGCTCTTCCCGTGTTTGTGTGGGTATTCGCTAGGGGCTCTGGTCTCCCCCCACGGTCCAAAAGCATGCAGGATAGGTTGATTGGTGAGTCTAAATTGGCCCTGTAGTTGTGAGTGTTAGCAACTGCCCTGGGTTGGTTCCCACCTGCACCAGTTGTTCCCAGGATAGGCTCTGTGATCCCAGTTGGGATTAAGTGGTTTCTTTCCACAACAAATGCTTTTTCAAGATTAAGCCAGAAAGGGGAGAAAGGACAAAAAGACAAGCAGTGAATCCCAATGTTCTGTCTCTTATTTCAAGAATAGCTGCCAACGAAACAAGAATAGCTGAACAACAAAATGCACTGTATTTTACCGGTAACTGAGCATTTGTAGGTTCTTGGTGCCGCCCTCTTTGACTTTGGCGGAAAAGTTCATTATGACATCACCTAAATGGTAAAAATTCCTTACAGTTTATTATTCTGCATTTTAACTCGATGCTTCTGAACATGATCCTCTCACAACCCGCTTCCTTTTCCTGCTTCCAGGATACCTTTCTGCTACTTTGCTGTAAAAACCTCATAATTTCATGTAACTCGGAATGAGGATCTGACAGTGTCTCACTGAGATAGAATGTGCCGGATACTTCCTTTATTAGACATTTTGGAAATTCCTGACATCATTTAATGAATACCAGATACTCACATTCAATTGAAAACACATCTCTCTATTTTTAAATGGTTTATTTATAAGTTGTGAGTAATACATTATAGACATGTATACAGTAATATAGATATACATCACAGTATGGTCACTTTCCTCCACTACTGTCCACCACAGTGTGGGGCTGCTCCTTTGGTCTCTCTTTTTGTTCATTTTGCTTCTCTTCCATCTTTGGTAAAATTGCCTTGAGCTTATCCTTCAGCTGCTGCTTTGCCTTCATGTCCTCCTTCACCTCCACTGGTGGTATATCCACTTCTTTCTGTACTTCTCTCATTCCTTTAACCTTCACTTGCTCCACCACAGTGTGGGGCTGCTCTCTCAGCCTCTCTTTTTGTTCATTTTGCTGCTCTACACTGTAAAAAAATAAAAAGTTGGGAAAACTTAAAAATTTAAGGCAACCTGCTGCAAAGCATTACGTTTTCTCAACTTCACGCCCATGTAGTTGTGCTGACTTAATTTCCTAAGTTACACTGTGAGTTCCCATAGGGCAGTGCTTTGAGTTTCCTCAGCTTCACTTCGCAAGCAAAATCAAATAGTAAGTGTGATTTTGCTGAGATTGAAATGATAAGTTGGGTGAACTATTATAACCCAGTGTTTCCCCTACCATTATATTAGGGGGGGCGCCCTAGGGCTGTACACAAAACATATGTACTGTACACAAAACATTGAGTATACATTGAGTATACATTTCACTGCATGCTGTACTTGTATTGCTATGCATGTGACAAATAAAGCATCTTGAAATGAGAGTTTTTTTTTCCTCAGGAGAGCAAATTCAAGTGCGTAACACTAATAATTAGCAAGGGACAGAGCAAAGTAGTGTTTAGAAACATTGTCAGAAATACAGAGACCCGATGTTAGATATTTACCTTCAGCTCCCCATTGCCCCTTGCCCTTGGCTTCCTTGCCCCCTGTGTTCACTCCCCATCCTGCCCCACCGTCATTCCCACTTTGGCCCTTTGTACCCCCTGTGTTTCCCCCTCTTCCCTCAGTGCCTTGTGGTTCCTTTGTGCCCCGTGTTTCCTTCCCGTCCTTCTGTGCCTTCGTCCTCTGCTGGTTCCCTTGTGCCTCCTATGGGTGTGACCCCTGCATGGTGTGGTCCCTCCGTTGTCCCCTCTAGTGTCCCCGGATTCCATGTTTCCTTTTTTGGTGCCCCTGTGCGTGTCTGCGTTCCCTGTCGTGTGTCGGTTGTTGTCTGAATTAGTCTCCTTATGTTAGTTTTGTGTGTCTGTGCTGTTCCCTGTGCTGCGTTGATGTTTTTGCTTTTGTTTCCCCAGGTGCTGCTGTGTCCCCATCGCTTCACTCCCCTTGGGCGCGCCCGGAGTGCGCACCTTTGCGGGGGGGATACTGTCCTGCCCCGATCATCCGCTCCTTCCGTGTGCCACACCCCCTTGTTAACCTCGTGTGGAATCCCTGTGTGATCAGCTGTTTCTGGTTGTTGTATGTCCTATGTATTTAGTCCGTGTTTCAGTTTGTTTCCCCAGTCCGGTTATTGTATTGTTAACCTACGTTGCTGCCTGTTTGTTTTGTTTTTATTTCCATTAAACCCCGCATTTTCTCTGACTCCTGGCATCTTGCGCTTCTGTCTGTGCTCCGTGCATCGAGAGATGCGACAAATTTAGCATCTGTCGTTGATGGAGTCATGCAGGCTGGTGTTGTGCCATGTGCAAACCACATCATCACTGCAAATATTCAAAATGGCCCTAAACACTGGAGTAATTCGAAAGCAGAAACTTCACCCCTCAAGCTGGTGAAGGCAAAACATTATGATTGGACATTGTCTAAATAATTTTTATTAGCATAATATATCTCTGAATGTTAATAACCTACACAATACATTAAAACCAGAGTAAGCCATATGTGTGACATAATAATAATAATAATAATAATTAAAAAACCAGGGCAAAACTATGGTGCACACGTGAGGGCGGGGCAAATGTGAGCCCTCACCCAGAATTTTTTGATACTGCGTTTTCCACAATTTTATGATCTTCATATATGAAAATTTGCACATTCAGAACATTCAGTTTTGAGGACTACATTGACCATTTGAATTCACATTTAAAGGAAAACTGCAAAAACAGGTTAATATTTTTCAGTTATTGGTGCCGTTTTTATAAGCTTTTTATGTAACTGGCTTGCTTTCCAGAAGTCCATAATGCTGCCTTCATGCTGTCAGCTAGCTATGTACGGAAGGACGTGTATAAAAAACAGTTTCGAATGTAAATTAATACCAGTTAACGGAAACCGGTGCCTTATATACTGTGACACTCAGCAGATCGAAGGTTCGGACCGGCGAGCAAGAAATGAAACTTTATGTACAGAATCACGGTTTATTTTTATGAAGACCCCTTAAAAGCTCATTAGTCCAACC
>JAODJU010000002.1:16358160-16373331 GCA_026776725.1 Gnathonemus echidnorhynchus | reverse complement strand
GCTGGTGTAGTCCAAACAGTCTCTGCGTAAATGAGAGGAATGCAAAAAGTGTTGCAACCGTCCCCAGTCTCCCCTACAGCTGTGATGTTCCATATGCTGCCTTGTATATCCTTCAGACCCACCTGTGACCCTGACTAGGTTAATTGCTTAGAAGTAATTTGAAAGTTTCAGCTCAATTTCAGGAGGTGTGCTGTTTGGCTTTCCCATAGATGCCGAATACCAGTGGTATGGCTTTATGACAAAAAAAACATTCAGGTTTCTAACATGGCTTGACGGGTGGACTTGCTTTTCAAATGACTTTTTTTTTTTTGTTCTTTTTTCACAGGGGGGCATCTGTGCTATTACTTGCTTACCTTATTTTCTGGTTTTATTTTAATTGTGTTCCTGTTGCCTGGTGAGGGAAAGTGCTAGTACACATTGAGGCTATGTGTTTTGTTTTTATGTTAAATTGTGTTTGACCTTCTCTAGGCTGACTTTGACAAAGCTGCAGAAGAGGTGAAGAATTTAAAGGCAAAACCTAATGATGAAGAGATGCTTGAGATCTACAGTCTATTCAAACAGGCTACTGTTGGTGATGTAAACACAAGTATGTGCTTAAGTTTTTTGGTTTCCTCATCCAATAGACTGTTGGTTTGCTTTAGATTCATTACCCCATACATCTGGGGTGGCCAACATTATCTGCAAAGGGCCGGTGTGTATGCAGGTTTTTAGGATAACCTTTATGTCAGCTGTTCAAACCCAGGTATGAGGACTCCTCAGCCAATCAGTCCTCTGATTAATAATCTGTTAAGGAGTTGTAGCGAAAACCCACATACACAGCGGCCCATTCTGGATAAAATTGGGTACCCCTGCCATACATTATACATTACTTTAACCCAAAATCCTGGTCCTATATGTGTTTTACATGTAGTTTTTGCAGCTTCTTAAGATTATTCAAAGAAGCTTGACTGATTTTCACTGCTGCTTTTGATCACATTTGCCTGGGTTTTGTTTCTACAGCTCGTCCTGGTATGTTTGACTTCACAGGCAAGGCTAAATGGGACGGTTGGTCTTCAAAGAAAGGCAAGATCTAAAGCACATATAACTAATAATAGCATTTGAAAGGGAATGTGATTATTTAAAATAGTTTCTTTTTTACTTTCATCAGTAGTTTCATATTTACCTTTCTGTAGGTATGAGCAAAGAAGATGCAATGAAGGAATATATTGCCAAAGTGGAAGAGCTAAAAACAAAGTATGGATTTTGAAGTATTACTGATTGGAAGAAACCATCCTCATGGCCACATGTTCCTTGTTTATTCATTACCTGAAATAGTATGCCATAAACACCTCAAGGTTCCATAGCCATGAAACACTACTGGTTACAAATGGTTTACTTTAATCCTGCCGTTACAAATAAAGTCTTGCCTGTTAAGATGTAACCCTTGACTTTTGATTTGATTTTACCTGCAGTGGGATACCCGAATATGTTTTGAAAACAAATTAGATTTTTTTGTCTGTTTGTCTTTCAAGATTCAAATAATTTTTTGTTTAAATTCCATTAGCATGTGAAAAGATTAGCATCTTTTTATGTTTGTGTCACTGCATGTACATGTAATCTGTCTTGCTTGTACTGTCGAGGTTTCCAGTGAGTGTGTGGCCTATCACAGAAACCAAAGGACACAAGCAGGGAGCACCCTAATCAGTAAGCCATTGCTTCACAAGGTGCATAACATGTACAGTGGGTAGTTAAGAGACTACACTCCAGCCAAACTTCATCTCTTAGGGCCATGCTGGTTATTATAAGATAGAAAAGATACCTTTATTGTTATTGTAGGAATACAATAAGATGCCATTTAGAACAATCTTGTAGATAAGTAGTTATGGATAAACTTAACTTATTAACTATAAATACAGATAAGATGCATTATAAAAAGTGTGTGTGTGTGTATGTGAAATATATATGTGTGTGTGTATGTGTATATATTTTTGTGTGTACATACCTATCTGCATTGCAGAATGACTTAAAATCCCTGAAATGTCTCTGGCAACCCATTTTGGGCAGTTTTGGTGCGTTCCATTTGCCCTGGGAACTCATATTCCGAGTCGGATTCCGAGTTTTGAAGCCGGAAGTGACAACATGCGTGCTCCCGTTTCTCGGAGACCCAAGAAATATCTCAAGAGGGTATAGCTGCAGTCACCTGTAGAGTGGAGCTCCACCGGAAACACAGCACCTCCACAGGAAACACGCGATCTTTAAGGGCGTACTCCGGTTAGGGTTAAGGTTAAGGTTAGTGAACTTAGTGTTTATTCGCTGTAACACAGAGTTGAGGTCACGTGTTTCCTGTGGAGGTGACGTATTTCCGGTGGAGCTCCACTCTACAGGCGTCTGCAGCTGGACCCTTCTCGAAATATCTCGGAGCAGCACAAAGGATCCCAAGTTTAGAATCCATGACCATGGGTAATAAGAAAATAGTATTAAGAAAACTTATTACTTTAATATTAAATTAGGACTGAATGAAACTTCTGTTCATAGCTTTTATTATATATATATATATATGTATGTATGTGTATGTATGTATGTATGTGTGTCTATATGTATGTATGTATATATGTATGTATATGTATGTATATACTGTATATGTATATATGTATGTGTATATGTATGTATATATATGTATATATGTATGTGTATATATATGTATATATGTATGTATATGTGTATGTATGTATATATATGTGTATGTATGTATATATATATATATGTGTGTATGTATGTGTATATATATGTATGTATGTATGTATGTGTATATATATATATATATGTGTGTGTGTATATATGTATATATATTATGGGTGAGAGAAAAAATCGATGCATCTTTTTTCTTTCTCTAACGATTCTAAATCAATTCTCAAAGATTCAGAATCGATTCTGTGTTCTATCAAATTGCGAGTGCGCGCCGGAAACATAAACAGTACAACGCTCGCCTCTTACTGTACATATGCTGCTCTTCATTTGAACAATGGACAAACTACACCCTGCACCATCAAATTTAAAATCGACTGTGTGGCAACATTTTGGATTTTGTGAAGACAAAGAGAAAGGGGTTGTTGATAAAAGCCATACTGTGTGCAAAGTCTGTCGCGCCAAATTTAAGTATTTCGGGAACACTACTAATATGAAGAAGCATATAACACGGTTCCACTCAGAGCTGCAGGAATGGACTTCGGTCTGGATCGCGCCCAGCGCCGGTTTCACTCAAAGGACCCTCAAGCAAGTAGCAAAGCTTCCATCCAATTCTGAAAAAGCCAAGCGAATTACCCGATCAGTGGCGGGTTTCATTGCCAAAGATTTGCGTCCTTACTCTGTAGTGGAGAACGAAGGATTTCGCTCAATGTTACAGGTGCTTGAGCCAAAATATAGTGTGCCGTCACGACGTTATTTCAGTGACACTGCAATACCCGCACTCTACAGGGAGACTAAAGCTCAAATTTTAGAATCAATAAGTAATACGGACAGGATTGCAATAACATGCGATGCATGGAAAATCCTGAATATAATTTTGTTAAAATAAAAGCAATAAAAGTCTTTATTTCACTTTGTCATTTTTAAAATTGAAATACTGTCAAACAGAGATTCTAACTATGAACAAAAAACATATAATTTTAAATTTAAATTAAGCATATTTGCAAAAAAATGTATATGAAGAATTGTTTTGGAATCGGATTGTGGATCCCAGAATCGTAATTGGATCGGATCGCGAAGTACCTAAAGATTCCCACCCCTACTAAAATGTGCAGTAGACATTTTTTTAAAGTGAAATATATATTGCACTTGTCATAGAATGTTAAAATGGTCAGATGTGCTGTGATGCTGCGGTTTCTCTGCTGGAGCTGCTGGTATGTACTAGACTGGCACCTAGCAGAGATTGACCCTCTTCCCCTGGGTACGGGATAGGGTTTTTTTCCTAGTTTCCAACCTGTGGGAGAAGAAGCTTAAACATGATGCTTCCATGTAGCCACTGCTCCAGTATAATCAGATATGCAGTTCTTAAAAAAGAGAGAGAGAGGAAAAAGGAGAACTCTGACCTGAAGCATTTATTGAAGTCACCAGTAGAATTCACTGACCTGGTGGTACCAGAATTTGAAGAAAATACCTCAAGCATGATGGGTTTTACTTTTGCATTCTCTGAGTTCACAATAGAAGCACAACTGCTTATTCGAGTGGGGCACCTGAATGATTTGTTCTTGGTCCTGCACTCTGTAGTAAATGGTGTCATGTAAAAGCTGCCAGAGAATAAATTGATGCATGGTCTCATTTTTCAAGCAAGCATTAGCAAATCTTGTAATGCACCTTATGCATTATATCATTTCTTATATATACTCAAGTGTTTGTGTGTGTGTGTAAAACTTTGTAAGATGTAATCAAGACTACGTGCATTAAAATGTAGATATATTTGTATACGTTTTGTTTTAATATTATAATTACACTATATTTGTGACTGGCCTAAACCTGTATATAATCTATAACAATTGGAGCCAGGCAAATTTTGAATTTTATTCCAAGACAAAAAAGACCCCCAAACTAAAGTGCAATGTACCACCAATTTATGTGACATTTTTGGGTACAAATATAATACAGTTCTTCTGAATTGCTAAAACACTAAACCTCATTCTTGGAACAAAACTGCCAATTGCCAAAACTCATTTATTTAATCAGTCACTCATTTGACGAAACTTTAAACACTGCTCACCTAGTTAGACACAATTTGCAGATCTGAGTCATCCTTTTTGCTAAACTCTAAATACATTCTCATTCATCAAAACACATTTTGCACCACGGTGAACTTGATGTGAAATAGAAAATACAGGTTGCAAAAGTTAAGCAAAGCCAGCACACATTAGTCATCATTTAACCAAAATGACTCAAAACTATTCACACATTTCTAAACATGAGCAGAAGCCAAAGAGTGGCTAGAACATAGAAAACGTGCCAGGTGAGAGTGCAAGTGCCATAGGTGAGATGAATTTCGACGTCAAGGTACAAATGGGTCACACAGATGATTCTTCCCGCATCACCCAGCAAGGGGGAGCATTTCCTGTGATGTAGCCAAAGTTCTCTGTCCTGATCCAGCAAACATTACATGTCAGTTTAGTATAATTGTATGCAAACATTTTTAGTAGACAACATTTTTTTTTCACTATACTCTTGTGGTTTCCAGTTTTGCAGCTCAATATGCAAAAGACCACATCCACAGTAAATGTTTCACTATATGCCAGCAACAGTTTTGACTGGTAGTGTTTTCAGTTTTTTTGCTGTAGTGTGTAATGACTGCTCAGTGTTTATGTACCAACTGGCTTGATGCGTGATCTGAATGCAGTGTTTGCTTTTGAGCAAATATAATATAGTTTTGAAAAGATAGTTTGATTTTGCAAGACGAGTCAAAGGTTTTGTGAGTATAGCTTGAATTTCAGGGTTAGTGCTTAGTGTTTTGAGAAAAGGAGAGATTTTAGGAAATGTGTTTTAGCAATTCAGAAAAACTACCATTTTGGTGATCCATTGGGGTTGACACAGCCCACCCCCCCCCCCCCCCACGTAAAATCCTTGGGTAAAGATAGCAGTGTGGCTGTTTGGTTTTGCTTGGAAATACTTCATGGTGATGATGTACCAAATTATTTCATTGCTAAAATACATTCAGCAATGTGTCTTGTACTTTCTCTGTAAAACCCATATATCATTCTCCAGTCCTGGAAATGCCTCCTTCTGTCCCATTGCTTTGTTGTTTCTTTTACTAGCCTAATCGCTTCCATCTCTCATTGGCCCATCCAGCTTGGGTTATTTCAGGGGAACCTGTTACTCACCACTTATTCAATTACAAAATCCTTTTCGTTGTTTGATGCAGATGGAATAAGCCTCAGCCAGCAGACATTTTGTGTGTCAGGTAACCAGACGGCTGTTTGTGGACCTTCAGTTTCAAGTCATGCGTCTGATTTTGTTTTACGATTTTCAGGGCATCGATGCCATTAACCAGAGCAAAGTGGTGGAGCTGCTGAAGGATGGCATGCTGGGTGCTGACGAGCGGCGGCAGAGCCGGGACAGCCTGAACACTCCCGGGGGGCTGCGTGGTGAGGGGGAGGGTGAAGACAACGCTGAGTGGAACGGGGTCAGTCTATCTGGGCTTTCTTGCATAAACCCAACACTCAAGTGCCTTATTCATAAGTGATTCACCATTTCATACTGCTGAAGTTCGGCTAAATTTTGCCACCACCCTGCAGGACGGAAGCGGCTCCCTGCGCCGTAGCGGCTCATTTGGCAAGATCCGGGATGCCCTGCGCAGGAGCAGCGAGATGCTGGTGAAGAAGCTGCAGGGCAGCGGCCCCCAGGAGCCACGCAATCCTGGGTGAGATGACAGCCTCTCTCCAGCAGGTGGCATAGTCAGCCTGCGTAGTGCCTGCTCCTGTTGTTCTGTTTCCAGAGCAGAAAAAGTGCACTCTGTAATATATTGTAAGCTCCGCAGTTTTCTGCAGATTGCATAATGTTTATTCTATGTAGTTTTTTTGTGCAAGAAAAAAAAATTTGTCTTCTGGAATTAAGAGGAAAAAAAATTCAGAAAAGCAGGGTGCTTATTCTACAGGAAACATGGCAGTGTTTTTTATTTTTGGAAAAATCAGACTTCTGGTGTGTAATGCAGTTATTGTACACTCTAAGACAATGATCTGTGTCTTCTGCAGCATGAAGAGAGCTTGCTCCCTTAACTTCCTGAATAAGAGTGCAGAGGACCCCTCCCAGGTACTGGTGTAATCTCAAAGCCCCAGCCTCTGGGCCCAGTTGGTGCAGTTCTGCATGTGATCATCTTAGACCTCTTTCAAGTGCTTTTCAGAAGACACTTATGACCGTGCATCCTCAAATTCATAATATTGAATTTATGTCAGTGTTACATATTTTACTATATTCTCAAGTAATTATAATTGTTTGGGAAGTTGTTATGTTTTTAAACACTGATATTAACTGATAAGTCAGTCATAAATTCCATTTATCTGGTCACTCTTTAGTTTTCCCTGTCTGTTTGGTCCTATTTGCTACTGTCCTCCTTCCTGTAGGATCATCATGTAACAGTTTCTTTTTTAAAACAAGGGTTTAAAACTAGGCTTTTGACTTAGATGTGTTGTTGCTGTCTATGTAATCCCTGTGCTTAAGCAAACCATCATATCTGCTGTTAACACTGTGATTCAGTCTAACATGCCTTTTCTTTCTAAATCTTCAGCAGCCCAGCAATGGCCTGTCAGAATCTAGAGGACTGAGTGCCAGCAACGTGGACCTGTCAAGGCGCAACTCTCTCATTGGTTGAAAACAAAAGTTGGGGCAGGGCAGGAAAATGATTGCCCTTGATGGAGGTGTGGCTTAATCCTGCTCATTTAAGAAGAATTAATTGCTGAAGAAAAACATTCATTTATTTATATATAACAAAAAAGACTATGGCTTTGACAGTGCGATCAGTACAGGGAGATGTCTGCTTTCTGTAAACTACACTGGAAATGATCAAAGATATATAAGAACGACCATGACCTTGAAGAGCAGCTGTATAAACCTGCATGCCGCTTTTAGGCTTGAGTTCTGGCTGTTTGGCCAGAAAATTGATGCAAGGTTCAAGGAGTATGAACTGATGTAAAAAAAAAAAAAAAAAGGGGGGGGGATAAAAAAAAAAATTCAGTTTTATTCTTTGCAGATACTCCTCAAATATTAGAAGCATACCACTAGCTAGGAACATGTTACATTATGTATCTTAATGTATTTAAGTAGTGGCATGAATGGAGAATGCTCCCTACATGCTCAGCTCCGCAACTATCATCGTTAGAACTGTATGTAAAAAGTACAAGTACAAGTAAGATTTGCTTGTTTTGAGAATCAAAGAGTTTAAAGGGAAAAACACTTCATTTGTGTATATTGCAAAATCAGCAACATGGTACAGCTGAATTTCACTTTTTGCCTTCTTATTTCAATGTGTGTATATATCGTTATAAATTATTTTCCTTTGTACATAGGGCATAGGGAATTTGTTTACATCATAGACGTTAGGCATGTCATGTCATATAACACTCTGTAATATAGTTTCACTTTGATGCTTGCTGGAAACCAACCCACTTAACCCAAAACCCAGTTCCTAAGATGATGTGGCTCAGTGTAGGTGAGCGTGTCAGGGAAATGACGAGAGATCCTGCGCTGCTCGTGCCATTTGTAGTGCTTTCTTGTTGTAGCCCTCCTATAGCAACCTGAGGATGTATTTATTTTAATTTGCAAGGGGGGTGGATTTGTCTTTCATGTTTCACATCATTAACCCCATCCTTGTAAGTTTAGCTAACAAAGGCTCACATGTTCATCTCCTTTTGTCATTTATAGTTTAGAGGAAATCCACCGTATTCTCATTGGATTAGAGTGCTCATACATTATAGTGCGTTGAGTGTTATGAAACCAGCGTAAAGGCTTTCCAGGCAGTACGGTAGCTGACCAATCAGCATGGCAGCTCCAGGCAGAACAGTAGCTGACCAATCAGCATGGCAGCTGTGCCATCTAACTGCTTTCATAGGCATTGCCACATGAGCCCAGTAAGCACCTCGGTGATATTAAGGTGTTGCGCTGCTAGTGCTTGGATTGCAGTTGCCAAATATAGGAAGGTTGTCATGTTCTTCTGGACTTCTGTAATTACGAACACATATAAACCCTTCAGGTGAACTGTGAAGAAATGTAGTCGCTTTTTTTCTTATGTAATTGTCTCCACAGAGTGTCAGTGGTTTCTCAATAGTGTGCGATTCAGTTGCTGTCTAGTTCATATAGTGTGTACAAAGACGTGCTGGAGGACAAACCTACTGTAAAGGGGGGGGGGGGGGGGGGGGGGGTGGGGGGTGATTGTCTCAGAGGAAAGCACTTGATTGGTTTGAATGTCTGCCTGCCGGAGGTGGAGCTCAGTACTCATGAGAGGAGGGAGATGGTAGAAGTGGTGGGCAGAGCAGTGTGACGTTGAGGGGATGACAGACATTGATGGGATGTTTCGTCTGCCTTGGCTGGTGAGGCTTTCCCCTGCTGTAAGGAGATGAGTGATCCATGGTCTATGGCTTTGGTCACTCATCCTCACATGCCTCATTCCGACAAACCCTCTGCGTTGCTGCTTTCATGTGAGGTCCATGTGACGCTGTAACCAGGCGTGAGCAGCCATGCGGGATCCCTTCAGCAAGCCTATCTCATTCGTGTGTCTGTCTACTGTGGACCATGCAAACCTGTCAGTCCCTCAGGCTGGAATACAGTGAGCCAGGGACCTGGGAGGGGACGGCTGGCTTGGGTGTGTTTGTATTGCATCTTACAGTGAGGGGTCCAGCCTGGGGAGCTTTTAATAAAGGTTCATTAAATAAAATTATACTTTTCAAACTCTACTGCAGTCTGTCTGCTTTGGTGTGTGTGCTGCAAAGCTATGCTGGGGGACTCATTTCAGATGTCTTGTGTGTCATAAATTTGTGTCTGTATTCTACATATTACTGATAAATTAGTAAAATACTTCAGCATCAGCACAATAATAAGAATTAAAATAAAAATATATAACATGGGGCATTGCCGTGCTAGCACTGGATCTTGCTGAGACGCATCCGCCTTCACTCTGTGGGCAGTAAACCAATCAAAACTTCAGTGGTGAGTTTTGGGGCTGCTTCCTCTGAGGCACTAGAGCGTAGTCATCAAACAAAAACGACAGCAAGTGCTGGTAGCAGTCACAGGGCTGAAGAAATATGGAAGACAGTTTTGATTCAGACACATGTATACTGGAGCAAGAGGGCTCTGAGCTAACAGGTAGGTGTTTTATTCAGACAAATTACTACCATTTGCGAAGTTCTGCTATTTGAATGAGCAAAAATGCTGCATTTTTATTATTTAGGCTGTGAGCCTGTGAATCTTTCTTCCTTATCTATTTTGGTTCTAGTGTGGTTGGTACTCTGTCACTTGCAATGCTTGTAGAAACTTTTAGTTTATGCGGCAGAAAGCCCCCTCCCCCCCCAACCACCCTCTTCTTTATATATATGTTTGTCCCAGTTATTCTGACCACGGTAACTGGTTGAAATGTTGTTGGCTACGCATTTGTATATATTTGCTTGTAATTATTTAAAATGAGGTGCTTATGCATAGGAATAAATTATGAGGGTTGTAACCCACCCGATAATCAAAACAGGACAGTATAACCCCCTCGACCCCTTAAATAGGTGGAGACCTCAAGCCCCCAAATGCTTAAACCAAAGTTATCCTCTTGCAGTCATACTTCACATGGATAAATAAAGCAATGACATGTCGTGTCTCCAACTCACTGGCATGTCTCTCTATGTTCCTGTGTAATGACGGCTCTGCTCAGTGACTGATGCCGTGTCTCCTGCTCACTGACATTTCTCTCTGTGTTCCTGTGTAACGACGGCTCTGCACAGTGACTGATGCTGTGTCTCCTGCTCAAGGACATGTCTCTCTATCTTTCTGTGTAATGACAGATCTGCTCAGTGACTGATGCCATGTCTCCAACTCACTGGCATGTCTCTCTATGTTCCTGTGTAATGATGGCTCTGCTCAGTGACTGATGCCATGTCTCCTGCTCACTGACATTTCTCTCTGTGTTCCTGTGTAACGACGGCTCTGCACAGTGACTGATGCTGTGTCTCCTGCTCAAGGACATTTGTCTCTGTGTTCCTGTATAACGACGGCTCTACACAGTGACTGATGCCGTGTCTCCAGCTCACTGACATGTCTCTTTCTGTTCCTGTGTAACGATGGCTCTGCACAGTGACTGATGCTGTGTCTCCAACTCACTGACATGTCTCTCTATGTTTCTGTGTAATGACAGTTCTGCTCAGTGACTGATGCCATGTCTCCTGCTCACTGACATTTCTCTCTGTGTTCCTGTGTAATGACAGCTCTGCACAGTGACTGATGCTGTGTCTCCAGCTCACTGACATGTCTCTTTCTGTTCCTGTGTAATGACGGCTCTGCACATTGATTGATGTCGTGTCTCCAGCACAATGACATGTCTCTGTGTTCCTGTGTAATAACGGCTCTGCACAGTGACAGATGCCATGTCTCCAACTCAATGACATGTTACACAGGAACAGAGAGAGACAATGGCTCTGCACAGTGACTGATGCTGTGTCTCCAACTCACTGACATGTCTCTCTATGTTTCTGTGTAATGACAGTTCTGCTCAGTGACTGATGCCGTGTCTCCTGCTCACTGACATTTCTCTCTGTGTTCCTGTGTAACGATGGCTCTGCACAGTGACCTATGCTGTGTCTCCAGCTCACTGGCATGTCTCTCTGTGTTCCTGTGTAATGACGGCTCTGCCCAGTGACTGATGCCGTGTCTCCAGCTCACTGGCATGTCTCTCTGTGTTCCTGTGTAATGATGGCTCTGCACAGTGACTGATGCCGTGTCTCCAGCTCACTGGCATGTCTCTCTGTGTTCCTGTGTCTCCAGCCGCTCTGTCTGTGATGTCAGTGAACCCCCCCGACACACCGGGCAAGCTTCCTTTTGCCCCTCAGCTTTCCCAGGGCCTAGCACTGATCCAGCTGCAGATTGGGCTCCTCAGGGAGTCAGTGTGGGTTTCCAAAACTCAGCTCAACTTTCATGACATGAGGAAACTAGCCATCCAGATAATTGCCAAGAGAGTAAGTATGTGATCACAGTGTAAACTGCTTTCACATGCCTGTCTGTGCCAAACCTTCAGATAAATACACAAGATGCAGGTTTCTCTTTGAGTGACTTTAGAACATCTGCTGTATTATATGTTATGTTATGTTATGTTATGTTTTATGTTATGTTGTTATGTTATTTACTATATTAATTTCACTAATAGAATGCCAGGTTCTGTTTGCCATCAATCTTTCTACCCCTATAAGAACCATTAATGAAACTGGAATTGGAAAGAGGGTGAAATTGTGCTATTAAATACATGGAACATATATGGTTCCTTTAACTTTAACAGCAGTACTTTAAAAAAAGGTTAAAAGAGAAAAGAACAGATCTTTGTAACAGCTGCTCCACCTGAGCTTTGCTGCTAAACCATAATGAAAACATGCATGGGCCCCAGGCTTCTCTCTCTGCTTTCTCTCATCTCCTCTAACAGATGACCTTTGTTTAGTCATCGTGTAGCTGTACTGGCTCAACGGTGGTTTTGCACATCCGTTCTTAAATTTCCAACCACAATTCTCACCCTCAGCCTTCTGCTCATCTTTTCTTATGCTCTTCCTTTACTTTTCTGCACCCATTTAAGTCTAAAGGCAACAGGCATCTCACTCTAATTTGAGTTTTTTGCATTTGTGTTTCAAATTTTAATCTTTTAAAACTTTTAATCTTAACTTTGTGCCATTGACTATAACAATTAGGGAGAAATTCTCAAATTTACAGCATTAGAGCAGCCTGCACTTTTTCAAATTATTATTGGGTCATTCTCAGTATAAGATGCCTTTGCTTTGCAGTGATTCAAATGTACTGCAAATATTGCAAAATACTGTTTTTTCTTTATTTAATAAAAAAAAAATTATTATGTATATTTATTATTCATATATTTATTATTCCTAAACAGTTATGAATATATTGGTATGATTATATTTGTTCCAATATGCATTTTATACATCTTATACCATTTTGTGTCATGGATTTTCACATATCCACAGGTTTTCTTTAAATTATAAACAATGTATCAAAAAATTTGAATCTTTTGATTAAAACATTTACAAACGAGAGGGGGGCATTCGGCCCATCAAGCTCATTTGGGGAGAACTTAATTAATAACTCAGAGTTGTTAAAATCTTATCTAGCTCTGATTTAAAGGAACCCAGGGTTTCAGCTTGCATTACACTAACAGGAAGACTATTCCATACTCTAACTACATGCTTTGTAAAGAAGTGCTTTCTCATTTTAAAATGTTCTTCTGCTAATTTCCACTTATGGCCACGAGTTCTAGTATTTAAACTAATATTGAAGTAGGCATTTGGCTGAACAGCATCCAGACCTGTTAGAATCTTGTAGACCTGGATCATGTCCCCCCTTAGTCTCCTTTGCTCGAGGCTAAACAGATTCAGCTCAGCTAACCTCTCCTCATAAGACATTCCACTAAGACTAGTAATCATTCTTTTAGCCCAATATTGAACCCTTTCCAAGGCAGCAATGGCCTTTTTAATGTATGGTGACCACATCTGTACACAATATTCTAGGTGGGGTCTTACCAAGGAATTGTATAATTTTAGCATCACCTCCCTTGACTTAAACTCTACAAACCTAGAGATGTAACGCAACATCCTATTGGCTTTTTTTATTGCTTCCCAAGTTCCATTTTTAATTGTGATATTATTCATTCTGAGTGTGTTCTTGCTGTCCACCCTACGGTATTGGGGTAGCTGCTCCTTTAAGAGACTGTCCTTTGACATCAGTCACATCACAGCCTTCATTTTGTACTTCTCTCAATGGAGTGAGTGCAACTCCTGCATGCTCACTGTGTATTTATACTTTCACCCCCCTAATTTTCTTTGTATTGTGCTTATAATTGGCTGTAGTTGCTCAACATGTCCACGCTGTTGTTATGAAATATACAGTTCTGTATTATACTGTAATATAAATATTAAAATATGTTTCTGAAACACCAGGTCACCTAATCATTAACTTTCTAACTGTAGGTCAATCATATTCTCATGAAATGCTCACTTTATAAAAACAAACACAAGAAAACATCCATCTTGTCATTGTCCACCCTGTTATAGTCCCCTCTATCAACATCCACCGTGTAAGAGTCCCCTCTGTCATTGTCCATCCTGCAAGAGTCCCCTCTGTTATTGTCCACCCTGTCATAGTTCCCTCTGTCATTTTCCACCCTGTTATAGTCCCCTTTGTCATTGTCCACCCTGTCTTTGTCCTCTGTCATGCTTCTTTACCTGATGGTGGACATGCCTTTTCTTGCATTTTTTTTATGTTAAAAGAAAATGTTCATATAATTACAAAATTATTTATGTAAAAACAACAATCTATATTGCAGTGCCCTTGTTACATGTAACTGCACTATTAAGGACAGTGTAATACACTAACAGCACACTGATTATTTATGTAAAAACAACAATCTATATTGCAGTGCCCTTATCACATGTAACTGCACTATTAAGGACAGTGTAATACACTAACAGCACAAGTATAAATTTCTGTATTTATACTTGTATTACTCCTGTTGCTGCAAGTGCAAGAGGACTATTAGGACTGTAGATACCTGTTTCTAGCTAAACTAAATCTAGGAAACTACAACCAAGGTGGTTTACTAAGGAAATTAAGAATAAAGTCAGGAGGAAAAGGGCTCTGTTCCACAGATGGAAATTAATTAATGATTTCAAAACTACAGGTTTAGTTAAAAAACAAAATGATACTCTCTAAGAGGAATGTAGGAAGAAAAATTGCATGTAGGCTGATGACAATAAAAGTTTCTTCCAATATTTTAACTCCCAAAGAACTCTAAAAGCTGAAATCACTAATTTGCAGAATAGTAAGGGCCTTATAACACCATGTAACACAGTTTTTGTGTCTGTGAAATAACTATTAGTTCCTGTTAGCTTATATAACCAAATGATAGAAAATAACTTTCATCTTAAAATAACTTTGATTTTGAGGTCAGGACATCAATAGTTCAGGACATGCATTAGATAACATTAACAGCCTTTGTAAGAGACTTCAACTTTTTTACAAAATCTTCTGACTTGTGTCCATATAGTCCAATTAAACTTAAAAATTACATATTCTTTTAGACTGATGATTGTAAACTAAGTTACTGTCACGAACAAGACCCCAGATGTAGTCCCCTATCATATTCTCATTGTATTGTCCTTGGTATCGACGCTTCAATTCCTTGAGATCTTGGTGGAATCTGTCTCCTTGTTCCTCTGAGTACACTCCCATTTTCTCCTTAAAATTTTGTAGATGAGCATCCAGGATGTGCACCTTTAGTGACATCCTACACCCCATAGCCTGATAGTTCCTTACTAGTGTCTCTACCAGATCCACATAATTCTTGGCCTTATGATTTCCAAGGAATTCCCGTACTACTGCGATGAAGCTGCTTCAAGCTGCCTTTTGGACCTCTGTGAGAGTGCTGGGAAATTGCTGACACTCCATGATTTTCTTTATCTGTGGTCCAAC